>JAWPHD010000599.1:0-330000 GCA_037043455.1 Cyrtodaria siliqua
CAGTTTGGACCAGTAACAGCAGAGTTATGGCCCTTGATTTAGTTAAAAATGCTATATTTTGTCTCGTTAAGATGATAGGGCCTTCATTTTTCATTCGATCTTTACCGAATTTTACCAGATTTTTTGACTTTTTTTACTTTCTTATTTTCATGTCTTGATTTTTTTCAAATTTTTCAATTTTTTATTTTTTATTTTTTTTTATTATTATCTCTACCAGCCAAGTTCGAAAACCAGCCAGATCGTATCAGTAATGGCGGAGTTATGGCTCTTGATTTAGTTAAAAATGCTATATTTTGCCTCTTTAAAACGATAGTCACTCGCTTCATTGATGTTATAAGAGCCATATTAGCCAGTAGAGCATCCACAGGCCCTCTTGGGCCTCTTGTTGTTATTTGTATTTCTGCATTGTGTTTTTTGTACCCCGGCTTTCACAAAGTGTAGTGGTGGCTATATAGGAACACGTTGTCCGTAACGTCCCGCTGCGTCCCGTCACTTAACACGTTTTTGTCCCGTAACACATGTTCATTACTTGAAATTCCTCAAATACTTTTGAATGGTTTGTTCACAAACTTTCACAAAGTGAAGTGGGGCTATAAAGGAATCGCGTTGTCCATAATGTCCCGTCACGTAACACATTTTTGTCCCGTCGCGTCCCGTAATACATGTTCATTACTTGAAATTCCTCAAATACTTTTGAATATGTTGTTCCCAAACTTCATATAAACATAACAACTGATCATCTTATGACCCTTTACATCACCTATTGTTGATTGCCAAATTTATTACAGAATTATGGTCCTTTATTTGACTCAAAATTTAAGTACGGGTATTCATCACCTTCAGTGATAGTTCTAGATTTCGTTTGCACTCAATAACTTCAGTTCGGAATAAGATATTGGCATAAAAACTTTCTGGATAGGTAGCTTATATGAAAAGGAAGCTTGGGGTTGCATTTGGGGTCACTGTGGTCAAGGTCAAGGTCGCTGTTACTGAAAACAGAAAAACTGTTTCCGTTCAATAACTTCAGTTATGGAATTAGATATTGACCTGAAACTTTCTGGAGAGGAAGCTTGTAGATTGCATTTGGGAGTCACTGAGTTCAAGGTCACTCCTACTAGAAATAGGAAAAGTTTCCCCTCAATAACTTGTTAGGAATGAGATATTGGCATGAAACTTTATGGATAGGTAGCTTATATAAAAAGGAAGCTTGGGATTGCATTTGGGGGTCTCTTGATTCAAGGTCAAGGTCACTGATACTGAAAATAGAAATTGGTTTCCATTCAATAACTTCAGTTAGGAAAGAAATATTGGCTAAAAAAAATTCTAGATAGGTAGCGTATATAAAAAGCAAGCTTGGGATTGCATTTGGGGTCCCTGGGTAACCCATTCAAGGTCATTGTTACTAAAAATAGAAAAACAGTTTCCTTTCAATAACTTCAGTTAGGAATGAGATATTCGCCTGAAACTTTCTGGATAGGTAGCTTATATAAAAAGGCAGCTTGGGATTGCATATGAGGTCATTGGGGCTAAGGTCACTGTTACTAAAAATAGAAAAATGGTTTCCATGTTCTCCAATCTATATACACATCCTGAATCAGTTACTTTCTAGGCTACCTGATTTAATGAGTGCTCTGTCATTTTTAGCTCGACTGATCAGAGATCAGCAGACTGATCAGAGATCAGCAGAGCTTATGCCGTGGTGCATCGTCCATCTGTCCGTCCGTAAACATTTTTTTGTAGCGACTACTCCTCTGAAACTACTGAATGGATTTTCATGAAACTTTACAAAAATGTTGCCCATGAAGTCTAGTTGATCCTAGCAAAAATTCTTGTTGATGTGAAATCTAAGATGGCTGCCAAATCTAAAAATAGGTTTTTAAAAAACAAGTTTGTAGCGACTACTTCTTGAAAACTCTAAGTGATATTGATACGGGAATGATCAGCATGACATGATGTTGGTCCTTGTTGAAAATCGTTTTGATTCGACGTTAAACATGGCTGCAGCGGCCATCTTTGTTTACATAGAGTTATATAATGAAAACTTGTAGCGACTACTCCTCTGAAACTACTTGACGGATTTTCATGAAACTTCACAGGAATGTTGCTCTTAATGTCTTTTTGATCCTAGCAACATTTCTGGTCGCCCGGAAATTCTAGATGGCCGCCACGGCTAAAAATAAATTTTCAAAATACAAGTTTGTAGCGACTACTTCTTGAAAACTGTAAGTGATATTGATATGGGACTTTTTCTAAAATGATCAGCATGACATGATGTTGGTCCTTGTCAAAAATCGTTTTGTTCGACGTTAAACATGGCTGCCAGCGGCCATATTTGTTTACATAGAGTTATATAGTAACTTGTAGCGACTACTCCTCTGAAACTACTTGGCAGATTTTCATGAAACTTCACAGGAATGTTGCTCTTAATGTCTAATTGATCCTAGCAAAATTTCAGATCGGCCAGAAATTCAAGATGGCAGCCACAGCTAAAATTAAATTTTTAAAAAATAAGTTTGTAGCGACTACTTCTTGAAAACTATAAGAGATATTTATATGGGACTTTTTCTAAAATGATCAGCATGACATGATGGTTATCCGAGTCGAACATTATTTTGATTGGACGGTAAACATGGCTGCCAGTGGCCATCTTTGTTTACATAGAGTTATATAATGAAAACTTGTAGCGATTACTCCTGAAAATACTTGACGGATTTTCATGAAACTTCACAGGAATGTTGCTCTTGATGTCTTATTGATCCTAGCAAAATTTCAGGTCGGCCGGAAATTCAAGATGGCCGCCATGGTTAAAAATAAATTTTCAAAAACAAGTTTATAGCGACTACTTCTTGAAAACTATAAGTGATATTGATATGGGACTTTATCTAAAATGATCAGCATGACATGATGTTGGTCCTTGTCAAAAATCGTTTTGATTCGATGTTAAACATGGCTGTCAGCGGCCATCTTTGTTTACATAGAGTTATATAATGAAAACTTGTAGCGACTACTCCTCTGAAACTACTTGACGGATTTTCATGAAACTTCACAGGAATGTTGCTCTTGGTGTCTAATTGATCCTAGCAAAATTTCAGGTCGGCCGAAAATTCAAGATGACCGCCACGGCTCAAAATAATTTTTCGAAAAACAAGTCTGTAGCGACTACTTCCTGAAATCAAAATCAATCAGTAGAGCTTCAAGGTCATTGACCTCTTGTTAATTGATATATTTTTTTTGATTTTTTTTTTTTTAATTTTTTTTATTTATTTATTGTTGTTTTTTTTTGTGTGTTTTTTTCTGTGTTTTTTTTAGCACTATGTCGGATCAGTCGGACCAGTAACAGATGAGTTATGGCACTTGATTTAGTTTAAAGTGCTATATTTTGCCTCGTTAATACGGTAGGGCCTTCATTTTTCATCTGATCTTTACCAAACTTTACTAGATTCTTTAGTTATGGCCCTTGATTTAGTCAAAAAGCTGTTTTTTGCCCGAAACTTTCAATGTAAATGGCAGTCACTCGCTTCATTGATGTTATAAGAGCCATGTTAGCCAGTAGAGCGTCCACAGGCCCTCTTGGACCTCTTGTTTTTATTTTTATTTTTATTTTTAGCTCAACTGATCAGAGATCAGCGGAGCTTATGCCGTGGTGCGGCGTCCGTCGTCCGTCTGTCCGTCTGTCCGTCTGTCTGTCCGTCTGTCCGTAAACTTTTATTTGTAGCGACTTCACAGCTGAAACTACTGGATGGATATTCATGAAACTTTACAGAAATGTTGCCCATAAAGTCTAGTTGATCCTAGCAAAAATTCATGTTGATGTGAAATCCAAGATGGCCGCCAAAGCTAAAAATAGAGTTTTAAAATACAAGTTTGTAGCGACTTCTTCTTGAAAACTATAAGTGATATTGATATGGGACTTTTTCTAAAATGATCAGCATGACATGATGTTGATCCTAGTCAAAAATCGTTTTGATTCAACGTTTAACATGGCTGCCAGCGGCCATCTTTGTTTACATAGAGTTATATAGTAAAAACTTGTAGCGACTTCTTCTCTGAAACTACTTTGCGGATTGTCATGAAACTTTACAGGAATGTTGCTCTTGATGTCTAATTGATCCTAGAAAAATTTCAGGTCGGCCGGAAATTCAAGATGGCCGTCACAGCTAAAAATAGATTTTTTAAAAATAAGTTTGTAGCGACTACTTCTTGAAAACTATAAGTGATATTGATATGGGACTTTTTCTAAAATGATCAGCATTACATGATGTTGATCCTAGTCAAAAATCGTTTTGATTCAACATTAAACATGGCTGCCAGCGGCCATCTTTGTTTACATAGAGTTATATAGTAAAAACTTGTAGCGACTACTCCTCTGAAACTACTTGGCGGATTGTCATGAAACTTTACAGGAATGTTGCTCTTGATGTCTAATTGATCCTATCAAAATTTCAGGTCGGCCGGAAATTCAAGATGGCCGTCACAGCTAAAAATAGATTTTTAAAAAATAAGTTTGTAGTGACTACTTCTTGAAAACTATAAGTGATATTGATATGGGACTTTTTCTAAAATGATCAGCATGACATGATGTAGATCCTTGTGGAAAAATATTTTGATTCGACCTTAAACATGGCTGCCAGTGGCCATCTTTGGTTACATAGAGTTATATAGTAAAAACTTGTAGCGACTACTCCTCTGAAACTACTTGACGGATGTTCATGAAACTTCACAGGAATGTTGCTCTTGATGTCTAGTTGATCCTAGAAAAATTTCAGGTCGGCCGGAAATTCAAGATGGCCGCCACAGCTAAAAATAGATTTAAAATAAATAAGTTTGTAGCGACTACTTCTTCAAAACAATAAGAGATATTGATATGGGACTTTTTCTAAAATGATCAGTATGACATGATGTTGGTCCTTGTCGAAAATCGTTTTGATTTGACCTTAAACATGGCTGCTTTGTTTACATAGAGTTATATAATGAAAACTTGTAGCGACTACTTCTTTGAAACTACTTGACGGATTTTCATGAAACTTCACAGGAATGTTGCTCTTAATGTCTTATTGATCTTAGCAAAATTTCAGGTCGGCCGGAAATTCAAGATGGCCGCCACGGTTAAAAATAGATTTTCAAAAAACAAGTCTGTAGCGACTACTTCCTGAAATCAAAATCAATCAGTAGAGCTTCAAGGTCATTGACCTCTTGTTTAATTATTATAATATATAAATTATTAATTTTTTAAATTTTAGGGTTGGCCCATTAAAATAGGGCCGGTTTGGTTACCTGAACCACACACATTTTTTTATGTGGCCTTACCTATAATGTCAAGATGTGATATTGATTCCGCGTCAAAATCAATCTTATATTACCGGAGTTCTCTGCCCTTTTTTCATAAAACTTTACATTTTCCACAAATTGATTTCATTGGGGGCATCCATGTCCCATGGAAACATTTCTTGTGTGTTTTTTTTTTATATATTAATACTAATTTGACAACATGATGTTGTTGATTTGCTAGAATTAGAAGGCAAGCATGTAATGTAAAACTGATGTTTATTTGCACATATGAAGATACCCTGACCACTTACTATATCAGTTTGACTTTAAAATTGAGTCTTATTCTTTATCATATTTGTACAACATCTACATAGACTTTTTTTTTTAAAATAGTACAAGAAGTGTCTTCTTCTGTATTTCGAGTCTCTGACTTGCAATCACTTGCCCCTCACCGCTGTAGGTTCGATCCCTCAGAGGCCTAGGAATCTTTATGTGAGGAAGCTATCCAGCTGGCTTGCGGAACGTCGGTGGTTCTACCCAGGTGCCCGCCCGTGCACGAAAATTGCCTGGAGGGGCACCTGGGGTCTTCCTCCACCAGTGGAAGCTGGAAAGTCGCCATATGACCTTAGCTGTTGGTGCGACTATAAAATCCAATCCAATTCCAATTCTTCTGTATTTCAGTGGACAGCAGCCATGCAGCAGCCCGAAGCCAAGCCCAGGTTGGCGCAATTGGGCTTGGCATTCCAGGTCGGCCTGCGTCTAACCCATCACAGAGCCCTGGCAATTCCAACCATAGCTTCCCCTCCAGACCAGGGTCAAGGCAAAGTCCTGCGACCACAGGTCAAGGACTGCACCACAGTCGCCCAAACTCTCGCCCGTCTAATCACGAGGTGCCGATAATTAGAGAAGCAAACCCAAACCAGGTCGTTGGCAATGTGATTGATTTTTCCCAAGGAATGAAACCCTATTCCCCGTATCAGCCTGGTCGGGAACAGGCAAGTCAGCCCCGGCGGCCCTCGAGTGCCCTATCTGAGCCAGGCCACAGGTCCCAGTCTCCGCATGTTCCTGTAGTGACTCCGGCACACTTGCTGCTGGGTAAGAACTTCAGAAATTTGTAGTTTCCTAAGCTTAGTTATTTGTGTGACTTAGTGTGTAACCCTACATCCTCGTCATCCTCTTCATCTACTTCTTCGTAATTAGCTACTTTCCATGTGTAGTTTGGCTACTTCATAAAAGTAACTTTCAGTTTGAAATTTATTTGTCCATTCTTCTGGGCTACATTTTATTGTATTGTCTTTTCGAAGAAAAATGCGATACATAGGGATCACTTTGTCTTCTGTCAGTCCGTCTCTCACGAAAACTTAACGTTGGCTATAACTTTATCATTTCTTCATGTTTTTTCATCAAACTCAATATATACTCATCCTGACATCGACATGACCTTTCTAAAATATAAAGGTGAAGGTCATTATATGAGTTAAATACTCATTTTTTTTCTTCACAAAAACTTAACGTTGGCTGTAACTTTTTCATTTCTTGATATTTTTTCATCAAATTTTCAATGTATACTCAACGTGACAACATCGACATGACCATATGAAAATGTAAAGGTCAAGGTCACACAGAAGGTATGGGTTAAATACTCTTCTTCTTTTTTCACGAAAACCTAAAGCTGGCTGTAACTTTCTCATTTCTTGATATTTCTTCATCAAATTTTCAATATATACTCATCATGACATTGTCGACATGACCATACTAAAATATAAAGGTCAGGGTCACACTGAAGGTCATTATGTGGGTTAAACACATTTATCTGGGCCCAAAAAAACTTGTTATACTGACAAAGCGGTGACACGTGTTCCGCGGAAACACGTGTTCCGCGGAACACCTGTCTAGTTATTACTCTTCATTGTGCTCTCTGGCCATTCTTTTGAGCTGCATTTTAGTAACTTTTCATTCTGTTTTCTGCCCATTCTGTGTGGCAACATTTTAGTAACTTTTCATTCTGTTCTCTGCCCATTCTGTGTGATTACCTTTTAGTAAATTTTCATTCTGTTCTCTGCCCATTCTATGGCTACATTTCAAAAAATTTCATGCTGTTCTCTGCTCATTCTTTTGGGCTACATTTTAGTAACTTTTCATTCTGTTTTCTGCCCATTCTGTGTGGCAACATTTTAGTAACTTTTCATTCTGTTCTCTGCCCATTCTGTGTGATTACCTTTTAGTAAATTTTCATTCTGTTCTCTGCCCATTCTATGGCTACATTTCAAAAAATTTCATGCTGTTCTCTGCTCATTCTTTTGGGCTACATTTTAGTAACTTTTCATTCTGTTTTCTGCCCATTCTGTGTGGCAACATTTTAGTAACTTTTCATTCTGTTCTCTGCCCATTCTGTGTGATTACCTTTTAGTAAATTTTCATACTGTTCTCTGCCCATTCTATGGCTACATTTCAAAAAATTTCATGCTGTTCTCTGCTCATTCTTTTGGGCTACATTTTAGTAACTTTTCATTCTGTTCTCTGCCCATTCTGTGTGGCTACATTTTAGTAACTTTTCATTCTGTTCTCTGCCCAATCTGTGTGACTACATTTCAGTAACTTTTCATTCTGTTCTCTGCCCAATCTGTGTGACTACATTTCAGTAACTTTTCATTCTGTTCTCTGCCCATTCTGTGTGGCTACATTTCAGTAACTTTTCTTTCTGTTCTCAGCCCATTCTGTATGGCTACATTTCAGTAACTTTTCATTCTGTTCTCTGCCCATTCTGTGTAGGTATCTACATTTCAGTAACTTTTCATTCTTTCTCTGCCCATTCTGTGTGGCTACATTTCAGTAACTTTTCATCCTGTTCTCTGCCCATTCTGTGTAGGTATCTATATTTCAGTAACTTTTCATTCTGTTCTCTGCCCATTCTGTGTGGCTACATTTCAGTAACTTTTCATCCTGTACTCTGCCCATTCTGTGTAGGTATCTACATTTCAGTAACTTTTCATTCTGTTCTCTGCCCATTCTGTGTAGGTATCTACATTTCAGTAACTTTTCATTCTGTTCTCTGCCCAATCTGTGTGGCTACATTTCAGTAACTTTTCATCCTGTTCTCTGCCCATTCTGTGTAGGTATCTACATTTCAGTAACTTTTCATTCTGTTCTCTGCCCAATCTGTGTGGCTACAATTTGTTACTCTTCATTGTGCTCTCTGCCCATTCTTTTGAGCTTTATTTTAGTAACTGTTCATTCTGTTCTCTGCCCAATATATTGGGCTATATTTTAGTTACTTTTCAATATGTTATATTTGTTACTTTATAGCATGTTATCTTTCCTTTTTGCTGGTGTGTTTTCACCAAATTTACTTTCCAGTGTGTTGTCTGCCCATTCTGTTGCTCTATTGCATTTGAGTTCTGCCAGATTTTCTTAATTTTAATTAATATTTAGTGTGTTTTTCATGGACTTATTCACCATAGCTTTTCATTGTGAAATCTACCCCTGCTTTACAGCTATGTGATTTGTCTCCTACTGTCCAGTTGTGTCTCAGTCCGTCCGTACTTTAGTTATATTATAGACTTGTGTTAGCCATGTCTGTCTGTCAGTCCTAAAAAGTTTGTGTGTCTGTCTCCTCCCACAGTTTTCAACAGATTGTTTCGGAACTTTACAGAATGCTTATCTGTGCATATCAATTCAGCGTCAGAATCGAGAGTTACAGCCCTTTTTCATCAAGTTTTATGTTCAAATTTCTGGTGTGTCTATCTCCTCCCACAGTTTTTAACCGATTGTTTCGAAACTTTACAGAATGCGGTCAAGATGTGCATATTGATTCGAGGTCGAAATTGACCATGTATTACCTGAGTTACAACCCTTTTTTCATCAAATTTTAACAAATAATTCCAGGTCTGGAGACAAAACTTGGCGGAATGTTCATCTCTGGATATCAATGTGTTAATAATTTATACTTAGAAGAAATGTTTATCAAAAGATATTGATGTGCTACAGACTATTCTGAGTCAGTATCATTAAGGTCAAGGTCACACTGTGGAGTCTGTGAAACTCCCAAATCTGAGATGAAACTGGGAAGAAATGTTTATCACAAGATAATGATGTGCTACAGACTAGTCTGGGTCAGTATCATTAAGGTCAAGGTCACACTGTGGAATCTGTGAAACTTCAGATCCAGATCTGAGATGAAACTGGGAAGAAGTGGTTATCACAAAAAGATGATAGGTTGTGTACAGTTTCCAGGTTCATATCATATTGAAAGGTCATGGTCGAACTGTTGCGTCAAAGGTTGAAATGTCATTCTGCACTTTAACTGTGTGAAGGGTACTATTTGACAGAAATGTTCATCACATGACAATTTCTCTAACATGTACTATTTACATCTTTATACCAGTGAAAAAATTGATCCTGAGGGAAACGAAGCCTTATAGTTGTTGTTGTTAACTATAAGATAAAAATAAGACATAGAGCAGTTGTTGGTTCATCATGAATATCAGATTTAATATCTGCTCAAAGTGGTAAAACTCAAATATTTGCACTTATACCACATGCTTGTGAATATCTAAGTTTTCTCACTTCTTGCTGAAAATAAATGGGATATTCACTCTAAATCAGCAAAGGTTTTCTATGGGTAGATAAAGATAATTAATGCGTTTCTATCGAGAACTCGACATCAAGCACAATAATCTATTCAACAAAGAGAGAATTCTGCGTTTTGTGGACACTTTAAGGTTTGGATCCGTCTAGAGGCACCACTCCCCCTCAAGAGAAGAAGTTGAAGCCAGCGACGTGTGTACGTGACCTAATCCACTCTGCCATAGAGAGAAACCTCAGTCAGGATGCGATGTCCGAGAGACCGATGTCTACACAAGATAGACCAAGTATGTAGTGATGTTTTTTTAAGCAGGTAAGGTAAACAGGGTGCATACGCAGTAGTGAAAATTGAGTCCACACAATGCGGAATATCTCGGCACTTACACAATGAACATAGTGTTAGGGTAGGTCAGGAAGAGAAAATCACGGGTGTTAGCAGATGTTTATGTCTGTAACTTTCTATTTGCTCTTAGATGAGCAACGGTGATTGCTGCTCTTAGATGAGCAATGGTGATCGCTGCATCTGTTGTCCATTTATCAGTCTATCCGTTGTTAACATTTGCTTTAAGCAATTTCTACTCAGCACTGCTTGGCCAATTTTGACCAAACTCCACATAGATAACCCTAATGTCAACTTCTATCTTTCTAGTTTGTTAGAATTAGATCAAGATTTATTTCCACTAGTTATCATATAATGCTCAACACTGAACAAGGGATCCCTTGGAAGCAACAAACACAAACTAGGGAGAAAAGTAGCAGGCTCAGTTTTATTGAGACTGTTCATGAGAGGCAATGTTAAGTGCAACACCTCTCACTCCCTCTAGCACCGGTTTTAAGCAGTATTCTACTTTAAAGATAAAAGATTGGGCTTGTTGATCCCAAAGGACCAGTAAGTAATAACACTAATGATTTGTAGTCGGGGCGACTTTTTACAGCCGCCACACAGCACTAAACAAACGCTAGTATAAAGGTCAATAAATACTGAAAAGGGGATCCCTTGGAAGCAACAAACACAAACAAGAAAGAAAAGTAGCAGACTCTATTTTATTGAGTAATCCCTCTTTTTTTAGCTCGTGCTCAAGGTTCGTGCACAAGGGTGATCCCTTGTGTCTGTGAGTGCATGTTTGCTTACACAGTTTCTTCAAACGACTTATCCTTTGAAACCGCTTGGCCAATTTTGACGAAACTTCACAGGAATGATCCTTGGATGGTCTACTCTCAAGATTGTTCAAATTATAGAAATTCATGCAGAACTCTTGTTGCCATGTCAACCGAAAGAAATCGAGCTGGAAAACCTTAAAAATCTTCTCTAAAACTACTGGCTCGATTTCAAAATAAGTTCACAGAAATGATGTTTAGGTGACCCTCTACCAAGATTGTTCAAGCCGGGTTGATTCGTCAAATAACATGGCCGCCAGGGGGCGGGGCTTATTTGTGCTATATTTCTGTTTGCTATATTTCTATATGGAATGCTTAAAAAATCTTCTCATCTGAAACCGCTTGATGGCTTTCAAAATAATTTCACAGAAATAATGTTTGGGTGACCCTCTACCAAGATTGTTCAAGTCGGATTGATTCGTCAAAAAACTTGGCCACCAGTGGGTGGGGCTTACTTTTGCTATATTTCTATATGCCAGGATGCGGGCTTATGTTTTCTATATTTTATATGGAATACTTAAAAAATCTTCTCTAATTTCACAGAAATGATGTTTGGGTGACCCTCTGCCGAGATTGTTTAAGCCGGGTTGATTCGTCAAAAAACATGGCCGCCAGAGGGCGGGGCTTATTTTTGCTATATTTCTATATGGAGAACTTAAAAATATTCTTGTCTGAAACCGCTTTATGGATTTCAAAATAATTACACAGATATGATGTTTGGGTGACCTTCTACCAAGTTTCTTCAAACTGGGTTGATTCATCAACACATTTAGTCGCCAGTGGGCGGGCAGTTACCCTATATATCTATATGGAAACATTTACCAAATTTTGTTAATGCTGTCAGCTATAGGACATCCATCCCTGTCATCATAATAGATTTGATAATATAAAATCTTTTACATACAGTGCATAAAACTGAGCTGAAACTGACACCCTGTTGTGTTTTAGCTCACCTGAGCATATAGTGCTCAAGGGTGACTTTGTGTGATTTAAAATAGCTTAAAGCATGTCGATTCGTTAAAAAAAAAGACATGGCTGCCAGTCAGAGGGGATTATGTATCTTTATTGAAAAAAACTGCCCTCAGGGGAGCGATTTAGGGCCATCATGGCCCTCTTGTTTCGTTGAAAAGCACACTTACAAGGCCCATTTCTATTTATTTTGGTATTGTATCTATAAGAAGAGGTTTAAATGCATTATTGATGAACATTTTCCAATTTTCGAATCATCCATACAATTTGTGAGCATCTATCAATAAAAATAGCTGTACCCTTGACCTGTTAAGTAAACAGTTTGACAGCTGTACGATGGAATAGACCCAGGTTCATGGTCGCTACCACAGATTTATGATCCCTGCATGCTTGATCGATACGGGCTCAAGACTACATGCCCTCCTGGACCACTTGTTTCATTTCTGTAACTATTAGAGCAACATGAAATCTGCTGACATACATAGCTAACAACCCATAAACTGTGTGCATTCAACTGGTGCTGTACAATAATTAACCGATAAGCGCTTTATGTGAGTTTGGGGCTCATGTTTTTGCGAAATAGCACATATTTATGAATTGGAGTTTAATCTCCCCAATACGATGATAGAAATGCATTTCAGTGTTTCACCATTCATGGTAATAATGTACTCGGTGTTTCTGCATTTCATTTGTGTTTTGTTCCATTCCCTTTTTTTTTTCAAGAGAACTTGAACGGAATAGAGCTTTTACCAGATATATATGAATAATATACCTGATATATATGAATAAAACATGTACATTATCTTTTTACATAAAATGTTAAAGATGACACTGATATAATAGTCTATATATGTGGCTCAGACACTGATTTCTTGCATACCGGATAAGGCTATGCGCGTTTTACATCTGTGATGAAAAGCTTGATCTTACATGTCGTGGTGGCAGATAAAAGTCACGTGCATCAACAATGATGCCGATGACGTCAACAGATGCATGATGTTATTGTGTAATATACATACAAAACATCAGTAGTTGGCAATGTCCACACGTAAAATGTCAGTTGGTATGCAAGAAAAAGAATCATTCACGAGTATCCGGTCCAGATAGGGGAAGTCCAACCCTCGGTGTAACTGTTTTAATCCAAACCTTGGCAGAGCATCGGTTTCGATAAAAAACAATTAAACCACATGTTGGAATTCACGATCTTCAGTGCATACCCATTAAAGATTCTTATAATCTGTCTCAGACACTGACACAGTATCCTAGTATCTATCTCGAGACAACTGTCACTGAAGTGAAAGTTAAAATATATGTAGTCGTAGCTAACAGAGTGATTTAACAACTTTCAGGATCAACAGATGCTGGGTACCGTCCCAGCAGCCAACCGATGCCACTACAGATTATGCCACATGAAATGAGACCTACTGATTTGCGTAAAGATTCCCGTGCACCCAACTACCCTGACCACCGGGGTTCTCCTTATCAAATTCAAAGCCGTGGAATGGAACGTGACCCAAGAGACCTGATGCGTGGCGACCAACGTGAAATGAGGGGACCTCCAAGCAGCGGAATGGATTTATCGATGCGGCAGCCCGATGGCGCCGACAAAGGATCACATGGTTACAAAGGTGACCCACGGGACTTCGACCCCCACTCTCACCATCATCCCTCAGATCCGTACAGAGGTCAGACTGAGGACCCCCAGCAGAGGAAGGTTATCGCCATGGTTACGCCCCCTCCTGCCCACTCTCACAGAAGGTCACCATACCCAATGCAGGATACACTAAAGGCGAGACCAGAGGAAAAGTCTCCCAGTCTGTACCAGGAGAGACAGACTATGTCACCATCTGTGAGAGGTGCATACTTTATTCACTAAATTGTATTGTGTCGCATGTCTAGCATGGCAGACACTTAGGGATCACTTTGCCCATCATCTGCCGTCCGTTGTCTTGTCCGTCGTCCGTCACACTTTAACCTGCAACCTAACCTTGGCCATAACTTGAAAAGTATTTGACCTATGTTCGTAAAACTAAACACACTTTTTCATCTTAACTTAAGGAATGTCCAGTAACTCTAACTCTTTCATTTTGGCAAAGTTATGCCCCTTTCCATAAAACTTTAACCTGCAACCTAACCAAAATATAGTTAGCTTTTACTTGCTAAATTAGCACAGGCAGGGATCACTCTAGGCCGCGATTCCGCGATATTCTCACATTAAAATCTTAAAAAACGCATGAAAAAAAGACAAATGGAACAAATTGTCGCGTCGAATTCGACTTTGACTTTTTTTGACGATTTTGACTTGGATGACTATAGAAATGATGAGAATGTTGGTTTCAGGAGTAATGTGTTAGGGAAATCTTCCTTCTACGCCATCTCAGACAATATTTAGACCATGGGGTGCTTTTTCCAGCACCCTGAAGAAGCAATACCCCATCATTCCTTCAATATGATTTGGGAAGACGATCTTTGGGAACGGTTGGTCACCAAGTTTCTGATAGGATTTGACCAAATTTATAAAAATCAGTATAACTTTTGAAGTTCTCTATGCATTTTAGAGATTCTTTCAGCACTAGAAATGACTTAAAATTCTCTACAATCTACAATATTACTGGGTTACGAGAAAATATCGAATATATCTTACAGAAAATTTGGGTGAAAGTAAGGTAGGACATCATTTTGACCCGATTCGCATGCTCACGTATGATTTTTATGTTTACTAAATTAGTTTTTGCATGAAAGAAGTATAGAAATATCGCACACGGAAATTAGCATTCAAGGAGGACAGTCAACCACAAAACACATAAACAAACACGCAAACAGACAAACAAGAAGGCAAAAGTAATAATAAATGCAAACGACTTTTATAAATTATTTCATTGTGTAGGGAATTTAAATATCTGCATACTGATAATAATAATTATGCAGATATTTAAATTCCCTACACATGAAATATTGATATATAGTTTTGTTAATTTATTCTTAAAATTGACCAAGTAAACCACATTTTACTAACATCGCCGAAATGTAATTTTCTGCAGCAGCAGAAACCGCAAAACTGTTCAGATTTACAGGAGTACTTTATCAGATTTGCCTGCAGAATGAAACGGGTTAAAACATATAAAATGAGAAAATACCAAATTATTCGAAAATCAAATGAAAAAAATCGAACCGAGATTGTTATGTCGGTAAACTTCCAGTTTGCTTTTGCTTTGCGGATGCGCCGGTGCTAAAGTAAATCGATTGAATATGAATAACCATGGCCATTTTTATAATAATTCATCAACTTCTAGTCATATCTGACCATTATCCCCCGATCTATAATGATTTGACGCGATTAACTATGTACTGGTGCAAGCATTTGTAAAACTGTTAGCTTAAAAAGTTGACTTAAATTCGGACACGCTTTATTTCGGATGCTTTAACAACTTCTACTTTCACTACTGGGAATGAGCAAGAACGCAGGAAATCACATCTAAATTTCAAAAATGTTCTGGGGGACCCCCGCCTAGCGGCCTCCAGCGCTACGCGTGTCGACGTACAACCGCTGGTCGTTCGGCTTCGCATCCGAAATGTTTCATGAAAATGGTGAATGTCTCATTAAAATCAAGCAAATGGGACATTTTGTCTCATTGAAATTCAATCCTAGGGTGATCCCTGACTAGTTTTCTTATACAGCCAACTAGTTTCTTGTTGCTAATTTGAATCTCTACAAGATACATTCATTACTTTGTATTAATTGGATGCTTAATTATCGTAACATGGCTGCTTTAAAAGTCTTCACTTTTATAATTTATGAATTTCTTTTTTGTGATTTCTGTTTGCTCAGATTTGACTTTTCTCATTCATTGGTCAAGCAACAATAAGTATAGCGATGAAGATATAGTCACTTCTTCTGTCATTTTGAACAACCTAAAGCCCTGGCCTTGAATTCACCAACCATTCTTGAGAATATTCTTAGACTTAAGCGAAAGTATGCCAATTTCAATCAGAAATATTTCTATAAGTTTAAAGTATAAACATTCATTTCAAGTTGCTATGTATACGTATGATAAATACTAATAAATAGCAACTTCATACGATTGATTATCTTTGAAGGTAATGGAAATATTTGCGAATGAAATTTGAGTACTTTAGTTCAAGTCTGAGAATAGTTTGAAGAATGGTTGGTGAATTCCAGGCCTGATGTTTTGCAAGTGATAATGTTCAACTGCTACACATATCTAGAGGGATGATCTATCATTCGTGCCTGTTTGATACTGAATTTATTAAATAGTATATGATCCGAGCCGAAAATAGATAAGACAGTTGCAATTGCACACCAAGCAAAACTGAAATGACTGAGCGATGATTCTGCCTTCATTTGCATATTTATTACACTTGTTTATTATGATAATTATGTCATGTTGTTTGATAAATGCACACATTAAATAGACATTATTATTTGTTTCCTAGTACTTTGTTGAGGAAGTAAGAGAAAAGCTGTGTGTTTAGTTTGATTTTCACTCGACTATGGTATTTTAATTAATATGTATATAATTGTAAATATTGTTTTTGTTGATGTAGTTGTGGCCCCAGCCTCCTCACCCTACAGTCCCCTCAGTGGAGATGCCAGGATACATGCCAGTAAGGGTGGCATTCCTCCCCCACCTCCTCTCATCAACAGTGCATCACCACGCATACCAAAGTCTCCACCGACCAGTCACATGCAGATACTGCCGTCTGGTTCAATAACCCATGGTACACCAGTGGGACATGCCCACACTACCACTACTCCATCTACTGGTAAGTTTAAAAAACTATGCCACTTTCAGATAACATTTCTGCCATTTTAGGTGGAAAGAATTTGATATTTCAAATTAATTTTGAAGAACAGGTAACCGATTTTATTTTGTAAAAAAACTGGAGTTCTAAGCAGGATACACTTAAACTTAAGTTAATAGTAAAAACTATGTTAAATTTATAATTTTTCAATTTAAACATTAAAAAATGTTCTAGTTAAGACAATTTTACCTTGACAAGAATTCATGAGTGTCATATTCAGTATTAATAATAACATTTGGACCTGACAATGTGAAAACTTTTACCAAGAGACTTACATTACATTTGTTCTGTTTTCCCCAGGAGGACGTCCTCAGCAGTCCATGGTTGCCCGAGGTTCCATCACCCAAGGAACGCCAATCCGAGAGGCGGGTATGGGGCGGGGTATGCCCCATCATGATCCTGGGGCCCCTCAGATGCCTGGTCAGTATAGATATTTGTTTGAACTGAAAAGTTACACATATTTATAGGTTTATTGTTTTGTTTGAATGTTAACATGAACAAGGCGTGCTTGTCACATCCTGCTTCATTTGAAAAACTTTTACAATACTGTAAGCTTGGAAATATTCACGGCTACTTTCTTGATTAACGTAAAACATGTTCACGGCTGAAAAGGTTTGCAGATGCCGAAACCCCCTGCGAACGTCGTGAAAGCTAAGTAGTATTGGTACAAATTGTAACATATACTCATACCTTTGTGTCGCCTTTTCGAAGAAAAATGCGATACATAGGGATCACTTTGTCATCCGTCAGTCCGTCCGTCACGAAAACTTAATGTTGGCTATAACTTCATCATTTCTTCTTGTTTCTTCATCAAACTTCCAATATATTCTCATCATGGCAACATCGACATGACAATACTAAAATATAAAGGTCAGGGTCACACTGAAGGTCATTATATGAGTTGACTACTTTTTTCTTCACGAAAACTTAACGTTGGCTTTAACTTTCTCATTTCTTGATATTTTTTCATCAAACTTCCAAGATCAAGGTCACACCGAGTTAAATATCCTGACATTTTTTTCTTCACGAAAACTTAACGTTTTGCTATAACTTCCTCATTTCTTTATATTTCTTCAGACTTTCAATATATACTCAACTTGACAACATCGACATGACCATACGAAAATATAAAGGTCAAGGTCACACTGAAGGTCATTATATGGGTTAAATACTCGTTTTTTCTCACGAAAACTTAGTCAGGCCAGTTTGTCAAGGTTGTTTTATCGGGGTCCAAAAAATCTTATACTGTTTAGTAATGTTTACTGCATAACACCATAAACAATACATGTATGCTATTGTCACAGCAATTTTCTGATCATATAAACTTAAATACTTGTTACAAAGTTTCCCAATAATTGTGATATTTTTGACACGGAAAATCGCGTGTCAGATGAAGAAACAATTCTCCGCTTTGCAGATACAATTTTGACAGCCTTCATACGTGACACGCGTAACAAACCTTCATACGTGACACGCGTAACAAACCTTCATACGTGACACGCGTAACAAACCTTCATACATGACACGCGTAACAAACCTTCATACGTGACACGCGTAACAAACTTACGTATTCATACGTGACACGCGTAACAAACTTACGTATTCATACGTGACACGCGTAACAAACTTACATATTATTGTACAAGAGCTATTCCGTATCGACGTAATTTTAGCCTTCTATGCCACCTGTCACCCACCAAGGTCAATATTAAAATGAAGTAGGCTGTGTAAAAAATTTACTTGTAATCAAGGACTAAACTGAATTTAATTTGAAATTAGTTTTAGTATTCTCTATGTAATGGCGTTTTTTTTCTTCAAAAAAGGTAATTGGTAATATTTATAGATTATTATAACCCCGCTTTCACAAAGTTATTTGGCGGCTATAAAGAAATTGTCCGTAACATCTCGTCAAGTCCCGTCACGTAACACATTTTTGTCCCGTCGCATCCTGTAACACATTTTCATTACTTGCCTTCCTCAAACAGCTTTGAATGGGTTGTTTTCAGACTTCCTATACACATAAAAACTGATGACCTTATGCCCCGCTACATCACCAATTGCTGATTGTCTAATTTATTACAAAAATATGCCCCTTGGTTCGTCTTAAAATTTAAGCGGAGTTATTCATCACCTTTAGTGATAGTTCTAGTTTGACTTGTGTCGCAGCAAGTTTGTTTTGGCTCGTTAGACTTGTATTGGGATATATGCACAAGTTCTGTGTGATAATAATAATATTGCGCGACTTTAGGAGTGCAATATTTATATGGAAGAACGAGTGCATATATTCCAATGCAAATCTAATAACCTTTTTATTGCAAACGCATTTTTAATATAAAAATGAATAATTAGAACAAAACAATATCAAAAACATTTATATGAAACAAACTTACTGTCGTAACATCGTGGGAATTTTTCACAATGAAACAAAAAAATACTATAATGTTTACATCACATGACAAACTTTCTTGACATGAATTGCGAATTGCACCAATCCCTAATCAGTAATGGGTATACAAAATAGTAGTTCCAGTACAAGGATTTACAACACGTCGGTATGAACAGTATGGGTGAATATTGATGTTTCCTGTTACATTGAAAGTAAACGGAGCTTGTGACTGCAATAAGAAACTGTATATTGTATAATATTCGCTTAGGGTTTTTGTCTATCAATACTTACAGGTATATTCAGCTAGAAACGTTCACGCGTGATCAACATGAAACATGTTCTCGGCTATAAATGTTCGCGGATGCCGACACCTTCAGGAAAATCGCAAATGTTATTAGCATGTGAACTTTTTCAATTTTACAGTATTGTGATTTGTGAGCAATTTTCATTGTCAATAACTTATAATCTAAAGTATGGTTTATACATCAAATTTAAATTATTGGTATTCAATGATCATCAGTCAAGAAGCTGCATCTCCCTGTCTAATCGCATCTCCCTCAGTAATCAAATATTCTGATAAATGGCTTGATCAATTGTCTGCTACATCATATGTATCTGATAGGCAGGAAATGACCCAAATGTCATCTACGTGAATATTATGATGCCATCTCTATTTACAGGTCAAGGTCAGTTTGACAGTCGTATGATGGAACAGGCCCAGGTTCGTGGTCTCCACCCACAGATGTATGATCCCCGCATGCTTGAGCAGATGCGCATGCCCCACCCAGGGTATCAGCAACCCCCGTTCCGCCAGTACCAGCAGGTCCCTAATGGGAACCAGGCTCCACCAAGCGAGTACAGCACAAAGCAGACAATCATGAGTGACTTCATGACTGCTCGTCAGATGGGACACCGGGCATCCCCCACTGAAAAGGAACAGAGGGATCCTCGAGACCCTAGGGATCCTCGAGACCTTAGAGACCCACGAGAGCAAAGAGACCCTAGGGACCCCAGAGATCAAAGAGACCTGAGGGATGCTAGAGATCCGAGGGATCAGAGCCCACGTGCACAGGAGCTTGGACCCTCGCAAAACCCCAAGGGTTATCCCGTGGACCAAAGGATGGGCTACCAGATGTCAGGGCCAGGAGGGATGATGTATATAGCACCTGGGCAACCTCAGCAACCTTCATCATCCAGGTAACTGTGTTGGATATTCAATACTTAAAGTAGCTATCCCACCAACAACAGCCAAATTTTACAACATATGAACACATGTACACCATTCCTAAACCTACTGATGATGAGGTATAGAATCCAAACTCTATAGACACGATATAAATGGCTTTAACCAGCCAGGCCAAACCCCAAAACTGGAGCGTTGAATTGAGAGCTACAAACTCGTAATTAATTTTACGCATATTCTAGAACCCATGAAATATCCTATTCTTTTAATTGGCACATATACATGATTATTTGACCTGAAAACCTGGCTAGTTTTGATCAATGGTTTGTAGTTTAATTTTGCCGTTATTTGGCGGGTTAGTTTCATTAACATTGATGCACATTTCGCCCCATCGGGATAAACACTTAACCAGTTATGAGATGTCTTCAGAAAGGCTTTAAAGGAGTATGGTTCTCCTAAATAGTGTTCAGTAAAAAATAATTAAATCAAGATGCCAGCAGATGTCGATATTATTGATAAATTATGCACTCGTGTTGCTCAATAAATTGGGTTATTTCTAATGCAATAACATTTATAAGAAAAGTCAAAAATGTGATATTAAATATTAAAAAAAACGTCCCTTTTGTCAGGTTATCCCCACGCCCCACCTCCAGCATGGCTTCACCGAGGGACGACAAGAGCGGCTCTCCGTGGATGATGCCTGGGCGACCAAACATGGGAGCACCGAGCCCTGGAGGTCACGTGGACCCCTCCCTGCAGTACCAGGCCCAGGTGGCAGGAAGACCAAGTATAACACAGGGAACCGGCCGACAGTCCGTTATAACTGATTCGAGAAATGAGGACAGGTAAGCTCTGTGAAGATGGTTGCATCCAAGTAGAAGCTGCAAGAACTATCTTACATTCACAGGGGAAATGGTTACACCTTGATAGGGGTTAATTTCCTTCCATTGACATGTAATTATTAATATGTACTAAAACTGCTATACTTTATCTAATAATCTGAGTATAGTATAGTTTACTAACATTATCATACAATAATGAACTTGAATGAGTCATCAAGTGATATGAAAAGTGTTACTAAAAAGAGAGGATTGAGCAGTGGTATATGCATCTACACTCAGCTTTGCACTCACAAGTTTTTCAACACTATAAACGGTATATGCATATATACACTCAGCTTTGCACTCACAAAGTATTCAACACTAAATAGTGTATGCATATACACTCGGCTCTGCACTCACAAGCTATTCAACACTATAAACAGTGTAGGCATATACACTCAGCTTTGCACTCACAACTTTTTCAACACTATAAACGGTATATGCATATATACACTCAGCTTTGCACTCACAAAGTATTCAACACTAAATAGTGTATGCATATACACTCGACTCTGCACTCACAAGCTATTCAACACTATAAACGGTGTAGGCATATACACTCTGCTTTGCAGCTTTGCACTCACATGCTATTCAACACTATAGGCTGTATGTGCATACACTCATTTTTACACTCACAAGCTATTCAACACTATAAATTGTGTATGCATATTTACACTCAGCTTCGCACTCACAAGCGATTCATCACTATACAGTCAAACCTGGTAATCCGACCACCTGGTTTAAGCGCCCACCTGCCATAAGCTACCACTCTGAATTCCCCCCGACTAGGTTTGCTATTAATTAATACTGTATTAAGCGACCACCTTTCTAATGCGACCGCATATTTTCATACCAAAAGACAGATTTTATGATCAGTTAGCCACCGCCATTTTGTTCTTCATAAAATCAAACTGGAAAAAAACAAAAACGGTTTAGCTATCGGTAATTCACACAGAAACGAGACCTAATTAGCCTTTGTAATCACCCTGTAGGATATATCTAATATAACTACCAATTAATAAGCTGCAATACCAATTATCATCTTCAAATGATTATTGTGGAAAACATCGATGATTGGGAGTGTTATAATTGTTCATTAATATTCATAATTTTATTTTTATACGGAGTTGGGATTGGTCAATACTGTCAAGTGCCCTCATTAATATTGATGAAATTATATTTATACGACGTAGTGATTGGATAACATAATAGTTTGTTTATATCACGTGATGGCAACGGTAATATATTTACTCGCTATTTTTAACAGCTGATTACAATAAATAAAGTTATTGAAATCATGTCAAAGCGAAGAGTGTTAACGTTAGATGAGCGGATTAATGTGATTGAACGTTAAATGAGCGGATTAATGTGATTGAACGTTAGATGAGCGGATTAATGTGATTGAACGTTAGATGAGCGGATTAATGTGATTGAACGTTAGACGAGCGGATTAATGTGATTGAACTTAGTAAATCGAAAAGTGCACGTAAAATAGCAGAAGAGTTAGTAGGTGTCAGTAAAACACAAATTCAGAACATATTAAAACGAAAATCAGAGGTTTTAGAAAATTTTGAGAACAATGTGTCTGGTGACAGAAAACGTGCCCATTACGCAACGGGGTACGAGGACAGAAATGCTCTATGTTGGACTTGGTGTTTTGTGCTTGATTATCTATTTCATGATCTATTTCACATGTTTATATTTCATATACACTTAAATTAAAAACATAAATTAAAGTTGTCTTAGTTGCATTAGTGTTTATTATTCCTTTACAAAATACCCCATATATATGAAATAATACAAGATATCTACAATGTAAGGCATTCATTTTAATACATGTACATGTATTTCTCTTAATATTTCATAAAAAATCAAACAATGTTAGACCCTGTTTTAAGAGACCACCTGTATTAAGAGACCACCTTTGGTCTTTCCCCTGAGCGGTCTCTTAATCCACTGTACATGGTATATCCATATATATACAGCTTTGCACTCAAGTTTTTCAACACTATAAATGGTGTATGCATATATACACTCAGCTTTGCACTCACAAGCTATTTAACACTACATGGGTGTATGCATATACACTCAGCTTTGCACTCACAAGTTTTTCAACACTAGAAATGCTGTATGCATATATACACAGCTTTGCATTCACACATTTTTCAACACTATAAACGGTATATGCATAAATACACTCAGCTTTGCACCCACAAGCTATTCAACACTAAATGGTGAATGCATATACTCTTAGCTTCGCACTCACAAGGAATTCAACACTAAATGGTGTATATGCATACACTCATTTTTAACTCACAAGCTATTTAACACTGGTTTATGAATATAACTCAGCTTTGCACTCACAAGTTTTTCAGCACTATAAATGGTATATGCATATATACACTCAGCTTTGCACTCACAAACTATTCAACACTAAATGGTGTATGCATATACACTCGGCTTTGCACTCACAAGCTATTCAACACTATAACGGTGTATGCGTGTACACGCTGCTTTTCAGCATTGCACACACATGCTATTCAACATTATAAACAGTGTATGCATATATACACTCAGCTTTGCACTCACAAGCAGTTCAACACTATAGGCCCTATATGCATACACTCATTTTTACACTCACAAACTATTCAACACTATAAATTGTGTATGCATATTTACACTCAACTTCACACAAGCGATTCATCATTATACATGGTATATCCATATATATACAGCTTTGCACTCACAAGTTTTTCAACACTATAAATGCTGTATGCATATATACACTCAGCTTTGTACTCACAAGCTATTTAACACTAAATGGTGTATGCATATACACTCAGCTTTGCACACAAGCTATTCAACACTATATATGGTGTATGCATATATACACTCAGCTTTGCACTCACAAGTTTTTCAACACTATACATGTGTGTATGCATATATACACAGCTTTGCACTCACACTTTTTTCAACACAAGAATGCTGTATGCATATATACCCAGCTTTGCACTCACAAGTTTTTCAACACAAATGGTGTATGCATATACACTCAGCTTTGCACTCACGTTTTTCAAAACTATAAACACTTTGCACCCACAGGCTATTCAATACTACGTATGGGTTTACATATATACACAGCTTTGCACTCACAAGTTATTCAACACTATATAAGGGTTTACATAATTATATCCTCAGCTTTGCACTTTTTAATACTAAATGGAAATATATATATGTATATACACACAGCTTTGTCTCGCAGGCTATGAACACTATAAATATACAGTATTTAAACGCAATGATTGCTTAATTCTGTATTCATTACGTCGTTAGCAGATACAGACCGGTACCCGACAGTTCCGGTGCCCATCACTCACCTAGGATTGGGCAACAAGAGAGTTACATGCAGATGCCCCAGGTATCGGGGGACCAGCGTCGCTCGCCGGCAGTTCACCCTGACTACCGGCAACAGCAATACGAAAGGGAGAGAGAACGAGAACAGCGTGAAAGATCGGAGAAAGAACAACAGGCCATAATAGCAGCAAGTATGTACAAAATGTGTGTTTACACTCATAGAAAGATCGTAAAATCTCCCTTGAAATAACGGACATACGGCAATCTTACTTTTGTTATCACCCAAAATTATTTTGAAAGCAAGGTAAGCGTTATAGTGAAAATTAGACCCGATACAGGTTCTATAAGCACTTTACCTAATTCAAAACTAGAACTACACTGAAGGTAATGAATACCCCCGCTTTTTTGCTATAATCCATGTTGGGCAAAATGAAGAATAATGAATGTCTAAGATATCTGTTCTTTAATATGAAAGTAAAACAAAGGTCCATAATCCTGTAAAAAAAAATAAAAAAATTGCAGAATCGAAAAAACACTGAAGGCAGAATATGCTTATTAAAACATAAACTAAAAGAGGAGATGAAGCACTCGGAGTTATGGCCCTTGTTTTGCTGAGAGAATTGCGCTAACAAATCAGTTAAATAATAACTACATCCTATGCCGAATAAATATTAGTACTAATTAAGCTGTATCCCCTACACACACAGGAAGTGTGCAGGTCCGACTGGTTTATTTATAGCACAGGTATTGTTTATGTAAACACAAGAGTTAAAAAGTCAGAGTGACTTTTTTAACGAAGCATATGTTTCTATTCAGTTTTTAACGACTGGGTACATCAGATGATTTAATGCATATTTGACGGTAATATTGTACACAAATACTTGACACAAAGTGTCTGTCATCTCCGTTAAGGTTAACAATAAGCATATTCTGACTTTAATGCAGAGACACATCATGTCATTACGTGTGAACTGTATGTCAAGTGTAATAACAATCCATGAAAAGTGTTTAAAGTTCATTATAGAGAGAAAAATTCTAAGTTAAAGGGCCATAATTCTGTAATAAATCAGGCATCAACAATGTTTGATGTAGACGGACATAAGGTAATCACTAGTTAGGACATGAAGTTTGGGAACAATAAATTCGAAAATGTTCGAGAAAAAATGTGTGAAAAGGTCATTATACAATATTAGAGTAGAAAATTCTAAGTGAAACAAAGGACCATAATTCTGTAATAAATTAGGCAATCACTGATGGGTGATGTAAAGGGACATAAGGTCATCAGTTGTTATGTATACATGAAGTTTGGGAACAATCAGTTTGAAAATGTTTGAGAAAAAATGTGTTAACATGTCATTATACAATATTAGAGTGGAAAATTCTTAAAGGGCCATAATTATGTAATAAATTAGGCAATCAATGATGGGTGATGTAAGGGGACGTTTGGGAATAATCTATTCGAAAATGTTTTAGAAAAAATGTGTTAACAGGTCATTATACATTATTAGAGTGGAACATAAGTCGTCAGTTATTATGAGTATATGCAGTTTGGGAACAATCCATTCAAGAGATATGCAAGTTGAAAACAATTGTAAAAATGTTCAATGACTATATTTTTCCTCTTTTTAGTGAAATTTTGAAGTTAGAAATATGTGCCTTCTTCAATGACGTCTAGTGGGAAAAAAAGTGTGGTGACCTAGCCTTTTTTTGATAATTTTGAATCTAAATTATACCAAAGAAGCTTTAAATATGAATTTAAAAAAAATCTCATCACTACGTCCTTTCCCTAAACATTAGTTTAACAGATAAAACCGAATCAAAGGGCTAGGTATATTCTGCCAATGGTGTTTTAGACTTCATGCATAATATGACTAAAGGGTGTGTTGCAATCAAAAAGAGTTACTCCCCTTTGAAAATGTATTGCATTTAGCTCTACTGGCTGAAGGCCAAACAAGCTTATACGATGGCGCGTTGTCCGTCGGTCGGTCTGTTAACTTAATGGTGTTAACACCCTAGCACGTTCATTTTGCAATTGGTTTTATATCATTGAAAATTTGGACAAGTTAAAAATACCCACCAATATCGGGTATTAAACAAGAGTCTATGGCCCCTGTTTGAATGAAAAATGTTTTGATCTGCCTTGTTAACACTGTAGTTGTCTTCCATGACATCTTCACCACTGTTAAAATATTTATATTAATAAGACTTGATTTTTTTTAAAAATAGGCTATATTCGACAAAAAACAATGGAGCTCTTGGTTTGTTGAACAAATGCTATATTTAGCTTTGTGAACACTGTGACCCAGAGGTCACAGGTCGATCCTCACTGGCGCCACTGGGTTACTTAGGTGTGACACTTTCTTAACCCTAGTCGGACATATGGGGACATAAACTGTGTTGTCCCATCACTCTCTGTATCAGCATACATGTTATAGTACCATAGGAATCTATTTGATAGTAAATCTAGAGCACAGGTTTTGTGATTCCTAAGTACCGGTATCCTTCCATCACTCTGGGCCGGCATCAAATAACATAAACAATGTTTTGATGGGCTGTTATACAGTAACTCCATTAATAAGATCTGTGCTAACCAATAGAGCAATCACATGCTGTCACGGACCTCTTGGTATTTTTCATTTGTATTTTTTCGCCACCTTGTTTTGTAGTCATATAATTCAACATTTCAGAAGATACATTTAATCATATAATTTAACATTTCAGAAGCCAAATACGACCAAGGAGTTCAGCGTTACAATGAAGAACTGCGATTAAAACACCAACAGGAAGTGGAAGCAGCGAGAAGAGTCAGATCTGGAGATGACCGAAATAAAAGCTCGCCCAAACTCTCCAATGCGACTGACCTCCTAAAAGTGTTTGCTCAGGATCCCGCACCTCCCCAGAAAGTCAAAATGCAGGATCAGTCTGGGAAGAATAAGAGCATGACAGCAGCTTGTCTGATAGACGCCATTATTGTTCATCAGATTAATCAGTCGACGGAAGATACTCCCGTGTCTGAAACGCCGAGTCTCCAGAGCAGCAAACCACTCCTGAAGCAGGAACAGAAACCCATGGCCGCACAGTCACCACAGTTGCAACAGCAGCAGCAGCAGCAGATACAACAACAGATACAACATCAGCAGCTTATGCAGCAACAACAACAGCAGATGCAACAGCAGCAGCAACAACAGCAGCAGCAGCAGGTGCAACAAAAACAGCAAATGCAGCAGCAACAACAGCAACAGATTCAGCAGCAGATGCAGCAGCAGCATCAACAGCAGCAAATGCAGCAGCAGCAGCAGCAGCAGCAGCAGCTGCAGCAGTATAAACAACCTCAACATGGCCCAGTCCAAGGTTATCCACAAGGTTAGGAGAACTGTGTTATATTATTACCTAGGGTTAGGAGAATGTATTTATTATTTCTTAACTAGGATTGGAGGAATTTTTAATTTGATCTTAATCTGAGGTTGAGAGAATTTATATTAAATACTATTAAATATGTTTTAATGTTTCCTGGGTTTCCACGGTTTATGTCCCCATCACTCCTAAGAGAATTTAACATATTCATTCAGTAATATTATTTACGCAGGTTGCGGGGTTCAAAATATTCACAGTGCGATTTATTAATCCAATATCATTTAACTTAAAACCTGTTTGCATATCATTAAATAAAATTTTGGTTTTTCATTTTCTCTTGTTATTTTATGATAATTTTAAATGTAGTATTGGTGCAATAAAATCAATAGCTAGTAGTATGCAAAAACAATTTACTTTTAACCATTCCTATAATTAATATGGAACAAATGCATGTTATGTAGAAAAACTAACGGGATGCCGTGAGTTTCTTAAACATCAAGATTGACATGTGGTCCTTTAAAGTGCTGGTATCAATTTCGCTTAAACAATTTTATACAGAAAAATCATGACCAATTTTCAAATGTGTGTAATATAGTACAGAAAAAGGGCGTTAGTTTCATATACTGAAAGAAATAAGTTTAGCTAGTAAATATGGATATCTAGCTTAAATAAATCTAATGTAATTTTATAATGTTAAGTATTTGAAAACATTGGAATGACATAGGGTGATATTCTTTTTCATCTGTTATTTGTGTTCCAATGTAAGTATCAGAGTTATCTCCCATTTAGTTAAAACGGCATATTTCACATTTAAAAACACAAATATGGTAAAGAGCTTGATTAAACTTTATTAAATAACTGTTCTGGGGCTCAAGTTAATAACCAAATGACAGTAACCTTGCAATTATAAAGATGTAGGAACTAAAGTTTACCAGTTGTGAAATTACCTCCCTTTACATTGAAATAAGAACGAAATTATAATTTCTGCTTAGCTGGTAAATTTAAACATTTTAATATTTTTTAGCTCTACTGGCCAAGGGCCAGCAGAGCTTATGGGATGGTGTGTTGTCCGTCTTCCGTCGTCCGTTAACTTTTCTTCAAACGACTTCTCCTCAGAAACCGCTTCGTTAATTTTGACCAAACTTCACATGGATGATCCTTAGATGAATGCTTTTTAGCTCACCTGAGCCGAAGGCTCAAAGGTGAGCTATTGGGATCACTCTTCGTACGTCGTCTGTCGTCCGTCGTCCGTCGTCGTCCGTCGTTAACTTTTGCTTCAAACGACTTCTTCTCAGAAACTGCTTGGCCAATTTTGACCACACTTCACATGGATGATCCTTAGATGAATGCTTTTTAGATTTGTTAAAATTAGGTCAGCATGACAACCAAGATGGCCGCCATTACCATATATGGTCAAAACCTTAAAAAATCTTCTTCTCAAGAACCGCCAGACAGATTTCGACAGTTTTTCTTTTAATATGACCGCCAACGGCTAAACTTTCAAGTTTGTTCAAATGAAGTCCCCGGGGTCAAAAATGGCTGTGCCTTGGGCGTCCAAAGTTTGTATATTGAGATTTTGCATGCTTTTCATAGACTTATATAGGAAAAAACTTTAAAAAATCTTCTTCTCGGAAACTGCAACAGCCAGAGGTTTGATATTTTGCATTTACTATAAGCTTATGGTCCTTTACCAAGTTTGTTCAAATGGTGACCCTGGGGTCACATTTGGCCCCGCCCCAAGGGTCACATGTTTTACATAGACATGTATAGGGAAAAACTTAAAAAATCTTCTTCTCTGAAACTGCAAGAGCCAGAGGTTTAATATTTTGCATTTGCTATAAGCTTATGGTCCTCTACCAAGTTTGTTCAAATGGTGACCGAGAGTTCACATTTGGCTCAGCCACAGGGGTCACAGTTTTACATAGGCTTGTATAGGGAAAACTGAAAAAAATCTTCTTCTCTGGAACGATATGGCACGGAGCTCTCATGTATTACCTGTAGCATCAGCTTATGGTCCTCTACTTAGTTTGTTCAAATGGTGACCCTGGGGTCAAATTTGTCCCCGCCCCGGGGGTCACAGTTTTACATAGACTTATATAGGGAAAAAAATCAAAAAAATCTTTTCTCGGAAACTACAAGAGCCAGAGGTTTGATATTTTGCATTTACTATAAGCTTATGGTCCTTTACCAGGTTTGTTCAAATGGTGACCCTTGGGTCACATTTGGCCCCATCCCAAGGGTCACATGTTTTACATAGACATGTATAGGGGAAAACTTAAAAAATCATCTTCTCTGAAACTGCAAGAGCCAGAGGTTTAATATTTTGCCTTTGCTATAAGCTTATGGTCCTCTACCAATTTTGTTCAAATGGTGACCCTGGGTCACTTTTGGCCCCGCCCCGGGGGTCACAGTTTTACATAGGCCTGTATAGGGAAAAACTGAAAAAAATCTTCTTCTCTGGAACTGCAAGAGCCAGAGGTTTAATATTTTGCTTTTGCTATAAGCTCATGGTCCTCTACCAAATTTGTTCAAATGGTGACCCTGGGTCACATTTGGCCCCGCCCCGGGGTTCACAGTTTTACATAGGCCTTTATAGGGAAAAACTGAAAAAAATCTTCTTCTCTGGAACTGCATGAGCCAGAGGTTTAATATTTTGCATTTGCTATAAGCTTATGGTCCTCTACCAAGTTTGTTCAAATGGTGACCCTGGTGTCAAACTTGGTCGTGCCCCGGGGCTCAGAGTTTTATATAGACTTATATATATAGGAAAAAAAATAATCTTCTCTGAACCTGCAAGAGCCAGAGGTTTAATATTTTGCATTTACTATTAGATTATGGTCCTCTACCAAGTTTGTTCAAATGGTGTCCCTGGGGTAAAATTTGACCCCACTCCGTGGGTCACAGTTTTACATAGACTTATATTGGAAACACATTAAAGTCTTCTTCTCTGGAACTAAAAGAGCCAGAGCTTTAATATTTTGCATTTACTATACTCTTTTGGTCCTTTACCAAGTTTATTCAAATGGTGACCTTGGGTTCACATTTGGCCCCACCCCAGGGGTCACGTTTTACATAGACTCTAAAACCACAAAGCACACCTCTCATATGTTACATGTAGCCCTGGGGTCACATTTGGCTCTGCCCAAGGTGTCACATTTGGCTCTGCCCAAGGTGTTACTCTCTAGCACCTTCATTTTGTATTTGATCTTTTATACCAAACTTTGTCAGTGTCATAAACTGTCTATATCAATGTTATTATACACAACAGAGCCCACATTTCTTGAACAATCTTAACCAAACTTGCACAGATTATATATGACCATAAGATTTCGAAGAAGTTCGATAATGTGCCAGTACTCAGGTGATCGCTTTAGGGCCATCTTGGCCCTCTTGTATTGGTTCAAATTAACTCAGGTGAGCGATATAGGGCCATCATGGCCCTCTTGTTAGATTTGTTAAAATTAGGTCAGCGCTACATCCAAGATTGCTGCCATTACCATATATGGTCGAAACGTTAAAATATCTTCTTCTCCAGAACCGCTGGACAGATTTCAACAGTTTTTCTTTTAAAATGATCGCCAACGCCTAGACTATCAAGATTGTTCAAATAAAGTCCCCGGGGTCAATAATTGGCCGTGTCCCGGGGGTCCAAAGTTTGTATATTGAGGTTTTGCATATTTTTCATATAGACATAGGAAAAAACTTTAAAAAATCTTCTTCTCTGAAACCACAAGGCACAGAGCTCTCATGTATTACATGTAGCATCAGCTTATGGTCCTCTACTATGTTTGTTCAAATGGTGACCCTGGGGTCAAATTTGTCCCCGCCCCGGGGGTCACAGTTTTACATAGACTTATATAGGATTTTTTTTTAAAAAAATCTTCTTCTCGGAAACTACAAGAGCCAGAGGTTTGATATTTTGCATTTACTATAAGCTTATGGTCCTTTACCAAGTTTGTTCAAATGATGACCCTCGGGTCGCATTTGGCCCCGCCCCAAGGGTCACATGTTTTACATAGACATGTATAGGGAAAAACTTAAAAATCTTCTTCTCTGAAACTGCAAGAGCCAGAGGTTTAATATTTTTCATTTGCTATAAGCTTGTGGTCCCCTACCAAGTTTGTTCAAATGGTGACCCAGGGGTCACATTTGGCCCCACCCCGGGGGTCACAGTTTTACATAGGCTTGTATAGGGAAAAACTGAAAAAAATCTTCTTCTCTGGAACCACATGGCACAGAGCTCTCATGTATTACATGAAGCATCAGCTTATGGTCCTCTACTAATTTTGTTCAAATGGTGACCCTGGGGTCAAATTTGTCCCCGCCCCGAGGGTCACAGTTTTACATAGACTTATATAGGATTTTTTTTTTAAAAATCTTCTTCTCGGAAACTACAAGAGCCAGAGGTTTGATATTTTATTTTTATTATAAGCTTATGGTCCTTTACCAAGTTTGTTCAAATGGTGACCCTGGGGTCACATTTGGCCCCGCCCCAAGGGTCACATTTGGCCCCGCCCCAAGGGTCACATGTTTTACATAGACATGTATAGGGAAAAACTTAAAAAATCCTCTTCTCTGAAACTGCCAGAACCAGAGGTTTAATATTTTGCTGTTGCTATAAGCTTATGGTCCTTTACCAATTTTGTTCAAATGGTGACCCTGGGGTCACATCTGGTCCCTCCCCAGGAGTCACAGTTTTACATAAATGCTTGTATAGGGAAAAACTGAAAAAAATATTCTTCTCTGAAACTGCAAGAGCCAGAGGTTTAATATTTTGCATTTGCTATAAGCTTATGGTCCTTTACCAAGTTTGTTCAAATGGTGACCCTCGGGTCACATTTGGCCCCACCCTGGGGGTCACACTTTTACTTAGGCTTGTATAGGCAAAATCTGAACAAAATCTTCTTCTCTGGAACCACACGGCACAGAGCTCTCATGTATTACATGTAGCATCAGCTTATGGTCCTCTACCAAGTTTGTTTAAATGGTGACCCTGGTGTCAAATTTGGACGCGCCCCGGGGGTAACATTTTTATTTTTATTTTTATTTTTTAATTTGATTTATATTTTATTTTCAATTTCAATTTATTTATTTTAATTGTTTCAATTATTTTTAGCTCTACTGATCAGAGATCAGCAGAGCTTATGCCGTGGTGCGGCGTCCGTCGTCCGTCCGTCTGTCTGTCTGTCTGTCCGTCCGTCCGTTAACTTTTATTTGTAGCGACTACTCCTCTGAAACTACTAGATGGATATTCATAAAACTTTACAGAAATGTTGCCCATGAAGTCTAGTTGATCCTAGCAAAAATTCATGTTGATGTGAAATCCAAGATGGCCGCCAAAGCTAAAAATAGATTTTTTAAATTCAAGTTTGTAGCGACTACTTCTTGAAAACTATAAGTGATATCGATATGGGACTTTTTCTAAAATGATCAGCATGACATGATGTTGGTCCTTGTCGAAAATCGTTTTGATTTGACGTTAAACATGGCTGCCAGCGGCCATCTTTGTTTACATAGAGTTATATAATGAAAACTTGTAGCGACTACTTCTCTGAAACTACTTGACGGATTTTCATGAAACTTCACAGGAATGTTGCTCTTGATGTCTAAATGATCCTAGCAAAATTTCAGGTCGACCGGAAATTCAAGATGGCCGCCACGGCTAAAAATATATTTTCAAAATACAAGTTTGTAGCGACTACTTCTTGAAAACTATAAGTGATATTGATATGGGACTTTTTCTAAAATGATCAGCATGACATGATGTTGGTCCTTATCAAAAATCGTTTTGATTCGACGTTAAACGTGGCTGCCAGCGGCCATCTTTGTTTACATAGAGTTATATAGTAAAAACTTGTAGCGACTACTCCTCTGAAACTACTGGGCGCATTTTCATGAAACTTTACAGGAATGTTGCTCTTAATGTCTAATTGATCCTAGCAAAATTTCAGATCGGCCAGAAATTCAAGATGGCTGCCACAGTTAAAAATAGATTTTTAAAAAATAAGTTTGTAGCGACTACTTCTTGAAAACTATAAGTGATATTGATATGGGACTTTTTCTAAAATGATCAGCATGACATGATGGTTATCCGAATCGAACATTATTGTGATTCGACATTAAACATGGCTGCCAGTGGCCATCTTTGTTTTCATAGAGTTATATAATGAAAACTTGTAGCGACTACTCCTCTGAAACTACTTGACGGATTTTCATGAAACTTCACAGAAATGTTGCTCTTGATGTCTTATTGTTCCTAGCAAAATTTCAGATCTGCCAGAAATTCAAGATGGCTGTCACAGCTAAAAATAGATTTTTAAAAAATAAGTTTGTAGCGACTACTTCTTGAAAACTATAAGTGATATTGATATGGGACTTTTTCTAAAATGATCTGCATGACATGATGTTGATCCTTGTGGAAAATTATTTTGATTCGACGTTAAACATGGCTGCCAGTGGCCATCTTTGGTTACATAGAGTAATATAGTAAAAACTTGTAGCGACTACTGCTCTGAAACTACTTGACGGATGTTCATGAAACTTTACAGGAATGTTGCTCTTGATGTCTAGTTGATCCTAGAAAAAATTCAGGTCGGCCGGAAATTCAAGATGGCCGCCACAGCTAAAAATAGATTTAAAATAAATAAGTTTGTAGCGACTACTTCTTCAAAACTATAAGAGATATTGATATGGGACTTTTTCTAAAATGATCAGTATGACATGATGTTGGTCCTTGTCGAGAATCGTTTTGATTTGACGTTAAACATGGCTACCAGCGGCCATCTTTGTTTACATAGAGTTATATAATGAAAACTTGTAGCGACTACTCCTCTGAAACTACTTGACGGATTTTCATGAAACTTCACAGGAATGTTGCTCTTAATGTCTAATTGATCCTAGCAAAAATTCAGATTGGCCGGAAATTCAAGATGGCCGCCACGGTTAAAAATAGATTTTCATAAAACAAGTCTGTAGCGACTACTTCCTGAAATCAAAATCCATCAGTAGAGCTTCAAGGTCATTGACCTCTTGTTATTTTTATTTTTGTTTTTCATTTATTTCTTTTTCTTTTCTTTTTTTTTGATTGATTTGAATTTAATTTTTTTTTTTTAATTTTTTCATTATCTTTTTAATTACTTGACACTTACTTTAAAATTTCTTGTCAGCGCTAGTCATCCTAAATGCCTTGTTGAATTTCGACAAAACTTGGCAGGAAGCATCGGTAACAGTTTGCTGATTTTTGACGGAGTTATGGCCCTTTGCCATTTTTAGCTCGACTGATCAGAGATCAGCAGAGCTTATGCCGTGGTGCGGCGTCCATCGTCCGTCCGTCTGTCTGTCTGTCTGTCCGTAAACTTTTATTTGTAGCGACTACTCCTCTGAAACTACAGGATGGATATTTATGAAACTTTACAGAAATGTTGCCCATATAGTCTTGTTGATCCTAGCAAAAATTCATGTTGATGTGAAATCCAAGATGGCCGCCAAAGCTAAAAATAGATTTTTAAAATACAAGTTTGTTGCAATTACTTCTTGAAAACTATAAGTGATATTGATATAGGACTTTTTCTAAAATGATCAGCATGACATGATGTTGGTCCTTGTCTAAAATCGTTTTGATTCGACGTTAAACATGGCTGCCAGCGGCCATCTTTGTTTACATAGAGTTATATAGTAAAAACTTGTAGCGACTACTCCTCTGAAACTACTTGGCAGATTTTCATGAAACTTTACAGGATTGTTGCTCTTGATGTCTTATTGATCCTAGGAAAAATTCAGGTCGGCCAGAAATTCAAGATGGCCGCCACAGCTAAAAATAGATTTTTAAAAAATAAGTTTGTATTGACTACTTCTTGAAAACTATAAGTGATATTGATATGGGACTTTTTCTAAAATGATCAGCATGACATGATGTTGATCCTAATCGAACACTATTTTAATTCAATGTTAAACATGGCTGCAAGTGGCCATCTTTGTTTACATAGAGTTATATAGTAAAAACTTGTAGCGACTACTTTTCTGAAACTACTTGACGGATGTTCATGAAACTTCACAGGAATGTTGCACTTGATGTCTAGTTGATCCTAGAAAAATTTCAGGCTGACCGGAAATTCAAGATGGCCACCACGGCTAAAAATAGATTTAAAATAAATAAGTTTGTAGTGACAACTACTTTTTCTAAAATGATCAGTATGACATGATTTTGATCCTTGTCAAAAATTATTTGACATTAAACATGGCCGCCAGCGGCCATCTTTGTTAACATAGAGTTATATAATGAAAACTTGTAGCGACTACTCCTATGAAACTACTTGATGGATTTTCATGAAACTTCACAGGAATGTTGACCTAGCTATCAAAAATCTATCAGTAGAGCTTCAAGGTCATTGACCTCTTGTTATTTTAAATTTCTTGTCGGCGCTACTCCTCTTAAACGGCTTGTTGGATTTCTACGAAATTTGGCAGGAAGCCTCAATATGATGTCTAGTTGTGCAAAGCGCGGTATATCAATGAAATCTTGGACAATTTTGAAAAACAGCTAGATCTTGTTCGTAATAACAGAGTTATGGCCCTTGATTTGTTGAAAAATGTTATATTGTATTTTCCTTTGTTAAATCTATAGGAGAAGAGAGCTATATCTAGCTATATCTATCTAAATCTATAAGAGCTGTTTTAGCCAGTAGAGCGTCCACATGCCCTCTTGGGCCTCTTGTTTTCCACAGATATCGTTTGAAAACAATGCCCTGTATATAATCCATAATTATGTTAATCAGTCAGAGCTCTAACCTTAAATAGTTACGTTTTTCATAACCTGTGACTGTTATTTAAAAAAGACCTAAAACTCGTATAGTAACCAGAATCAGTTACTACCACAAAATCACGCCAGTTTAGATGCATTCTATCTTCTGTACAGGAATTTTCCTACATGCATGACAATTTTCTCCAGATAGGGTGATTATTCAACTTAACACCATGTAATAAAATTCTATGAGCATCGATGAAAATCCAATGCGCAAGGCCTCTCAAGTTACCTACTGTTATGCAACAAAATTAATTAAAAATCATTTTGTAGACTCCAACATGATAATTAGTGAACAACTGCTAATTGGATCTTGATGAAGATGTATTTATCCTTGATAATAAGTATTCAGACATAAATAAACACAGCACATTTGGCAACTATTTCAATTCATTAGCAAATGATCTCGGTAACTGATTTAGGTTACAAATGGTTACTAGGGAAAATTAATTGCTAGTCTAAACCAAAGAGAGATAATAATTTGGCGTTTTAATAACTTCCAGCAGTTATAAAACTTGTAACTGTTTAAGGTTAGAGCTCTGACTGTTAATTATATTGTTTAGGACCTTTGCTACGCATAGTCTAGAACATGAGCAATGGGATTTACCATGTTATTTACTTGCTAAACTTATTTCTATTTGGGTTACCATTATATTTAATCACGCTTGCAACTTAAACTAAACAACACCAGTTAACAAGGTCATTGGTAGCCATTTAAGAAATGAATTTATTTGCAGGTCAGCCAGCCCAGGGTTATTCACCTCAAGGTCAACCCCAGCTCTCAGGTCAGCCTCCGTATCCAGGGCAACCATATCCGGGTCAAGTTCAGAAAGGTCAACAGGACAGCAAGTCACCTCCAGCACAGATGGCAGGTTTGTAACGCCCATATTGACAATGAAAGTGATTATGTGTACCATACGACACATACCTGGGTGGACAGTACACATACCTGGGTGGACAGTTCAGATCCGCTGGCCTTCGAGATGTCCCGTTGCCTAATCGTCATCCATCTCGTTAAGAGGATATGGCCTTCATTTTTATTCAATCTTTATCAAACTTGGCCAGATTGGCTAATTTTGCCAATGGCTGCTCAAACATGTTTCAAAACCAGCTAGATCAGAATAGAAACACAGGAGTTATGACCATTGATTTAGTTGAATTATGATTTTCCATCTTAATGATTTAAAAATATATATGTACTACAGCATTTTAATTAGGTGTTGGTAAGTGTTTGTATTTAATAGGCATGTATACGTTATATTATAAACAAAAAGATCATAAATAGATAATTCCTTTCAAAATCATTTGAGTGAAAATTTAACAAAATTTCTGTTATTGACTGGGAAAAAAAAGAAAGAAAAAGATTTGTGTTAATGCAGATTTGTTGCGCTTTTTCATAAAACAAAATTACATCATGAAGGTTAGAGAATCCTAAAGTTTTCTATATTTTAGGTAAAAAGAGATGGATGCCCGCAACCCCACCCAATTCTACATCCAGCTTCTCCCCAGGGGCATCGATTAAGGACCCAGATAGCAGACCCCCTTCTAGACCGTCAAGTCGGGGTTTTGGAGGAACTCCAACACGAGCCCTGGTAAGTGAAAAGTCAACTTCCTTTGAAGGGACAGACGGCAATCTTGAAGTGTTTATCAAGCATTTAGCCAGTATCGACTGACTTTAAAGCTGCTTGCATATAATTAAACAAAAGCTTTCTCATTTTTTCATCTATTTAATTGGTTAATATATTGTTGATGCAATATAATCAGCGATTAATAATACGCAAAAATAGTTAACTTTATTATTATAATAAATATTAATGATAGAACAAATACAAGTTATGTGGAAAAACTAATGGTACGCTTCGAGTTCTTAAAAATCAAGATTGCCGTGTGTCCCTTTAAAAGATTAGTGGACTGAACGCGAGTAGTGTTTTGCCTATAACACGGTTCACACAGCCTTATAAGTCCTTGAATTTCAGGGGGACTCTTGAAAGGTCCTTAAATTTGCTCAAGCCTTTAATAACAGGTCTTTAAATTTTAACAGAATGTCATGAAAGGTCCTTGAATTTCATAATCAGTTAATTATAAAAGAAATGATTATTTAATGTAGTCAAAATGTAGCGCAGTAATCAATTTTCGATGGTTTCGGGCATATTAGTGCAATGATGAATTAACGCTTGGCCATAGGTTTCATTTTATTTTAACGCTCTCACTTGTTCCGCAGAATTTCGACGCTTCCGGCAATTTCCGATGATTCCTGTCAAATCATCTGATTAATCCTGATCGGTCATCATCAACGTGGCAGTTTCGACTGCTTTCATTTGTTAATCATGCCTTCAGGCTGTCAACAAAATCGTTTTGTATAACCGCGTTTCCATTTCTTAGTGAACACATCTTACAAACACGGCAAAACCATACCCATTGAAAATATTATTTAGACTGTGAAAATTGTTGCCGGAACAGTAACTAACAAGTCCTGAAAACTGCTGCAAGTGTCTATTGTTAAAACGATGTTGGCGAGTTAATCCGAATATAACCACGGAAATTGCCTCATTCTATAAACAGATATACTACACAACACGCCAGTATAACAGTACACAGACGACTAATTTATGTAATGTGCTAAAGCTTTATACAATTTAAGTGAGACATTACATTCTTTTGTTAAATGCAGTTTATATTGAATGTGTACTCTTTTCGATGAATTATTAGAACTAAGTATAATCATTCACAATCGTTGTGTGTTGAGGGATTTCGGAGAAAACAGATGACTTTTGGAAAGAAAATCATTCTTTTTTCACCAGACATCTTGAATTAGCGCACGGACAACATCCGCTAATAGAGTTCAAATAAGATGTGCATTATATAATCGTTTCTTACAGTAGTATAATTATGAAGTAGTTTCGTAATATATTGACGATAACAATGTCAGAAGACTCTTTGTCTTTTAGGGTTACCACTAGAGCCGGTAAAATTTTAGATCACCTGAGTCAAAGGCTCAAGGTGGCTCAAGATGATCTATTGGGATCACTCTTCATCCGCCGTGCGTCTGTCCATCGTCGTCGTCGTCAAGTTTTGCTTCCAACGACTTCTCCTCAGAAACTGGTTGGTCAATTTTGACCAAACTTCACATGGATGTTCCTTAGATGAATGCTTTTTAGATTTGTTAAAATTAGGTCAACGCGACATCCAAGATGGCCACCTTTACCATATATGGTTGAAACCTTAAAAAATCTTCTCAAGAACCGCTAGATTTCGACAGATCTTCTTTTAAATGCTCCGACCCTGAAATTTTTAAGTGGGTAGGTAGGTAGGTCTTTTTCTTTTTTTTTCTTTTTTTTTTTTTGCCACATTCCTGGTTAAGCATTTTTACAAATCATAATTTCCTATCTCAATGTATGATAATGCAGTCTATTGATAACGTTATTAATATTTCTTTACGAATAATTTTTCAGTAAAAAAAAAAAGGCTAAAAAAACAAAACGGTCGCTGCCTTTTTAGACGGTCGGTCGGAGCACTGCAAACAAACACTTTTTTTAAGGATGGCCCTGGGGTCCAAAGTTTGTATATTGAGATTTTGCATGTTTTTCATAGACTCTGAAACCACAAGGCACAGAACTTTCATGTATTACATGTAGCAATCAGCTTATGGTCCTCTACTAAATTTATTCAAATGGTGACCCTTTGGTTAAATTTGGCCCCGCAGTTCACAGTTTTACATAGACTTATATAGGAAAAAAATAAAAAACATTCTTCTCTAAAACTACAAGAGCCACAGGTTTAATATTTTGCATTTACTAAAATCTTATGGTTTGTTCAAATGGTGACCATGTGGACACATTTGGCCCCGCCCCAGGGGTCACGTTTTACGTAGACTTGTATAGGGAAAAATTAAATCTGAAACTGCAAGAGCCAGAGGTTTAATATTTTACATTTACTATAAGCTTGTGGTCCTCTACCAAGCCTGTTCAAATGGTGACCCTGGGGTCACATTTGGCTCTGCCCCAGAGGTCACATTGTTTTACATAGACATACATAGACATACAGATCAGACCAGCAACAACAGAGTAATAGCAATAAAAGCTTGGACAAGTTTGAAAACCAGCCAGATCGGACCAGCAGAGTTATGGCCCTTGAATTAGTTAAAAATGCTATATTTTTCCTCGTAAAGACGATAGGGCCTTCATTTTTCATCTGATCTTTACTAAACTTTACCAGTTTTTAGCTCGACAGATCAGAGATCAGCAGAGCTTATGCCGTGGTGCGGCGTCCGTCCGTCCGTCCGTCTGTCCGTAAACTTTTTTTTGTAGCGACTACTCCTCTGAAACTACTGGATGGATTTTCATGAAACTTTACAGAAATGTTTCCCATGAAGTCTAGTTGATCCTAGCAGAAATTCATGTTGATGTGAAATCCAAGATGGCCGCCAGATCTAAAAATAGGTTTTTAAAAAACAAGATTGTAGCGATTACTTCTTGAAAACTATAAGTGATATTGATATGGGACTTTTTCTAAAATGATCAGCATGACATGATGTTGGTCCCTGTCGAAAATCGTTTTGATTCGACGTTAAACATGGCTGCCAGCGGCCATCTTTGTTTACATAGAGTTATATAGTAAAAACTTGTAGCGACTACTTCTCTGAAACTACTTGGCTGATTTTCATGAAACTTTACAGGAATGTTGCTCTTGATGTCTAATTGGTCCTAGCAAAAATTAAGGTCGGCCTGAAATTCAAAATGGCCGCCACAGCTAAAAATAGATTTTTAAAAAATAAGTTTGTAGCGACTACTTCTTGAAAACTATAAGTGATATTGATATGGGACCTTTCTAAAATGATCAGCATGACATGATGTTGATCCTAGTCGAACATTATTTTGATTCGAAGTGGCCATCTTTGTTTACATAGAGTTATATAGTAAAACTTGTAGCGACTACTCCTCTGAAACTACTTGACGAATGTTAATGAAACTTCACAGGAATGTTGCTCATGATGTCTAGTTGATCCTAGAAAAAATTCAGGCTGGCCGGAAATTCAAGATGGCCACCACGCCTAAAAATAGATTTGTGATATTGATATGGGACGTTTTCTAAAATGATCAGCATGACATGATGTTGATACTTGCCGAAATTATTTTGAGGCAACTTTAAACATGGCCGCTAGCGGCCATCTTTGTTTACATAGATTTATATAGTAAAAACTTGTAACGACTACTCCTCTGAAACTACTAGACGGATTTTCATGAAACTTCACAGGAATGTTGCTCTTGATGTCTAGTGGAAAGAGACGATGTCCGTAACTTTTAGTTTATAAAACACAAAAAAATTGTGTTGACAAATATAACACATCATTCATTATTGAATATTTCCTGAATAAAGATTGACAGAATTCAATAGCGGTACAAAAAAAAATAACGCGTCATAGGATTAGACTCGTAAAACACACTAAATTACACTTGCGGGTAATAATATTAGAATGTCGCAATAGTCTACCTCGCTACCAACTTCGCTATAGAAAACCTAATGTTGCAATAATCTCGGTAAATTATATATTTTTCAGATACAAATATAATGTTTCAGATATTTTCAAAAAAACATGACCGCACCTATGATTTTCTTCGTATCCTTGTTGTAAAACATGCATTTTTAGCTCGACTGATCAGAGATCAGCAGAGCTTATGCCGTGGTGCGGCGTCCGTCGTCTGTCCGTCCATCTGTCCGTCCGTAAACTTTTATTTGTAGCGACTACTCCTCTTAAACTACTGGATGGATATTCATAAAACTTTACAGAAATGTTGCCCATGAAGTCTAGTTGATTCTAGCAAAAAATTCATGTTGATGTGATATCCAAGATGGCCGCCAAAGCTAAAAATAGATTTTTAAAAATACAAGTTTGTAGCGACTACTTCTTGAAAACTCTAAGTGATATTGATATGGGACTTTTTCTAAAATGATCAGCATGACATGATGTTGGTCCTTGTCGAAAATTGTTTTGATTCGACGTTAAACATGGCTGCCAGCGGCCATCTTTGTTTACATAGAGTTATATAATGAAAACTTGTAGCGACTACTCCTCTGAAACTACTTGACGGATTTTCATGAAACTTCACAGGAATGTTGCTCTTGATGTCTAATTGATCCTAGCAAAATTTCAGGTCTGCCGGAAATTCAAGATGGGCGCCACAGCTAAAAATAGATTTTCAAAATACAAGTTTGTAGCGACTACTTCTTGAAAACTATAAGTGATATTGATATGGGAGTTTTTCTAAAATGATCAGCATGACATGATGTTGGTCCTTGTCAAAAATCGTTTTGATTCGATGTTAAACATGGCTGTCAGCGGCCATCTTTGTTTACATAGAGTTATATAATGAAAACTTGTAGCGACTACTCCTCTGAAACTACTTGACGGATGTTCTTGAAACATCACAGGAATGTTGCTCTTGATGTCTTATTGATCCTAGCAAAATTTCAGGTCGGCCGGAAATTCAAGATGGCTGCCACGGCTAAAAATAGATTTTCAAAAAACAAGTTTGTAGCGACTACTTCCTGAAATCAAAATCAATCAGTAGAGCTTCAAGGTCACTGAGCTCTTGTTTAGAATTTATAGTGCAATCAATCCACAACATTAACACACAGCGATTTATCTTTTTTCGGATATATGTGTTTTATATGGATTTTCGTTTGTTCAGTTCACTCTAACATCATCTGAAGACAAGTGCACATGAAATGCGCGATTTCATTGGTTGAATTTAGTTGATCTTCTCATGAATATTGATTAGATGAAAGGTTGATCTGACTTGACCTCCAAGGCAGTGTTGTCAGATCCTATAGCGGAGAGTATCAAAGCGTAATTAGGATTTGATATTAATGAGATTGGGCATATTTTGTGACATTTCTTTCACTCTTGTTCTTTTTTCTACCATGGGTTTTAATATATTATTGATGCAATATAATCAACATATAGTCATATACGAAAATAATTCGCCGTGAAATTTAAGGTATTTCCATAAATATAAAATACTTTCATATATTTAGGACTCTAATCCAAGACCCTCTTCACAGGGACCTCCGTCCCAGCAAGGACCCTCGTCCGAGCAAGAGCAAGACCCGGACAAACCACAGATGACCCTAGGGGATCACATCAACACCATAATACTCATGGATTATGAGAGAAAGAAAGCGGCAGATCCAGGAGGGGTTCCAGCAAAGTCCTTTCTTAGCCGGATAAACGGCTCCACTCAGCCTCGTAAGTAGTAGTGCCTGTGTCTGAGACATTGTTCCGGCTTGCTTAGAATAGCATTCACAAAACAAGAAATTGTTGACAGAATCCTTAGATGTTGTATATACAGTGACAGAACCTGCAGTTTCCAGTATCCGACACTGAAGTCCCAACTGACGTAATTGTATACAAGTAACACCTAATTATCCGACACTTAACTCTAGACCTTACCTCCATAACCTATTTTTGACCTTCAAACTATTTTTCATACCTTTTCCAACCCAGCTGTACTGAAGAACCATATTTGTGAGAAAGTTTTATGTTTGTAAGAATGACACTTCCTCGATCATTTTATTTCTCACATGTATGTTTGTATGGGAATAAAATGGATATAGTTTATATATTTTACCTTTTACATTTGATATATATATTAAAACATTGTTTATTTCTTGTGGTAGATATTCTAAAAGATAAGAAGGAAGCTTAAGAGTGTGCAAAACGTGAAATTTCTGAGTCATACCGCCCCGTGTGGGTCCCGGGCAAAGAATAGGCCACTACAGATCCCGTTAGGGGGTTAGGCAGAGTGGTAGAACACCACCTCCATTTGTAGAATTGGGGATCTTTCATATAGTAATAAGACGCCATTCTGTCAATTCGTTCTTTATTAGGAACTAACGTTACATAGTGGTAAAAACCTGAAACAATGAAATAGCCATAAGTAATATGCTTACAACGGAAAACTCCGATTGTCATTTCATAATCTCATCCTTTCAATACAAATTAAATACTAAAAACAATATTCTTACCAGCACGTAACAACGGCTTGTAAACATAAAAGTATAATTATATAAATTGTTCAGAGGTTGAACATTTAACTTTAATCTTATTGCATCTATACAAAGTTGTCTCACGACTACTCAGACACTGCTTGTAGAAGAATGCGGGTGAGATAGAATCCTAGGGCGGGGTTAGTTTTGGAATGGTGCATTCTGGTTATTGTTGCACGTGCAGTGAACACTTCTCGCCCATCGAGCTAGCTCTCATACCTCTAAGACTACTAAAACCTGTTATTTACAACTCGCCTAACTAAATACACTTTTACATAAACATGAGTACGGGACATTCACAGTACGGCACAATGTACACCACAAACATACATAAGATGAGTAGGTTCAATATTATACATTAAGTTGAATAGCTCTTACTGGCTTAGAATGCTACCCCCCACCCCCCGCAACTCACCTAACTAAATACACTTACATAAACATGAGTACGGGACATTCACAGCCCCCCCCCCCCACCACACACACACCCCAACACCCCACCACACACACACCCCAACACCCCAACACCCACAAATTCATATTCATTTTATGTTTTGTTCATGCTCATTTAAAGGTCGTCATCATGACCTCTGCATTATTTCAGGTGCCGTCTCGCTCAAAGCATTAGAGCCGTGGTAAAAAACAATAAACGTGGCTCCAGCGTAAATGGAGTGTCTACAATAGAATTTGCAGCAACTCTGCAGTTCTGCAGGCGAGAAGGTTTTAGGCCCATTTTCCGTATTTTATTTCGATGTAAATGGTGGATGAGCCTGGCATGTTCATTCCTGTTAGGCGCCACATAAACTTTCATGTGTTGGTGCGCCTTAAAACATAATTCAATTAGAAAGTAAATTGCAAACGCCAACAAAATAATTGGATTAAACTTATCAAGATGCCGTGTTTACTAACATCAGGTATGTACAACTTATCAAGATGCCATGTTTACTAACATCAGGTATGTACACGGTCAAGGTACAATGGGTTCACAAGTCATATAGGCAGTGTTCATGTCTGCTCTGTAATGAATTGAGGTAATTTAATTAAACATATATGACGGTCGATTATTTTGCGGTAGACCAACCCATTTTTAGCTCTACTGGCCAAAGCCTTTGGCCAGTAGAGCTTCTGCCATGGTATTTTTCCGTCGTCCGTAAACTTTTTGATGTCAACACTCTAGCACCTTCATTTTTCATCCGATCTTTACCAGATTATTAATATCAATGAAAGCTTGGACAAGTTCAAAAACCAGCCAGATCGGACTAGTAACACCGGAGTTATTGCCCTTGAATTAACGAAAATTGCTATATTTTGTCTTGTCAACACTCTAGGGCCTTCATTTTTCATCCGGTCTTTACCAAACTTTAACATATTATTAATACCAATGAAAGCTTGGGCAAGTTCGAAAACCAGCCAGATCGGACCAGTAACATAAGAGTTATTGCCCTCGAATTATTGAAAAATGTGTTAACTTTATGATGTCCTCTCAAGCACCATCTTTACCAAACTTTGCCTGATTGTTAATATCAATGAAAGCTCGGACGAGTTCGAAAACCAGCCAGATTAGACAAGTACCACCTGAGTTATTGCCCTTGAATTAACTTCACCAGATTATTAATATCAATGAAAGCTCGGACGAGTTCGAAAACCAGCAGGATGGGACAAGTAACACCGGTGTTATTGCCCTTGAATTAACGAAAATTGCTATATTTTGTCTTGTCAACACTCTAGCATCTCCATTTTGTATCCTACCTTTACCAAACTTTGCCAGATTGTTGATATTGATGAAAGCGCGGTCAGATTCTAAAACCAGCCGGATTGGACCAGTGACACCAAAGTTATGGCCCTTGAATTATTGAAAACTTGTTAAATCTGATCTCTACCAAACTTTACCAGATTGTTTTGGTAAATTAAGGCCTACATTTTGCCGTATTTCAGCAAAACTTTACAGGGATGATCAGTATCAAGCCTAGTTATGCATATTATCACCTTGTTCAGGTTGAATGATTTTTGGTGGAGTTACGGCCCTTTATAGGTTTTAATACACATAATTTGTATGAACTAGTTCTACTGAACCCCCAGCTGGATTTCAAAGAAGCTTGACAAGGATGATCAGTATCAAGCCTAGTTGTGCATATTATCGCCCTGTTTCGGTTGAATGACTTTTGGCAGAGTTATGGCCCTTTAAATGTTTTACTACACAAACTTTGTCCGGACTATTTCTCGTGAACCCCTGGCCGAATTTCAGAGAAACATGACAGGGATAATCAGTACCAAGCCTAGTTATGCATATCTTCGCTGTCTTTCGGTTTGATGATTTTTAGCTCTACTGGCCAAGGGCCAGCAGAGCTTATGGGATGGTGTGTTGTCCGTCTTCCGTCGTCCGTCCGTCGTCCGTCGTCCGTCGTCCGTCGTCCGTTAACTTTTCTTCAAACGACTTCTCCTCAGAAACCGCTTGGCTAATTTTGACCAAACTTCACATGGATGATCCTAAGATGAATGCTTTTTAGATTTGTTAAAATTAGGTCAGCGCTACATCCAAGATGGCTGCCATTACCATATATGGTCGAAACCTTAAAAAATCTTCTTCTCCAGAACCTCTGGACAGATTTCAACAGTTTTTCTTTTAAAATGATCGCCAACGCCTAGACTATCAAGATTGTTCAAATAAAGTCCTCGGGGTCAAAAATGGCCGTGCCCCGGGGGTCCAAAGTTTGTATATTGAGGTTTTGCATGTTTTTCATATAGACATATAGGAAAAAACTTTAAAAAATCTTCTTCTCTGAAACCACAAGGCACAGAGCTCTCATGTATTACATGTAGCATCAGCTTATGGTCCTCTGCTAAGTTTGTTCAAATGGTGACCCTGGGGTCAAATTTGTCCCCGCCCCAGGGGTCACAATTTTACATAGACTTATATAGGATTTTTAAAAAAAAATATCTTCTTCTCGGAAACTACAACAGCCGGAGGTTTGATATTTTGCATTTACTATAAGCTTATGGTCCTTTACCAAGTTTGTTCAAATGGTGACCCTCGGGTCACATTTGGCCCCGCCCCAAGGGTCACATGTTTTACATAGACATGTATAGGGAAAAACTTAAAAAATCTTCTTCTCTGAAACTGCAAGAGCCAGAGGTTTAATATTTTGCATTTGCTATAAGCTTGTGGTCCTCTACCAAGTTTGTTCAAATGGTGACCCAGGGGTCACATTTGGCCCCACCCCGGGGTCACAGTTTTACATAGGCTTGTATAGGCAAAAATGAAAAAAAATCTTCTTCTCTGGAACCACATGGCACAGAGCTCTCATGTATTACATGTAGCATCAGCTTATGGTCCTCTACTAAGTTTGTTCAAATGCTGACCCTGGGGTCAAATTTGTCCCCGCCCCAAGGGTAACAGTTTTACATAGACTTATATAGGATCTTTTTTAGCTCTACTGGCCAATGGCCAGAAGAGCTTATGGGATGGTGTGTTGTCCGTCGTCCGTCGTCCGTCTGTCGTCTGTCGTCTGTCGTCCGTTAACTTTTCTTCGAACAACTTCTCCTCAGAAACCGCTTGGCTAATTTTGACCAAACTTCACATGGATGATCCTTAGATGAATGCTTTTTAGATTTGTTAAAATTAGGTCAACGCTACATCCAAGATGTCTGCCATTACCATATATGGTCGAAACCTTAAAAAATCTTCTTCTCCAGAACCGCTGGACAGATTTCAACAGTTTTTCTTTTAAAATGATCGCCAACGCCTAGACTATCAAGTTTGTTCAAATAAAGTCTCCGGGGTCAAAAATGGCCGTGCCCCGGGGGTCCAAAGTTTGTATATTGAGGTTTTGCATGTTTTTCATGTAGACATATAGGAAAAAAACTTTAAAAAATCTTCTTCTCTGAAACCACAAGGCACAGAGCTCTCATGTATTACATGTAGCATCACCTTATGGTCCTCTACTAAGTTTGTTCAAATGGTGACCCTGGGGTCAAATTTGTCCCCGCCCCGGGGGTCACAGTTTTACATAGACTTATATAGGATTGTTTTTTAAAAAATCTTCTTCTCGGAAACTACAAGAGCCAGAGGTTTGATATTTTGCATTTACTATAAGCTTATGGTCCTTTACCAAGTTTGTTCAAATGGTGACCCTCGGGTCACATTTGGCCCCGCCCCAAGGGTCACATGTTTTACATAGACATGTATAGGGAATTCTTCAAACGACTTCTCTTCAGAAACCGCTTGGCTAATTTTGACCAAACTTCAAATGGATGATCCTTAGATGAATGCTTTTAAGATTTGTTAAAATTAGGTCAGCGCTACATCCAAGATGGCTGCCATTACCATATATGGTCGAAACCTTAAAAAATCTTCTTCTCCAGAACCGCTTTACAGATTTCAACAGTTTTTCTTTTAAAATGATCGCAAATGCCTAGACTATCAAGTTTGTTCAAATAAAGTCCCCGGGGTCAAAAATGGCCGTGCCTCGGGGGTCCAAAGTTTTTATATTGAGGTTTTGCATGTTTTTCATATAGACATATAGGAAAAAACTTTAAAAAATCTTCTTCTCTGAAACCACAAGGCACAGAGCTCTCATGTATTACATGTAGCATCACCTTATGGTCCTCTACTAAGTTTGTTCAAATGGTGACCCTGGGGTCAAATTTGTCCCCGCCCCGGGGGTCACAGTTTTACATAGACTTATATAGGATTGTTTTTTAAAAAATCTTCTTCTCGGAAACTACAAGAGCCAGAGGTTTGATATTTTGCATTTACTATAAGCTTATGGTCCTTTACCAAGTTTGTTCAAATGGTGACCCTCGGGTCACATTTGGCCCCGCCCCAAGGGTCACATGTTTTACATAGACATGTATAGGGAATTCTTCAAACGACTTCTCTTCAGAAACCGCTTGGCTAATTTTGACCAAACTTCAAATGGATGATCCTTAGATGAATGCTTTTAAGATTTGTTAAAATTAGGTCAGCGCTACATCCAAGATGGCTGCCATTACCATATATGGTCGAAACCTTAAAAAATCTTCTTCTCCAGAACCGCTTTACAGATTTCAACAGTTTTTCTTTTAAAATGATCGCAAATGCCTAGACTATCAAGTTTGTTCAAATAAAGTCCCCGGGGTCAAAAATGGCCGTGCCTCGGGGGTCCAAAGTTTTTATATTGAGGTTTTGCATGTTTTTCATATAGACATATAGGAAAAAACTTTAAAAAATCTTCTTCTCTGAAACCACAAGGCACAGAGCTCTCATGTATTACATGTAGCATCAGCTTATGGTCCTCTACTAAGTTTGTTCAAATGGTGACCCTGGGGTCAAATTTGTCCCCGCCCTGAGGGTCACAGTTTTACATAGACTTATATAGGATTTTTTTTTTAAAAAATCTTCTTCTCGGAAACTACAAGAGCCAGAGGTTTGATATTTTACAATTATTATAAGCTTATGGGTTTGTTTTTGTTTTTTTTTATTTTATTTTTATTTTATTTTTTATTATTTTTTTTTTATTTTTAATTTTTTTAAGTTTTTTTTTAATTTTTTTTTTTTTTTTTTTTAATTATTTTTTTTAAGTTTTTTTTTTTAATTTTTTTTTTAATTTTTTTTAATTTTTTTTTTTTTATTATCTCTACCAGCCAGATCGGACCAGTAATGACGGAGTTATTGCTCTTGATATAGTTAAAAATGCTATATTTTGCCTCTTTAAGACGATAGTCACTCGCTTCATTGATGTCATAAGAGCCATATTAGCCAGTAGAGCGTCCACAGGCCCTCTTGGGCCTCTTGTTGTTGAATTCTGGCCCTTTAAAGGTTTTAATACACTGACTTTGTGCAGACTAGTTATCCTGGCCCTTTCTCCTGTAGGGGAGACATTTATTTTACTAAAATCAACCCCTTATTTTAAGTTCTAATTTTTGGTTATTTAGGGACTCAAGGCACAACTATTATATAAAATGGGTTATTTTATACAACTGTTGTTCCTCGAGTTCCTCCCTTAGCCTCGTCCTTCGGATGGGGACGTAAACAAACCGGGCAGTCCCGTGTATCCTCCGAGCACGTTACAGAACCATAGGAATCTATTCGGTAATAAGAGTAGGGTACGGTTCCTGGATTCCTATGTATCCTTCCCCTCTCTCTGGGGTGGTTCTAAGTAACATATACTGTGTTGATGAGCCGTTAAACAACATTCAATCAGTCAATCAATCCTCGAGTCCCTAAATAACCATACCAAATTAAAACCAGGGCAGCTTGTTTTAATTGTTAGCATGGGTCAAGGGTTTAAGTTTCTGTTGCGGGTGTTGATGTTTTGTGTGTGTTTTTCGGAATATTTTAAAAGAAGTATTGATGGAAATTTTATGACGACAACCTTTGACATAAGAGCCTCTTTTTTCCTGGGTAGAACCAGTACTGTATACCTCCCGCTATCTGTAAGAATCGACACTTTGTCACTTAAAAGTTGAGCTCCACTGGGATTCAAAAGAGGTGAGAGGCAAGAAGATTTTCAACGCAACGTCATTAAACCTTTGACCACAGATGCTTTGTTTGGGAAATTATCTACTCTTTTGATTGGTCCTTCTAAAGGTAACCTTCTTGTGTTGGTGTGTTGTAAAACCCAATTTAATTCAATTCTAAAGATGTATTTATATTCTATTGTTCTTTCTGATATATTCGTTCCTTTTAAAGATGTTTATATATTCTATATTCTGATTTGTGTATATTCTAGCTTGTTTGATAATCTATGGACTCTTCTAATTGTTTATATATATATATATATATTTCTATAGCTTCTTCTAAAGACTCATCAAGCTCCAGTCCTGTGTCAAGTACATCTTCTGTGACATCGGAAAGCACGACCACTTGGGCGACAGCGCCCCCTGGACCAGTTGTGAGCAGCGGACAGATGGACGGGCAGAGCAAAACCCCACCAGCCTTCCCAGGACATAAAAAATTTAATAAATGGAGACAGGTATAACGTGATTTTCTTCCTCCTGGAGTCAAATTTTCATATCTAAATGTGAAAACTTTATACTTCACCTTGAGGGGATTCTGACAAACATTGATGTTTTGAACCTCGAAAATCAAACACATCCTCACCTTGGAAAAAAATAGTAAAAAATGTACTTTTGCACTTCTCATATTTCCCCCTCATCAATGATCAATCCCTCCAATAGTACCTGAAAGCACAGATGTTTATCTTTTTGTTCAGGGTGTACATACAAACTGTTAGATAGGGTTTCCAAAAGTTCAATTCCCACGTTGCTGTGACCTATTTTTATCTGCCTTTAATTGTATACCACTAATTCTCGACCTGCCAAAACTGTATCATGCATATGTCTTACTTGCAGATATCAGGTCTGGGCATATTGAGCCGATAATCCGCATTTATTCTCGTGTTTTTTCACCCACATAATGCTGACGTTTGTGTGACATCAAATGCTGCTTTTATAGTTAGAAATAAGAGTATATATATGTATTTTGGGCGTTCTGTATGTATTTTGAGGTTGTTGAATCAAATCTCGATTGAAAAAAAAATTACAACAGAAACCCCACCTAAAAAAAATTCATATTTTGTTAATTTTGTGGTAAGAGTTTTTCATATGTATTTTGAGGTTGTTGAATCAAATCTCGATTGAAAAAAAAAATACAACAGAATCCCCACCTAAAAAAAAAATCATAATTTGTTGATTTCGTGTTTATTCATTGATTTGACTAAAATTCTGATAACAAATCAACAAATTTATTTTGTATTAAAAAAACATTTTATAATTATAAAGATTACAAAAAAAAACCCACACAATCAGACTATTTTTGTAATTTGGGTGTAATTTTGATAACTATTAAAAAAATTAAACTTGCAATCTTCACTACCCCTATTTTAAAAAAGTTTTAATAAATCAATAATAAATCACCATTTATAAATGGCTATGTATTTTGGGGTCGTTCTGCTGCAATTCGAGGTAAAAAAAAAATTACAACAGAACGCCCAAAATACGTATATATAAGAGTTAATATTAAATTAATTTGAAAATATGTTTTTTGAGTCTCATAGAATCTCTCAGTCTCGCTAGAATCACAGTATCAAACTTTTTTTCTTTTTCAATTAAATTTAAAGCCCTGATTCTGAATCCACGTAGCATAGAATAGTGAAGAAATCAGAAGCGGGCCAGCTGAGCCAGAAATCTAGATTCAGAGGGTGGCTAAGAATGGGTTGAATTCTCCTGAAGATTTATTGTAATATATAGAATTTAACATTTATTCCCTCTTTTTGAAGGCAAATGAGCAGGCCAGCAGCAGTGGCAATCCATACGAAGTAGGTGGTGCCATATCTCAGTCGGGGTCAGAGGATCAGGGATCAAGGTCACAGCCCCAGGAGGGAGAGTGGAGACAGATGAGGCCAGATCAGTCTCATTCCCCGGGTGTATCGGGGGTAGGAGCCCCAACCTCCCCTCCAGGTGAGTTATAATGTTAAGGTCATATGACCAGGCATCAAAGTCTGAGGATCAGGGGTCAAGGTCCCTGTCCCCTAGGCAGGAGATTGTAGACTGATGGAGGTAGGTTTAGTCACTTAGTTTTTGTGGGACTGAAGGAGAAAGAAAAATAACATTAATAATCAATACTCAAAAGAAGATCCCTTGAAAGCAACAAACACAAACAAGAGATGAAAGTAGCAGACTCAGTTTTATTGAGTCTGTTCATGAGAGGTAAAGTCCAACACCTCTAATGCTTCCTAGTACCTGCTTAGGCGATATTCTATTTTAAAGCCACACAGATTGGGCTTGGTGATCCCAAAGGACCAGTAAGTAATAACACTACTGATTTGTAGTCAGCGCGAGCTTTTACGGCCGCCAAACAGCACTAAACAACACTAAACAACACTAGTGTGAATGTCAGTAAATACTGAAAAGGGGATCCCTTAGAAGCAACAAACACGAGATAAAAATAGCAGATTCTTTTATTGAGTCTTTTCATGAGAGGTAATGTAAACTGCAACATCTCTCAAGCCTTACAGCACCGGCTTAAGCGATATTCTACTTTAAAGCCACAAAGATTGGGCTTGATGATGCCAAAGGTAATAAGCTTGTTCTAATACAATCTGCAGTAAAATATAGGTTCAATGTGTAATAGCCATTTGGCGTTTATCCAGACCATGATTTATTTTGTTCCCTTACGGGTTGTAAAAGCTAATTTAAATATCTTACTGTAACATTTTGCTCTAGAAATGTTTCTTTACTTTTGCTGTACAGGGCAAGCTGATAGCAGCAGTAGCAGCATGTCAGCCAGTTCTGTGGAGGTGAAGTCGGCCATGCGTAAAGGTCTAGGGGGAGTCCAGGACTCCGAGGTCTCCACTCTGGAGTATGTGAAAAACAAGATAGCCCAGTGTCTGCAAGATGAGCCGAAAGGACAGCCACCTGGACAGGTGACGGAGTCGCAGCAGCCCGTGGGGAGAAGCCCTCATTTACCAGTAAGTATGCTTCAGACGTGACCCTATTGATATACGGAGGCATTGATGACATATCACATTGCATTGATGATCCCATTGTGACATCACATTGATGATCCCATTGTGACATATCACATTGCATTGATGATCCCATTGTGACATATCACATTGCATTGATGATCCCATTGTGACATATCACATTGATGATCCCATTGTGACATATCACATTGCACTGATTATCCCATTGTGACATATCACATTGATGATCCCATTGTGACATATCACATTGCATTGATGATCCCATTGTGACATCACATTGCATTGATGATCCCATTATGACATCACATTGCATTGATGATCCCATTATGACATATCACATTGATGATCCCATTATGACATATCACATTGATGATCCCATTATGACATATCACATTGCTTACAACTCGGAAACATTCCCGCTTGCCAGAGTTTCACGGCTGTGCTCTTTGTCCGTCACTTTTCTGGGAACGAGGTGGGATGTATTAATCAGTCAGATGCATCTGTTTTGAAGTTATTAAAATATTGATAATTGATCGATAATTAATGTTAAATGCAATTATTTCGGTCTTTCAACTGACTGTAGCTAACTAATACTAATTATAATTTGCTTGTAATTTATCATTTTTAAAGTAGATATTTTTTTAATTAAGAGATATTAAATATGTACCTGTGTTTTATCGGTGAATAAAACAAATACAGTTAGTAGTTCGGTTGCGTAGTAATTAAATCACTGATGCTAACGCACTCGTGATTTAATTACTACGCATCCAAACTCCTAACTATTTTATTCACCGATAAAACACAGGTACGTATTTATTATTTCGATTCTAACACAACAATAACCCCATTGTTTACGCTATTGTTGGGACACTACATATTATCTTGGAGGTCAAGGTAATGCAGCTGCTATGTTTACAGGCTGTTCCATTGGGCACCCCCATATGCAAAGTTCTGCGTTTCAATAGACTAGTGTCACGTGACAAACAATTAAGTCATTGCTTACGTCATATAGCTTGCGCTGTATGATGTCAAACATTCTCAGCTTGTTCAAAGTGCTTATTAATGTTATATGTACTGATGCATATGATGTGTATATTTCGGGGTTATTTTTGGGAGCATGGCAAGTTTGTTGTAATTAACATTTTATTAAAATTACTGTTGAGTTTGTCTTCGTGACGTATGAGTTTGTCTTCGTGACGTATATTTACCAAGTGACGTCATGTAACGTAGCCATTCCAACGGATGAAATATACGAATATGAATATGGAACAGCTGTATTTTATCATAGAATAACATACAGCTGTCTCTCTTCTTTGTGTATATGAAAGACTGCGGAGGTCGTGTTAGAATAAGAGTTAAAACAGAATTGATTAACCATGACTTACAGTCTGCTCTAAAATATCCACTGTGCATGCCTGCACTTATTTATCACTGGAAATGTGAGAATGCTAAAATATTGACAGATTTTCATTTAATTAATGTTCTCACATCCTCCATAGAGAGCCCTTGTAAAAATGTTATCTGCGCCATTGAGAGTGATTTGTATAAGCTGTTTAGCAAATGTAAAAAAAATAAAAAAATGAGCATGTCAGTTTGTGCAAATCAGGTTTTGTGGGTCACAAATCGCCTCACCCCATAAGCAATATGTTAAAAGTAAATCAGAACTTCTGATAAATAGTGTCATGATGTTTTATAAGTTGAAATGATTCTTCCATTACAGGTGATGGCCCAACCAAGTCACTCTAGCACAAAACAGAGAACCCAGTCTCCAGTCTCCTCCCAGATGGGCATATCCAAGGAGAACTCGCACAAGCACCCCCGCCCAGAGTCACGTCAGAGTGGCTCCGTCAGCACATCAGGGGAGCCACACACGGCAATGCCGCTCCGACAGCAGGACCTGTCATCGGTGTCGCCGTCCAGTTCATCACAGCTCTCTCCTGACCAACATAATACCCCAGTGAGTGTAATATGTTATCATTTTTGAGTTGGTAACTCACGGTTCAAAATTAAATGGCTGTATGGAAAACAATAACAAATATAGAGGGTGCATATATTAATCGCAGTCTGTCCGTTTGTCCGTTTGTCCTAAACAACAATCATGTCTCCTCTATAACTTCAAAGGTATTGAAGGCATGAAACTTCACACAAATCTTAATCAAATCACACGCAAGAAGCAGGTCCTTACCGCTAAGGTCAAGGTCACACTTGGAGGTCAAATGGACTTCAGGGCATTTGTTACTTGCTGGTGACATTTTTAAACCTGCACAATTTGTTGGTTTACACATGTTGTAAATATTCATCTGTAAAATGTGTCTTAAAAATAAATATTTCTTCCTTAAAAGCATATCTCTTAAAACCGCAAACAAAAAAGGATATGAATTTTATACTAGTAAATGATTTGATAGCAAATTATTTATATAATCATGACTTTTCTTTGTTTAGGATGAAGATTCTTCAAGGGGAAGTAACTACCAGAAGCCGCAGTCACAGGCGCAATCCCCGGTGTCGTCTGCTGGAGATGGACGAGAACAAGTTCACTCGTCCCAGCATCCGCAGAGGAAGGGCAGAATGTTTTCACGACCTCGCTCACGCATGGAGCAGGAGGAAGTGGAGCCACGTAAAGGAGTTGCCACACCACAGAGAGAAGCACTAAGACAATCACAGCGCATGTCACCATCAGCATCGATGCAGGAAGGCGGCAGGGCTACGACTTCATCTGACAAGAAGGGGCCAAGATCTGAATATGATTTTCCAGACAGTCCGGATGATGAAGCCCTTGGAGGGAAGTCCCTGAGTAGCTACATGGCTCTGTCTAGCAGCACACGCAGCCCTAGGAGGGGTGTGGTGGATAGTTCAGAAAATCGAGGACAATCCGCCGGTGATGCTAGCCGTGATGGAGACGGAAATGTTGAAAGCTCTGAGGACGTGGCACACTCGATCTCCAAAGCTTGTGCGGACAGTGGATCGGGAAAAGATAACGAGGCTCAAGGATTTGAAAGTTTCTCTAGTGAGCAGGCAGCTGCCGAGAGAATGGGGGAACTGGGAAGAAAGAGCGATGAAAATCAGGTAAGCAGTCGCTTGGGCATTGGATCGTCATCGAGGAAGCAGTCATTAGAAGCAGACGATGGTTCAATCATGTCTCCCACAAGCGCAGACAGTACAGACAGATTGATGGTAGACGAGTCTGCTAACATTGATAGCTCATCTGGTGCAGAGGTGTCATCTGCTATGACAGGCAGTCGCAGAAGCTCCAAATCGTCGCGGGAGAGTGACAACAGTTCACACGGTGGGTCAGATTTCGGCAATTCTTCAGAGCATGTCTCTCACAGCCGGCAGTCACATCGTTCGCGGAGTCCCCGATCATACCCACAGTCAAGTTCAGATCTCACTTCCAGCATGCCTGCAGGTTCGAGTATGGGGTTTTCGCGTAGAGCTGTGGAAGCCGAGAGCGCTTCTGAGGGTAGAGATCAGGAACCACAACCCCTGCTGTCATCACAGTATGAAACTCTCTCAGACGACGAGCAGTCTTAATTTGACATAACAATTAAAAACTTGAAATCATATTAAATTTTTAGGAAATTTTGAAAGCATATTAAATTTTTGAGGAAATAAGGTTTCTTGGTGTCTTCTGTTGAAATCAGGATTGGTTTATTGACTGAATTGAGGCAAATTTGTGTTGCCGTTAAAGGCCTCTCTGTTGGTGATAAGCCAGAAGTTGCGTTTAGTTTAACCTTCAAAAAGCTTTAGTACTGGTATAGTGCGTGGAGTGAATTGAAATAAATGCGGCGCAAGTGATGTCTAGGAGGAAAGTTATGGAATTCGCATTGGTTTATGTTAAATATATAAATTGGCTTCAAGTTCAAGTATCCACGTGTGGTTACAACCACTGCAATGCAGAGGGGTATGAGCCCCCATTCATATTCATTTTGTCATTTCTTGTTCATGCTCATTAAAGGTCTTCATCATGACCCCTGCATTGTTTCAGGTGCCATCTAAGCTCACATCACTAAGAGCAGTGGCAGAAATACAATAAACATGGCTCCAGCGTAAATGAAGTGTCTACAATAGAATTTGCAGCAACTCTGCTGTGCAGGGTGAGAAGGTCCTAGGCCCATTCTCCATATTTTATCTTGATGTACATGGAGGATTAGCCTGACTTGTCATGCCTGTTAGGCGCCATATAACCTTTCATGTGTTGGTGCGTCTTAAAACCCAATTCAATTCAATTCAAGTTCAAGTACCGGTACTTGGCGAATGATGTGGTTTAACATAAAATCTGGAAAATGAACAAAGATATGTATGTTGATCATTTTGTTCATAGACATGATTGCTGGGATGACATTACATGTATTGCGTGGCTGTAGTCAGGGGCTCTAGCCTTACATTGGTGTAGTCAGTGGGCTCATGTCTTACATCACCATAGTCACGGGGCTCTTGTCTTACATTACTGTAATCAGGTGGCTTTTGTGTTACATTGTTTGTAATCAGGGGGCTTTATCTTGCATGGCTATAGTCGGGGGCTCTTCTGTTGTAATGTAGTAAGGGGGCTCGTGTCTTACATCGCTGTAGTCAAGTGGCTATCGTCTTATATCATTAAATCTGAGGGCTTGCGCTTTACATTGCTGTAATCAGGGGGCTGTCATCTTACCTGGCTGTAGTCAGAGGCTCTCATAGTCAGGGGGCTCCTGTCTTACATGGCAGCAGTCAGTGGGCTCTCCTCTTACATCACTATCGGTGGACTCTCATTTTACAGTGCTGTAATCAGTAATCAGGGGGCTCTTGTCATACATTGGTGTATTTTATAAGAGAACTTTTAAGTGCGATATCTCAAGAAGTACTGTATAGGCTGAACGTTAAAAAAAAAAAAACTTGCTTGCTGATATTGATTGTCATTGAACTTATTTTTGTTTGATTTTGAGTTGTCATTTTGTAACAAGTGTCGGTAAAGACGGCCACATTTCAGATTGGGATGTATTTACACATTTTTCACATTAAAGTACTGCGTGTGTATGTGTGGTACATCGCAAGATATATTCATTGGATAATTATTAATACTTTAAATTCAAGTTGTTTTTGTTCAACTTCTAACATGTATTATATTACAAAACTTCATGTCGCTGGTTTATTATACCTATGTCACCATTTTACTTTTATGTGCATACTTAAGAATAAAGAAATGTAATGTACATGTATTCTTAAAGGGACACACAGCAATCTTGATTTTTTAAAAACTCACGGTGTCCCATTAGTTTTTCTCAACTTGAATTTTTTCAATCATTAATATTAATTGTTAGAATAGTTGAAAGCAAATTACCTAAGCATATTATTGACTTTTGATAATATTGTACCAATAATATATTTAAAAAATGTGTAAAATAATAAAGGAAACAGAACTGTAAATTTTTAGCTCTACTGGCCAAAGGCCTGCAGAGCTTATGGGATGCCGAGATGTCCGTTGTCCGTCTGTTTGTCCGTCCGTCGTTAACTTTTGTCTCGTTAAGACGATAAGGCCTTCATTTTTCATCCGATCTTTACCAAACTTTAACAGGTTGTTAATATCAATCAAAGCTCATACAAGGTCGAAAACCAGCCAGATCGGACCAGTAACAGCGGAGTTATGGCCCTTGATTTAGTTAAAAATGCTATATTGCTATATTTTGCCTCGTTAAGACGATAGGGCCTTCATTTTTCATCCTATCTTTACCAAACTTTACCACATTGTTTATATCAATGAAAGCTTGGACAAGTTCGAAAACCAGCCAGTTCGGACCAGTAACAGCAGAGTTGTGGTCCTTGAATTAGTTAAAAATACTATATTTCTTTACAAAACTTTACCACATTGTTAATATCAATGAAAGCTCGAACAAGTTCGAAAACTAGCCATATCGAACCAGTAACAGCAGAGTGATGGCCCTTGATTTAGTTAAAAATGCCTCATTAAGACGATAGGGGCTTCATTGTTCATCCGATCTTTACCAAACGTTATCAGTTTGTTCATATCAATGAAAGCTCGGACAAGTTCGAAAACCATTCATATCGGACCAGTAACAGCAGAGTTATGGCCCTTGATTTAGTTCAAAATGCTATATTTTGCCTCGTTAAGATGATAGGGCCTTCATATTTCATTCGATCTTTACCAAACTTTATCAGATTGTTAATGTCAATGAAAGCTCGGTCAAGTTTGAAAACCAGACAGATCGGACCAGTAGCAGCGGAGTTATGGCCCTTGATTTTGTTATAAATGCTATAATTTGCCTCGTCATACGATAGGGCCTTCATTTTGCATCTGATCTTTGCAAGACTTTACCAGATTTTACGACTTTCTTTATATATATATATATTTTTTTATTTTTTTTTTATTATTTTTTTTTTTTTAATTATTATTATTATATTATTTTTTTTAGCTCTATGTTGGAACAGTCGGACCAGTAACAGAGGAGTTATGGCTCTTGATTTAGTTAAAAATTCTATATTTTGGCTCGTTAATATGGTAGGGCCTTCATTTTTCATCTGATTTTTACCAAACTTTACCAGATTCTTTACATTTGATTTAGTTAAAAAGCTGTTTTTTGCCCGAAACTTTCAAAAAAATGTAAATGGCAGTCACTCGCTTCATTGATGCTATAGGAGTCATGTGAGCCAGTAGAGCGTCCACAGGCCCTCTTGGGCCTCTTGTTTATTTAATTATATGCAAACCATTTTAAAGTCAAAATGATACAGGATTAATAAATCGCTGTACTAATTTCAGTGATAAAATTCAAGATTGCCGTGTGTCCCTTTAATTGGATACTTTGGTAGATGATTTGGTAATAACTAATTGAGGTAATACTTGCTACGCTACAATTGTGCCTGACATAAGTGTCATATGATTTTTACATGATTCTCATAGTGTTTTTTCCTTATATAAGTGGTACCGAAAAATGGAACCATTCCCAATGTTTTTTACCAACTGGAATGAAAAAAATAGTGTTTTTTTTAGTTTTTTTAATAATTTGAGAGAAGCTATTATTTAAAGGGAAGAAGGGGGGAGCTGTATTTTTTTAGTTGAGGGTAATGACATGCTACAAGAGAATGTATACATGGTAATGTGTTTGCAGTGTATTTAAGCATACATTTTTCAATAGTGAAAAAATCCCAAATTAAGGCAAAACGCCGCAAATTTTCCGAAAATTGAATGGGGTACCATTCCCAAAACGGTGAAAAAAATCGCAAAAATCGCTGTCATATGATACCTTATATAAAAGGAGCAGTACATGATTCTTATATAAAACCTTCCATATAAGAATCATATAATATCATATGAGAAAACTTTTTGTTCATGAGAATCATATAAAAATGTGTATTCTGAGAACAAAACTTTTATGAATTTATTCTCATGATAATTTTATGAAACTCCTATTAAAGGCTATTATTTAAATATCATATGTGGCTCCTTTTATATAAGAATCATATGAGAATGCAATCGTGTGATTACTATATATGACAAGAATGCCTGTGTAGCTACTCCTGTTCCGAGATTATCGACCTCAAGTTAATTATTTCATTATTATCTTATGTAGTGAATTAATGCATCATCTTTTGTGGGGTCTTTTGAAAGATCCGATTAGAAAATATGTTATTTTCATAATTATGTTCAACTTCACATACGCATCAATGTGTGAATTGGAACCTTGTAACTATATATTAAAAAAATAACAAAATACCATACTTGGGCATTGCGTGCTTGAATTAATCATTTGGCAATAAATGCTTTTTGAAGTTTGTTCAATCTGAATCACATGAGTGTTGAGCATAAGTAAACCTTCAGGTATTTTGGACAATTCCATTCTTACATATTTTGAGTTTTGTTTCTTCAAAGTTCCAACAAATACTTTTGGGTACGGCTGTTTTTGTAGGACAGAGCAGTAAAGCAAACAATATTGTTTTTCAAGATGGCCTTGTTCTGTATGAATGGAGTTTCTACGATAGAATTTGCAGCAACTCTGCAGTTCAGGGTGAGAAGGTTCTAGGCCCATTTTCCATATTTTATCTCGATGTACATGGAGGATGAGCCTGGCATGTTCATGCCTGTTAGGCGCCATATAACCGTTAGGCGCCATATAACCTTTCATGTGTTGGTGCGCCTTAAAACCCAGTTTAATTCAATTATATTAGGGGCTGATTTGGTTTCTCCCTTTTTACTTCCTGAAATGTTTTGACCTTTGATCCCTTAACCTTTCATGTGTTGGTGTGCCTTAAAACCAATTCAATTCAATTCCATGTATCCCACAATCCTATTTTACCCATTTTTGGTCCGTTTTCTTCCTATTTGTCATTATTTTGTTCCCCATGTGGTTGTCGGGGTAGAATACAACCACTGCAAATCCCGCTAGAGGCAGAGGGGTAGGACCCCCCACTTCATGTTCATTTTGTCATTTTTTTTATCATGCTCATTCAAGGTCTTCATGACACCGCATATGCAAATGTGGAAATGTGGCTCCATCGTAAATGTCTACAATAGAATTTGCAGCAACTCTGCAATTCTGCAGGTTAGAAGGTTTTAGGCCCATTAGCCATATTCTATCTAGATGTAAATGGATGAGCCTGGCATGTTCATCCCTGTTCGGCGCCATATAACCATTCTTGTGTTGGTGCACCGTAAAAAAACCAATTCAATTCAATTCATTATTTTGTCATAAGATCATCTTTCATTTATAATTAGGGTAAAAGCTCTAACTGTTCTCAACAGATCTCAAAACATATTGTATGATACAATAAACAATGTTGTGTAAATGTACATATTGATGATTGCGATTGATTGTGATGGCTTATGTCGCGCTATTGTGATTCAAGTCTTGTAGTTGTCGTAGATTTAGATGAAATAAAAAGTGAAAACTTCAAGAACTTGTTCTGTCATACTTGTTACAGCAACGTTTTACCAGTTCTTAATATTCTTAATGGAAGATATGTATTCTGAAATGTTAATATACTGGAAGAGGGTCTTACCTGTTTCACAGAAGTATATCTTTATGCAATATTCCTGTAACGTGATATAAGACCAGTAATTTCAGAGAGTAGTCGCCATAAGTTATGTAAAACAAAGAGGCCTCCGACAGCCATGTTTGACGTCTAATTCAAAATGAATTTTGTTTAGGACCACCTAACTACATGCCATACAAACCGTTTTGGTAAAGGTTCCGATAATACCAGTTGTTATCATTTAGGGTTTTAAATGTAGAAGTGGGTTGGAGAAAGGAAAACATACTCTAGCCTTCTGTTTTCAACGTCTGTTTAATTGGTGATATTACATGCCTGGATAAAATAAAGTATGATACACCAACATATTCTAAACGCTTAATATCTGATAACACACAATTTCAATGAACGGCATATTCATCGCGAAGTTGTTTAACTAAATCTATAAATAGCAGCGGCAATCCGGGTAATTTCGGACAGCTTTTGCATTGTTGGTAATCGTTCGCTACAAGCAAGTAGACGATAATGATTCAGCATTTTCGTTAATAGCCTATTAGAAAATGTACGATATGTCTCGGACTTCATCGTATACATTACATGGTATAGTATTTCCGAAATATTGCAATTATTCGTAATAGCAAGACACTAGCGCACAGGCGAATGTCGTGTAAGTTTGGACGCACATGGGAATAACTTTGACGGTTAAAATTGCATCGCAAAAAAACGTCAATTAGGCCTACTCCTTTTCAAAACTTTGATAGGTTTTGCAACGTTTACTTCCATTTAGTTTTTTTCTCTCTAGTTTTCGAACTTTATTTGTACCATCTGCTCTGTAATCTAATATAGGAAATGTACCTGTTTTAAGCTCTACTGATCAGAGATCAGCAGAGCTTATGCCGTGGTGCGGCGTCCGGCGTCCGTCTGTCTGTCCGTCTGTAAACTTTTTTTTGTAGCAACTTCTCCTCTGAAACTACTGAATGGATTTTCATGAAACTTTACAGAAATGTTGCCCATGAAGTCTAGTTGATCCTAGCAAAAATTCATGTTGATGTGAAATCCAAGATGGCCGCCAGATCTAAAAATAGGTTTTTAAAAAACAAGTTTGTAGCGACTTCTTCATGAAAACTATAAGTGATATTGATATGGGACTTTTTCTAAAATGATCAGCATGACATGATGTTGGTCCTTGTCGAAAATCGTTTTGATTCGACGTTAAACATGGCTGCCAGCGGCCATCTTTGTTTACATAGAGTTATATAATGAAATCTTGTAGCAACTACTCCTCTGAAACTACTTGACGGATTTTCATGAAACTTCACAGGAATATTGCTCTTAATGTCTAATTGATCCTAGCAAAATTTCAGATCGGCCAGAATTTCAAGATGGCCGCCACAGCTAAAAATAAATTTTCAAAATACAAGTTTGTAGCGACTACGTCTTGAAAACTATAAGTGATATTGATATGGGACTTTTTGTAAAATGATCAGCATGACATGATGGTTATAAGAGTCAAACATTATTTTGATTCGACGTTAAACATGGCTGCCAGTGGCCATCTTTGTTTACATAGTTATATAGTAAAAACTTGTAGCGACTACTCCTTTGAAACTACTGGACAGATTTTCATGAAACTTTACAGGAATATTGCTCTTAATGTCTAATTGATCCTAGCAAAATTTCAGATCGGCCAGAATTTCAAGATGGCCGCCACAGCTAAAAATAGATTTTTAAAAAAGAAGTTCGTAGCGACTACGTCTTGAAAACTATAAGTGATATTTATATGGGACTTTTTGTAAAATGATCAGCATGACATGATGGTTATAAGAGTCAAACATTATTTTGATTCGACGTTAAACATGGCTGCCAGTGGCCATCTTTGTTTACATAGAGTTATATGATGAAAACTTGTAGCGACTACTCCTCTGAAACTACTCGACGGATTTTCATGAAACTTCACAGGAATGTTGCTCTTGATGTCTAATTGATCCTAGAAAAATTTCAGGTCGCCCGGAAATTCAAGATGGCTGCCATGGCTAAAAATAGATTTTCAAAATACAAGTTTGTAGCGACTACTACTTGAAAACTATAAGTGATATTGATATTGGACTTTTTGTAAAATGATCAGCATGACATGATGTTGGTCCTTGTCAAAAATTGTTTTGATTCAACGTTAAACATGGCTGCCAGCAGCCATCTTTGTTTACATAGAGTTATATAGTAAAAACTTGTAGCGACTATTCCTGTGAAACTACTTGATGGATTTTCATGAAACTTCACAGGAATGTTGCTCTTGATGTCTAATTGATCCTATCAAAATTTCAGGTCGGCCGGAAATTCAAGATGGCCGCCACGGCTAAAATTAATTTTTTAAAAAACAAGTCTGTAGCGACTACTTCCTGAAATCAAAATCAATCAGTAGAGCTTCAAGGTCATTGACCTCTTGTTATAAAAACATCATTTAGCAAAGTAAATCACTTGTAAACGCTATTTAAGAGTAAACACTAATTCTGAGCAAACAACGTTATCAAAGTTGTCTTCATTCTTCTCCTTTTCCCATTGTTCAGTGGTTTGTTTCACGGTATTTCTAACAGATGGATATTTCAACACCATGACAAAAAAGAAAAGATTAAGAATTATGTCCCCTTTTGTGGAATCCCATTGGAAGTGCATTAACAAAACAAATAGATCTCAAATAATCATACATGTGATATTTTCAGGACTTCAATCTGGGAGTTTAGTGATTTTTAGCACTACTGATCAGCAATCAGCAGAGCTTATGCCGTGGTGTGGTGTCCGTCCGTCCGTCCGTCTGTCCGTCTGTAAACTTTTTTTTGTAGCGACTACTCTTAAACTACTGAATGAATTTTCATGAAACTTTACAGAAATGTTGCCCTTCATATGAAGCCTTGTTGATCCTAGCAAAAATTCATGTTGATGTGAAATCCAAGATGGCCGCCAAATCTAGAAATAGATTTTTAGCTCGACTGATCAGAGATCAGCAGAGCTTATGCCGTCGTCCGTCTGTCCGTAAACTTTTATTTGTAGCGACAACTCCTCTGAAACTACTGGATGGATATTCATGAAACTTTACAAAAATGTTGCCCATAAAGTCTAGTTGATCCTAGCAAAAATTCATGTTGATGTGAAATCCAAGATGGCCACCAAAGCTAAAAATAGAGTTTTAAAATACAAGTTTGTAGCGACTACTTCTTGAAAAGTATAAGTGATATTGATATGGGACTTTTTCTAAAATGATCAGCATGACATGATGTTGGTCCTTGTCAAAAATCGTTTTGATTCAACGTTAAACATGGCTGCCAGCGGCCATCTTTGTTTACATAGAGTTATATAGTAAAAACTTGTAGCGACTACTCCTCTGAAACTACTTGGCGGATTTTCATGAAACTTTACAGGAATGTTTCTCTTGATGTCTCATTGATCCTAGCAAAATTTCAGATCTGCCAGAAATTGAAGATGGCCGTCACAGCTAAAAATAGATTTTTAAAAACTAAGTTTGTAGCGACTACTTCTTGAAAACTATAAGTGATATTGATATGGGACTTTTTCTAAATTGATCAGCATGACATGATGTTGATCCGAGTCGAACATTATTTTGATTCGACGTTAAACATGACTGCCAGTGGCCGTCTTTGGTTACATAGAGTTATATAGTAAAAACTTGTAGCGACTACTTCTCTGAAACTACTTGACGGATTTTCATGAAACTTCACAGGAATGTTGCTCTTGATGTCTTATTGATCCTAGCAAAACTTCAGGTCGGCTGGAAATTCAAGATGGCTGCCACGGCTAAAAATAGATTTTCAAAAAACAAGTTTATGGCGACTACTTCTTGAAAACTATAAGTGATATTGATATGGGACTTTTTCTAAAATGATCAGCATGTCATTATGTTGGTCCTTGTCAAAAATTGTTTTGATTCAATGTTAAACATGGCTGTCAGCGGCCATCTTTGTTTACATAGAGTTATCTACTAAAAATTTGTAACGACTACTCCTCTGTAACTACTCGACGGATTTTCATGAAACTTTACAGGAATGTTGCTCTTGATGTCTAATTGATCCTAGAAAAATTTCAGGTCGGCCGGAAATTCAAGATGGCCGCCATGGCTAAAAATAGATTTTCAAATTCAAGTTTGTAGCGACTACTTCTTGAAAACTATAAGTGATATTGATATGGGACTTTTTCTGAAATGATCAGTATGACATGATGTTGATCCTTGTCAAAAATTATTTTGATTTGACATTAAACATGGCCGCCAGTGGCCATCTTTGTTTACATAGAGTTATATAATGAAAACTTGTAGGGACTACTCCTATGAAACTACTTGATGGATTTTCATGAAACTTCACAGGAATGTTAACCTAGCTATCAAAAATCTATCAGTAGAGCTCAAAGGTCATTGACCTCTTGTTAAAAAACAAGTTTGTGGCGACTCCTTCTTGAAAACTCTAAGTGATATTGATATGTTTTGATTGACATTAAACATGGCTGCCAGCGGCCATCTTTGTTTACATAGTTATTTAGTAAAAACTTGTAGCGACTACTCCTCTGAAACTACTCGATGGATTTCCATAAAACTTCACAGGAATGTTGCTCTTGATGTCTTAATGATCCTAGCAAAACTAAAAGTAATATTGATATGGGACTTTTTCTAAAAATGATAGTATGGAATGATGTTGATCCGTGCCGAAAATTATTTTGATGTGACGTTAAACATGGCCGCCAGCAGCCATCTTTGTTTACATAGAGATATAATGAAAACTTGCAGCGACTACACCTCTGAAACTACACGACGGATTTTCATGAACCTTCACAGGAATGTTGCTCTTGATGTCTAATTGATCCCAGCAAAATTTCAGGTCAGCCCGAAATTCAAGATGGCCGCCACGGCTAAAAATAAATTAAAAAAAACAAGTTTGTAGCGACTACTTCTTGAAAACTATAAGTGATATTGATATGGGACTTTTTCTAAAAGGATCAGCATGATATGATGTTGATCCTTGTCGAAAATTATTTTGATTCGATGCTAAAAATGGAATACTCCTCTGAAACTACTTGACGGATTTTTATGAAACTTCACAGGAATGATGTCCAATTGATCCTAGCAAAATTTCAGGTCCGCCGGCAATTCAAGATGGCTGCCATGGCTAGAAATAATTTTTTAAAAAATAAGTTTGTAGCGACTACTTCGTGAAAACTATAAGTGATATTGATATAGGACTTTTTCTAATATGATCACCATGACATGATGTTGGTCCTTGTTTAAAATCGGTTTGATTCGACGTTAAACATGGCTGCCAGCGGCCATCTTTGTTTACATAGTTATATAATAAAAAATTGTAACGACTACTCCTCTGAAACTACTTGACGGATTTTCATGAAACTTTACAGGAATGATGCTCTTGATGTCTAGTTGATCCTAGCAAAATGTTAGGATGGCTGGAAATTCAAGGTGGCCACCACAGCTAAAAATAGATTAAAAAAAATAATTGTAGCGACTACTTCCTGAAAACTATGTGATATTGAAATGGGAATTTTTCTAAAACGATCAGTATGACGAGGTTGGTCATTATCGAAAATTCTTTTGATTCAACGTTAAACATGGCTGCCATAGAGTTATATAGTAAAAGCGTGTAGCGACTACTCATCTGAAACTACTTGACGGAGTTTCACCCTGGCATAAGTTCTGCTGATCTCTGACCAGTGGAGCTAAAAAACAGTTTCCGCTTAGTAACTTTTGTTCAAGCTGGCGTGGCGCAGTCGGTAGCGTGGCGGATGTGTAACCGGAGGCCCCAGGTTGAATCCTCCGTGGTGCCACTGAGTTCTGTCAGTGTGTTCTTGGGCAAGACACTTTCCCTTAGCCCCGTCCGTCGGATGGGGACGTAAACGATCCCATGTATTGGTCTATCCTCCGAGCACGTTAAAGAACCATAGGAATCTATTCGATAATAAGAGTATGGCAGGTTCCCGGATTCCTATGTATCCTTCCCCTCTCTCTGGGGCGGCTCTAAATAATCTATACTGTGTTGATGAGCCGTTAAACAACATTCAATTCGAAATGAGATATTGCGCTGAAACTTGCAGGGTAGGTAGCTTATATGGAAAGGAAGCGTGGGATTGCATTTGGGTTCACAGGGGTCATGGTCATTGTTGCTAAAAAAAACAGTTTCCGCTCAATAACTTCAGTTTGGATTGCATTTGGTGTCACTGAGGTCATGGTCAACGTAACTTGCTGTGCATGTAGCTTATATTTGCCTTACTAACAAATATTTTCTTTCTTTACAGTCCTCATTTACTGTGTATTCATTTATGTTTGTTGCTCACATGTCATTCTATTTACCCATGTGTAATATTGTACAGTTTATATCACTTTCATGCAAGAACTTTAACTACTAAAAAAAATAATTTGTTACTTCATTTTCATAGTTAGTGTAATAGCATTTCAAATGGAAAACCATTTTTTGTGGAATTTCCATGTTTCTTGTTGATACATGTATTCTATTTTAATGGTATGTAAAGAGGTATCATTACTATAGTAACTGGTTCAGGAAGTTTGTATCACCTCTCGTGATCCTGATCAGGCATTTACCTACTCGAGGTGATACAAACTTCCAGTACAAGTTACTATAGTAATAATCCTATTTTACTACCACAATACAAGGACACCACTAGCATCACAAACATATACAATTAAAACCTATTCTACATAAAATAATTAAAATCTCATTTTAGCCACATGGTGCCCATCTAAGATTGTGGACTGACTTGAAACTGGACTAGTAATTTTAAAGGCAGAATATGCTAATTAAAATGTCAAATGAAGTCGTTGACAAGGTACTCGGAAGTGTTACAACTTTTGAGATTTAATTACGCTATCAGATCAATGGAGTAGGATTAAACTCTACACGCTATGTCGAATAAATATCAGTGTTTGAATTACCCTGTATCCCCTACACACTGTGTTGACGCTAACCATACATAAGAGCTTGCAGATCCAAATGGTTTATTTACAGCACAGGCACTGTTTATGTAAACACAATAGTTAAAAAGTTGGCACACCTTTTTAACGAAGCATGTTTCTAATCAGTTGTTTCTATTAACTGATGAGTACATCGGGTGATTTAATGCAAATTTGTCAGTATAGTATACACTAATACCTGACACGAAGTCTGTATGATCTTCGTTAAGGTTAACAATAAACATATTCTGACCTTAAAGGAGTTTTGCTATTTACTATGTGAGCTAAAGGTTCCAAATCCGTACAGCTTTATTAGAGGAGTACTGATCCGTACAGCTTTATTAGAGGAGTACTGATCCGTACAGCTTTATTAGAGGAGTACTGATCCGTACAGCTTTATTAGGAGTACTGATCCGTACAGCTTTATTAGACGAGTACTGATCCGTACAGCTTTATTAGACGAGTACTGATCCGTACAGCTTTATTAGAGGAGTACTGATCCGTACAGCTTTATTAGACGAGTACTGATCCGTACAGCTTTATTAGAGGAGTACTGATCCATACAGCTTTATTAGAGGAGTACTGATCACAAACTCTTTTGTTTTTCCAACAAAACTCTAACCAGGTGTTCAGATCATATAATAATGTATATGTGCCAATTAAAAGTGTAGGTTTATTAAATTCTTTTTTAAAATACTCGTGACTGAATATGCGTAAATTGAATTACTGTTGTCAATAGGTTAAAGGGACACTGTCCGTAAGTAAGCAGATATTGAGCATAACCAAATAACCATCTGACATTTATTCAGTGAAATGTATACATGAAAACATGAGCATAGACCCTAAGAAGTCTGTAGTGAAAAAAATGGAGACATTATTTGTAAATAAAGTGGGTCCCACCATATTTACCTTTTCTGCGATCACGTGACTTCCATTAGGTTAGGTTTTCACCATAGTATGTATTGTGTAAAATGTATAGCCCGGTTAGATCAATCGGGAGCGATGTCCACTACTTCACGCTCACGCTCATTATTATTACCGCGGGTATAATTTTAGTTTGGGCTGCGAGTTCAAACGCCCCTAGCTTTTTTTCTTTTTATGTACCGCGATTGAATTCCGTCAGTCTTGCTTTTAATTAGTAAATATTCAATAATGTTTGATGTGTAATGTTTGCGAACATAATTAGTGTGTATTTTATAAGCTAAAGGTTACGGACATTGTCCCTTTAAGAAATGGTGTACATACGTTGTAAAAATTGGCTGTTGTTGGCTGGATAGTTACTTTAAGGAATAATAAGAGATCAAGAGAATACTGTAAAGTTTCATCAAAATCCATTGCGTAGTTTCAGAGTAGTCGCCACAATTTTTCCAATATAACTCCCCGTTTGCAAAGATGGCAGCTGGCAGTCATGTTTGATGGTGAATCAAAATGAATTTTGTGTAGGAGCAACTACATGTCATGGCAGTCCAAATCCACACCACTTTTGGCTTTTAGGCATTTTGATTTCCGGTCAAACTGATTTTTTAAAAGGACCACTAAGACATCCAGAGCAACATTCCCGTTACGTTTCATGAACATCCATGAGATGCACAAGAAGTGACAATAAGGTACACAGTTACATACTAGGGAATTTATTATGACCAGGAAATAAAATTCTGTGGAATTTGGAATGGTTGGTACAAAGGGTAAGTTTCCGCATCAGACATGCCTCCATCAGGGAGCGAATTAGCCGTTGTTTTAAATGAGCAGAAATCAATACTTGCCCATACCTTTTTTAAGTGCATATAAAAAGAGTGGATGATGCTTTCAGATGATTAAACTGGATAGGGGTTTTACAGCACACCAACACAAAAAGGTTATATGGTGCCAAACAGGGATGAACATGACAGGCTCATCCTCCATTTACATCTAGATAAAAATATGGAGAATGGGCCTAGAACCTTCAAACCTGCAGAACTGCAGAGTTGCTGCAAATTCTATTGTAGACACTCCATTTACGATGGAGCCACGTTTCCACATTTGCATATGCGGTGTCATGAAGAAGACTGTGAATGAGCAAACTTTTCGGATATAAAGGGCACACTTTCTGCCATATAGGTATTCCTTCTGATATTACATCTATACACTTGTACGACTAGGGTTTTACCCCCGACTAGCTTCGTGATGTTGCTGATAAACTGCTCAATTTCCTAGTCGTAGGACTGAATAGTGTAGAATTATTGTTGTGTACTATACACATATGACACTGCTCATGTCCAAAATATCATTTGGATGAAAATTTCACTTGACCATACCCCATCCATTTTGGATATTTATTTTTTTAAAGATGGCAGACCAACAGTCCTGAATGCCAATTTATTAAATAATATGGAAGTTTTTTTTTCTTTAAACTTTTCTAAATGTCGGGGTGCACGGTGGCAAAACATCAAATGCACTTGATTCATTGATTTATTGTTTTACATCATAATTATCTCAATATTTAAAGAATTATGTTCAACTGAGTGTACATACCCCATTTCCTCAGCCACAAAAGGTAAACAAGAGGGCCTGTGGACGCTCTACTGGCTAAGGATAAAGTTGTTATATAAGGGGCCATGACTGTGTCAAAAATCATTCAACCAGAACATGGCGATGACGTGCAACTAGACTTGGTACTGATCATCCCTGCCAAGCTTTGCTGAAATCCGGCCAGAGGTTCAGGAGAACTAGTCTGTACAAAGTTAGTATATTAAAACCTTTAAAGGATCATAACTCTGCCAAAATTTATTCAACTGGAACACGGCGATGACGTGCAACTAGGCTTGACAATCATCATCCCCGCCAAGATTCAATGAAATCCGACCAGGGAATCGGGAGAACTAGTCTGGACAAAGTTTGTGCATTAAAACCTGTAAAGGCTCATAACTCAGTTTGTATTTTAACTTGTATACACAACTGGACCTGGTACTGATCATCCCTAAAAAGTTTGGCCAGGGATTCAGAAGAACTAGTCCAGACAAAGTTTGTATATTGAGCCATTAAAGGGCCATAACTTCGCTAAAAATCATTCAACCGGAACATGGTGATGATATGCACAACTGGAACTGGTACTGATCATCCCCAAGTAGTTTCATTGAAATATGGCCAGGGGTTCAGGAGAACTAGTCCAAAGTTTGTGTATCCCCTTTAAAGGGATATAACTCTGACAAAATCATTCAACCGGAACACGGTGATGAGATGTACAACTAGGCTTGGTGCTGAACATCCCTGCAAAGTTTCGCTGAAATGTGGCCAAACGAAGGCAAAATACAGCATTTTTCAATAATTCAAGGGCCATAACTTCGATGTAACTGGTCCAATCTGGCTGGTTTTCAAACTTGATCGAGCTTTCATCAATATCAACAATCTGGCAAAGTTTGGTAAAGGTAGGATGCAAATGGAGGCACTAGAGTGTTGACAAGACAAAATATAGCAATTTTCTTTAATTCAAGGGCAATAACTCCGGTTGCTGATCCGACCGGACTTGTTCACAAACTCATCCGATATTTGATATTTACAATCTGGTGAAGTTGTTGTTATAAAATTCCCATCAGTACTTCTTTTAAAACATTTTAAAAAAAACAACACAAAACAACAACACCCACAACAGAAATTTAAACCCTTGACCCATGCTAACAATTTAAACAAGTGGCCCTAGTTCTAATTTAGTATGGTTATTTAGGGAATCTAGGCACAACAATTGTATAAAATAGGTTTTGGTCGACCGTAGAGGGACCCCTTTATGCAAGCGGTTAAAACCTATTTTATATAATTGTTGTGCGTCGAATCCCTAAATAAACAACTAAATAACCATACTAAATAGTAAATTGGAACATGGGGATGTTTTTAGTAAAAACAAGAGAAAGGGCCATAAATCCGCCAAAAATCATTAAACTGGAACACGATGAAGACGTGCAACTAGGTTTGGTAATGGTCATCCCTACCAAGTTACATGGAAATCCAGGCAGCGGATCAGGAGTAGTCGAAACAAAGCTTATGTATTAAAACTTTTAAAGGGCCATAACTCCACAAAAGATCATTCAACTAAAACAAGACAATGATATACGCAACCAAGTTTGGTTTAAAGTCGAATGGTGGTTGAGGAGTTTCAATGAAATCCAACCAGAGGTTCGGGAAAACTAGTCCAGATAAAGTTTGTGTAAAAGGGGCCATAACTGTGTCAAAAATAATTAAACCGAAACATGGCAATGACTTGCGCAACTAGATTTGGTACTGATTATTCCTGCAAAGATTCGTTGAAATCCAGCCAGGGGTTCAGGAGAACTTGTCTATACAAAGTTAGTGTATTAAAACTTTTAAAGGGCCATAACTCCGCCAAAAATCTTTCAACCGGAACACAGTGATGATATGCACAATTAGGTTTGGTACTGATCATCCCTGCAACGTTTCTCTGAAATCCGGCCAGGGGTTCAGGAGAACTAGTCTGGACGAAGTTTGTGTAGTAAACCTTTAAAGGGCCATAACTCTGCAAAAATTCTTTCAACCAGACCACGGTGATGATATGCACAACTAGGCTTAATACTGATCATCCTTGCCAAGTTTCGCTGAAATTCGGCCAGGGGTTCAGCAGAACTAGTCCGGACAAAGTTTGTGTATTAACACCTGTAAAGGGCCATACTGTCAAAATGTGTTCAACTGGAACACAGTGATGATATGCACAACTAGGCTTGGTAATCCGGCCTGTGGTTCAGGAGAACTAGTCCGGACAAAGTTTGAGTAGTAGGGTTACATTGAGCCCATGAGTTACAGGAACCAAAATTACTTAAAGCAGCCCTTGCGCTAATGCTGTAAGGAAGGTCATGGCCAAATTTAGTTGTGCTAGGGTAAGAGATATAGACTTGTAAACACAGCTTACACGCAAACCTTGATGTGGGATGCCGACGCTAGGGTGATTGCATACGCTCTCTTATTCTTCGAATAGTCGAGTTAGAAATGAGTATTTAACCCATATAATGACCTTCAGTGTGACCTTGACCTTTATATTTTAGTATGGACATGTAGATGTTGTCATGATGATTATATATTGAAAGTTTGATGAAGAAATATCAAGAAATGAGGAAGTTATAGCCAACGTTAAGTTTTCATGACGGACTGACGGATGACAAAGTGATCCCCATGTATCACATTTTTCTTCGAAAAGGCGGCACAAAAATGAAGGCTTTATCATAACAATCTGGTAAGGATCGGATGAAAAATCAAGGTGCTCGAATGTTTTTTTCAATAACTTTGGTGTTACTGGTCCGATCTGGCTGGTTTCAGAACTCGACAGAGCTTTCATCAATATCAACAATCTGGTAAAGGCAGGATGCAAAATGGAGGCACTAGCAATTTTTTATTAATTCAAGGGCAATAACTCTGGTGTTACTGGTCTGAGCTTTCATTGATATTAATAATCTGGTAAAGTTTGGTAGAGATCAGATAAAAAATGGAGGCGCTAGTGTTGACCAGACAAAATATATTTTTATTAATTCAAGGGCAATAACTCCAGTGTTACTGGTCAAATCTGGCTGGTTTTCGAACTCTTCTAAACTTTCATTGAAATTAATAATCTGGTAAAGTTTGGTAAAGACCGGATCAAAAATGGAGGCACTAGTGTGTGGACAAGATAAAATACAGCAAATTTTGTTAATCAAGGGCAATAACTCCGGTGTTACTGGTTGGATCTGGCTGATTTTCAAACTCGTCCAAGCTTTCATTGATATTAATAATCTAGTAAAGTTTGGTAAAGATCGGATGAAAAATGGAGGCCCTAGGATGTTGACAAGACTAAATATAATTTTCGATAATTCAAGGCAATAACTCCAGTGTTACTGGTCCGATCTGGTTTTCAAACTCTTCTGAGCTTTCATTGATATTAATAACTTGGTAAAGTTTGGTTATTAAGATCGGAGGAAAAATGAAGGTGCTAGAGTGCCGACATCAAAAAGTTAACAGATGACGGACAGACTGACGGACGACGGACAAAAAACCATGGCATAGGCCTTACTGTCCTGTACAGCTAAAAATGAAGGTGTTAAGAGTGTTGATACCAAAAAGTTCACAAAATCTTCAATAATTCAAGGGCCATAAATTGGTGTTACTGGTCAGATCTGGCTGGTTTTCGAACTTGACCGAGCTTTCATCAATATCAACAATCTTGCAAAGTTTGTTGAAGGAAGGATGCAAAATGATGGTGCTATAGCATTGACAAGACAAAATATAGCAATTTTCGTTAATTCAAGGGTAATAACTCCAGTGTTACTAGTCCAATCTGGGTGGTTTTCGAATGAGTCCGAGCTGTCATTGATATTAATAATCTGGTAAAGTTTGGTAATATAGGATGAAAAACAAAGGTGCGAGAGTGTTGACATCTAAAAGTTAACGGTCGACAGACAAAAGACCAGCGCATAAGCTAAAAATTCAACTATTCATTCAGAGATTAGCCCTCCCAAAACTCAAAGACTGGGAGGACTAACTGAGAAAGTACTGAATCAAACCACCTTTTTTTGCCCCCGAAGGGAGGCATATATTAATCACACTGTCCATTCGTTCAAAACAATAACGTCTATGCCATAACTTTGAAGGGATTTCCATGAAACTTCACATCAATTTTAACCACAATGAGGTGTTTCAGGTGCAAACATTGGGTCCGTGCCTCAAAGGTCAAGGTCACAATTGGAGGTCAAACATCAAATGATTCAAAACATTTTGGGGCATTTACATCTGAAAGAAAGTTCAGTGTGAGCGTGCCATATTACTTGGTGAGTACAGATGACTCTGATGTGCCTAATTTACTAAAGAATAATCATATGGAAATTGAGTATAAACAAAGATAATATAAATTGATAAATAATTTATTGTAAGTTTTTATGGTTACAAAATGCGCAACTCAAAAACAAGCGTTTTATACATGTATTAGTAATAATTAAACTGACCCTAACTGTACACATGTATGTTTATTCACCACAATTGACAAAAAAATGTGTCCACATTTCTGTAGAGATTAAACTATGTACTAATTACAAATAATCAATACAAAACTGCCTTAAAATTAACAGCTTCATCATATAAACAATACAAAACAATAAAACAATTAAATATTTTCTTTGTCGCAAAAACAATACAAAACAAAATACATTAATAGAAAAACAAAAACTTCCGATGAATTAATTGTCTTCCATTTGTCCAATCAAAATCTAAACTATCATCAGGATTTCAGAAACTTGACTTATGGGGAGGGATGAAAACCATTCCATTCATATAAAATATAGTTCTCCATAAAATCGTGAACACTATTATTTTTCAACAGAAAATATCAAGTGAATGTAAATATAGCCATTTGAAAGCTTTGAGCTTTAAACTTGTTAAAAATAGAAGGGGATCACGTGCTGCCTGCCTTGATATTGGTTGGGTTGCAAACTAAAGTTTTATTAAAGGGGGCATAACTCTGTAAATATGAAAGTCAGAGTTATTGGCCATGTGTAACAACATTCCTTGACCTAAGATGAAGGTGTGTGTCAAGTTCCATAAACATAGGTCAAATACTTTTCAAGTTGTGGCCAAGGTTAGGTTGCACGTTAAAGTGTGACGGACGGACGAAGGACGATGACAGACGAAAGGTTAAGTTTGGGGAAAATAACGCAAAATATGACCTTGACCTTGGTATTTTTTTCGTCCAGCTACAGTTGCTTTAAAATGTGGCCGCCTCCGGAAAAATGACTGCTGTGTCTAGCTACCCATTATCGTGGGCGAGACAAAAGGCAACAAAATACTGTCCGATAAAATTAATTTAAAATACTGGCAATTCAATATTGGTTGAGAATTCCTGAATATCCTTTGCAATACAAACTCCAAAAGTCAATTCATCTGTACATAAAACTTGGTACTAATTCTGGGGATATTGGTGCCATGTTAAAAATGTTGAGTATTGTCACACTATACTGCCTACAATAAAACTTAAACACAGGTTTTAAATGTACTGCTATAAATAGTATAATTTATAAGAAGTAGTTTTATTGTTTTTATATTCTGATTTATTAAAATGGCTTTTTTCATTCACCAAAGTGTAAAATATATATCTCAATAAGTCGAAATATGTAGATTGTAAAATGTGTAAAAGGTACCAAACTAAAGCATGGACACTAACCCCACATATCTTGCCAGTTTGCTATTACACCTGAATAACAACACAGACTGGAGTAACTTGTCTGCATGCTATTACACTTGCGTAACAGCACAAAGCGGTGCATCTTGCCCGCTTGCTCTGCACATCATAGCTTTGGCCATTGAGGACTTGATTGCAACTTTCTGACTTTCTAGAACATGTTCCAGTTCCCGATTAAATGAATTGGCAGTCCCTGGAAATGACAGACGATTGGTGTTTTTCTTTTTCCTGCCCTGGGTTGGTCTGCGGCTTGATATATTTTCTGATTTTTTATCTACGGAAGATGAATTCACTTTTTCACCTCTTCCAAGAGATTTTGACCTTCGACCTTCCGCATTTGGCGAGTATTGGATAGAATCATTAACCTTAGTTCCGAATTCTGCAGCACCTTCTCTAGGGCATCTTTTAGACTCGATCAAATGCACTGGAGGTGAAAAACTGGCCTGAATTAAACATGGGGGAGAAAAGTCTGCTTTAGAACCACTACAACCATCACTGACTTGACCCAATTTATCATGTTTATTATTTCCAACATCTGGATTGTCTATAAATCCGTATTCCTTCCTTTCCTTTTCAGACGTTCTCTTTAAATTTGTTTTTTTATTAGAATTTTGGCCACAGCTATCGTTTGCCCCAAATGTTTGAGCGAGCTGTCTTTCTTTAACATGGCAGCTCTTAAGTCTATGAGACAATTTAGGATGCGAGTGGTTGTCACACATGGCAGACTCGCGCTTCACTGGGAAACACCCCGCTGAATGACGCTTAAGAAAATACTTCTTTTTATCTTTTTTGGCACTTTTTTCTTCCGTTTCACAATTATATAACTGAGATGCGCAAGCTCTCATGTCACTACTTGGCACCGAGTTTCGATGCTGCTCCACCTCTTTATTTATTTGTTTGAACAGCGGAAAGAACAAATTTGAAACATCTTTGTCTATACACGTTTTCTTATCGAAGTTGGTATTTACATTTCTGCCGAGAGTATCTGTACGCGGGTGCCATACCGCCGTGTTTTCATCACTCGATTCATTCTGATTTCCGTGCCAGCTTTGACTCATGGCAGCATGCGGTGATCCGTGAAGCACACGTCCTGGTGCTTGTTTTAATGTTGTAGAATGGGTAGAATTTGATTGAGTATATGAATTATCACCATGATTAGTATCCGTCTGCTCACTTCTATTTAATTTAATACGACTAGAAGATAGAATGTTTGGATCATTTTGACCATCAGCAGATGAATGGGATATAGCGGACGACGACTGGTTCACATTTCTGTACGAGTTGTCTGGATACTGAGCATCATTACTAATAGCCACTCCAACTGTGCTTTTTTCTCCTGTCTCCGAGCACACCAGGGCAGATGAATCGACAGAACGTGCACTTTGAGACGTCTGCAACTTGGTCAGTCCATTATTCTTGACAGGGGAGGTGGGAAGAGATTTTGGATTTTCAAAGCGGTTCCGAGCATTGTGTAAGAGATGAGAGAGACGCAACTCACGAAGGTCGTCCTGGCGCTTTGTCACAATGATATCTCCTGGTTCAACATTAGACGTCGACAGATGCGACATGTTCAATTCCGAAGACGAACACTCACTGGGTTCGTAGTCTATACAACTGTCGCTTCTTTGACTAGATGAATTTACATTTGCTGCATCTGAATGCATTGACTTCCTGCTATCTTGAAACGACCGCGTAATCTCTTCTGGCTCGACATAGGACACCCTAGCCGCGTACCCTGGCTGAGGTAAATTAGTTGTCTGACTTCTTACTATATTTTTGAAAGGTGGATTTCTTAAACTACCATTAGTTTTCAACTGTTCGGATTTTGATCGAGATAACATATTGTCTACTTTCTGGCAGTCTTTTACTACACTAGAATTCCCTCGTCTATTACTGCCTGTGTTAGAGGTGTCGTCTTGACTGACAAGAAACGATCCAACAGATACACTCTGTCTGACGTTCGGTGTTGAAGGAACGGCACTGGTCCACGACTGTGACATAGTCGTAGGGTATCGTCTCTGTTTTGCCAATGGACCAAATTGTCTGTCGAGAAATTGCCGAACAGTTGAATCGGCATCGTCAGCTAAATTTTCACTGCTGCATTCCTTCTGGGATTGTACTTCTTCAGATTCTGGAGAAACGGGACTAAAACTGGGACTACTTTCAAGAGATTCAGCAGACGTTGATGATTCCCCAATGTCTGTTGTGCTTGAAGACTGCTCTCCACTGTTGTGAGCCAATCTTCGACGATTTTGAACTATTTCCGATAAAGGTCGGGCACTGCTATTATTTTGCAAATTTTGAATTGTATTTCGAATTTCTAAGTTCAATGCCGCATTTCTGCCCAGCCAGTTTCTATTTTGGTTGAGGTTAAAATTTCCATCTGAGAATCTATAACGATTATTTCTACCTCTATTCTGAACACCCATGGTAATACTGGGCTGGCCTATGGTGGAATTATTTTTAAAATGAACGCTCAATAAATTCCTGTCCTGAGCACTAGTATTTTGATTCTGAGCACCAAAACTGCCATTTAAACCTCCCAAATTCAAACTTGGGTAGCTACTAATTTCATCATGACTAGTTCTATTTCCATTCTGAACATTTCCACTACCCACTGTTCTATCACCATTATTCCTGTCACTCATAACACCAGCGCTTCCATTCAGAACACCAGAAGTGTTACCACTCATAGCAGGGTCATTTTCAGTAACACAACCATTGGTTCCATTCCGGGTATTTGTGAACACCGTGTTGCCGGGATGGTTGCCCGTGGTGATCTGACTGTTTCCATTAGTGTCTATTATTTCATAAGGTGGAGGCTGCTCCCCGTGGTGGATATGTAACGGTTTAGGTGGTGAGTATGGTGGTGGGGGATCCTCATACGGGGGACACTGTATCCCATAGTACTCCGGGGAGTAGCTGATGTTGTCGGAGTCATCGTACTGCTCCCTTCTTCGGCTGTAACCTGCAACAGGATCATTTTAATAGAATAAACTTGTATTTTCAAATACAGTAAGACTGCATTCAGAAATTAGAATTTTCAGATATCCAACTAATGCTCCCGCTAAACGCAAAACTTCCAAGAGTGTGACCTTGATCTTGTGGACGCAGGGGATCAGAACTATGAAGGAATATTTGTGTATGATCTAAGTAACCATCAAGCAAAATATGAAAGTAATTTGTGAAAGTCTTTTGAGAATATGAGCAAAAATGATGGAACAGACAAATGAATGATCAGACGGACAGACAACGCCAAAACAGTGTAGACCCAACCAACTTTGGACGATAAACATGTGATGATATTAAAACAGAATGGTTTAAATATATGTTATTTCAAAGATAACATAATATACAATTGTAACAGACAATAATAAATCGATTGGAACGAAAGCAAAATCAGTGCTTTTTTAGGCTGTTTTTATATCATTTATTGGGCTATATATATCCGATGCCAAAACATCTTTTTTCCCCAATTTTGAGACAAAACTTCACACTTAAACGAAAAAATAGAAAAAAGGTAAAAAAAAAAGGAAGTATTAATGTGACAAGTTCCGAGACCAAAACACTTTTAAATGCCTCTGTTGACATTAGTGTACTGAAAATAGTAGATACACTCATTAAATGAATGTTTGACTGTATTTTTTCTCCCCGATTTTATGAAAAGTCACGCTAAAATTCCCAATTATTACGGTATGGGTTATGTTCCCATAGTTGAGAAAAAAACACTGAAAATGCTTACAGAGATCCATTCTACTGAATGAGCTTATTATTTAAAATGTATTGTAGCATGGTCGGTGACATTTCCTTTGATGAATGCAGAGCATTAAATCGTAACTAAATGGGCGTGGCTATGCCGTACTACAACTACCGGATATTGGAATTTAGAGTACGGTCACTATGACGTCACAGTGTTACGAAGTACACCATGCTATAAAAAAGACAGAGTCTGGTCTCACCCATCTCGGTGTTTAAATAAGCCACCTCGCTGAGACCAGACTCTATCTATTACTTAATGTACAAGTAACCTACATTCAAATTCAGTTAATATTTAATGCACGTGTACATTTATCTCATTTACAGTGTACAAAACAAAACACAAAAGCCTACTCGCATAACATAATGTTTAGACCGTACATGACATGTTAGTAGGGAACCCTCGGTCAGAGATATAGAAAATGTCCATTTATGGATTAATATTAACGGTCTAACCTCAACAACGGTTGACAAATAATACAAATCAGTACATAATATTACGCATGTGCCATGATATTTCATAATCTTTGGTAACGGCTGATATAAGCTTTATGATTTTTCATAAACCATATAAATCTGATTGTTAAACTTGAGGCGTTTATGATTAATTTTTACTAAATTTGATATGCAAATATTGTTTAACCATTACGTTATACTAAAGTAAGGATGAAATAATGTTGATCTAAATAATGTTAACCATTAACAGGATTTTCGTATGGTGTCAGGAGTCCAACTTTAAATGGACAAAACAATAAATTAACTCTGAAATTTACTTGCCCGTGCCAGTTTGTTGGTTGCCCAATTATTTAGAACCAAAGTGTGTATTTTATAAGGATATACCGTTTGTATGCTATTGTTACAAACAACATATCACTATTGTGCTACAGAACAAAACCGCAAAAGAAAGAAGGAATATCTAATTGTTTATCAAATGGAAGCGTATTCTCGTATTTGTATAGCAAAATGTTCGTTCGGTGGCAACAAACAATAGTCTTAACAATCTTGATCGTCCAAGCGTTTAATGGTGAATACAGAGTTGAAAATATTATTCTATTCTATTACATTATGTTAATTCAGACGGTAGCACAGTTTATCGATCATAATCAACTACGTTTAGATGCCAGACAACATATTTTCATAGTAAATGAAAGCGTCTCATAACCAAAATGGCGTGGAATCGCGTACGAAAAAAGCATAATTAGACGTGTTTTGTCATATTATATATTGAGGGTTCAGTGCAGAACTATTGTATCTCCTTCTTTATTCATATGTAGTTACATTAGTTTTGCACTGATCCCTCAATAGTCCTTGTCACTCAGTTTTAAAGTTGCCCGATGGGATTGAGCCTTTGAGACTACCTGCCCGGAACAATGTTTTACCGGCCCGGGGCAAGCAGACAGTCCTTAAAGTTGAGTCCTGGAGCCTCTACTGAGGTTTCAATTAAACAATAACCGAGGGTTGGATTTCTATAGCTAATGGGGATACCCACTGCTGATTCTATTTCTTGCATACCATTGGCATTTTGAGCTTGACATTGCCATTAATTGACATATAAATCAAATTGCCATGTTTATTTACCATTTGATGTCATCAACTGCTGGCATTTTTACCCGACCTTAATAATGACATTTTAATTATTATTTTATTAATGATACATGTTGTGTGAGGTAAGATTGTGTGTAATGAAAATATCCGTATCTGGTATTCTGGAATGCAAGCATGGTTAAATGGACGAGAGGATATATGTGTATGAGAGTGCTCGATCCAAAACAATTGAAAAACATCATAATGGGATGTATATTGCTGGAGTGTACATATGGGGTCTATATTGCTCGAGTGTACATATATGTGGTGTATACTGCTGGAGTGTACATATATGTGGTGTATATTGCTGGAGTGTACATATATGTGGTGTATATTGCTTGAGTGTACATATATGTGGTGTATATTGCTGGAGTGTACATATATGTGGTGTATATTGCTTCAGTGTACATATATGTGGTTTATATTGCTTCAGTGTACATATATGTGGTGTATATTGCTTCAGTGTACATATATGTGGTGTTCAGTGTACATATATGTGGTGTATATTGCTTCAGTGTACATATATGTGGTGTATATTGCTGGAGTGTACATATCAGGGTTTCCCTCAGACCTATATGCTTTAACGCCCGGCGGCGAATTTCCGACATCCTTTGATCTCTGTGACATCCCTTAAATCGCAAAGCATTATTCCACTTGAAACAATTGCAGTCCTGCGCGTGCCTGAATCTGTTTGACAGGTTTATTGTCGCTCCCACTAAATAAGCTATCTGTCAATCATATTCGCGATAGCTGACTGCTGATTACCACCTGTGACCTGACCCGTGACCTGTGTATACACTTGTTAGTGTTGAGTAATTAGGACACGGTGCTTTACTGATGAGGGACGTGTGTTGAGTTGAGTAGAACAATTGCCGAAAATGAATGTGTATGATCGAAAAACAAACATGAATGTTTCATTCTGCAAGAATTTGTATGTAAGGGCTGTTCTATTAAAACATATAGAAAATACATGGTAGGGTGCCTTGTCCCAAAAAACTGTCCAAACTCCGGAATATCGCATCTACAGGTGGGTGGGTAAATCTCACACAAAAACAATTGAGTTGTGGGAAATGGGGGGTATATGAAATAAATCAAAGATGGGGTCACAAACATTTTTAATCAAGAGGGGGTGCTTTTTTTCTCGAATACCCGTTGATAAGCAGACTTGTCAAGGTCTGTTGCTTCTAAAAATAGAATGAATTCAAGAATGACAACTCCTACGAAATTTCGTACTTCGTCGTCAATTAGATTCGTACTATTGTACATCCTACTCAATTTGATTCATACTATCGGCTATTTTTCAGAGTGGAAGTTATTAGCCAGCCATCCGTTTTTGAAAAAATCGCGCCCAATATTTGGTGGAGTGGGTGGGGTAAAAAAAAAAATTTTTTAAACTCTTACTTTCTCAACAGGGTTTCCCCCAGGATCATAAGGCATGTCACATGCAACATGCCTTCCTGGAAAAGAAAGGTAAAACAACATGCCTTCATCATGGCAACATGCCTTAAGATTTTCTTAATTTTCATGAATAACAGATTTAAAAGAAGAAAAATAGAATTTCTATGGTGATTCTTGTTCCTTTTGCACCAAAATCATAGAAGTATGTTATTTTGCCATTAATAGGCACTATTTTTTTCAAGCCCAGTTTGGTAAATGTAATGTCAGAACAACATGCCTTCACAATTTTCTGGGGGAAACCCTGCTCAATATTGTTGTTTTTTAAGTACGAAAATATAACAACAAACTTTAAAGTGACACTGTCTGTAAGTATTAAAGCAGATTATTGAGCATAACCAAATAACAGCGAAATGAACAGTGAAAACATGATAATAGACCCAAATAATTCTGACATTTATGACCAGCTGTTTGTGGCAAGCACAAAGTGTTTGAAAAATAAACAAATAGTGAATTTGACTATTTATTTAGAAGTTTTGTTGTGAATCAGTTCTGTTTTTTGTTGTATTAAAGTAACACTAAATGTCAATTAAAATGGCTCTCCTTTGATATACACCAACCCTAATATAAAATTAAAAAAAGCCTTCGGGAGGGGGTTACCCCCCTACTCCCCAAACCCTCCCCCACACGCTCCATGTACTTTCACAAAATAACATGCCTTCCCAAATTCCTGGGGGGAAACCCTGTCATATATGGGGTCTATATTGCTGGAGTGTACATATATGAGGTCTATATTGCTCGAGTGTACATATATGGGGTCTATATTGCTGGAGTGTACATATATGGCATCTATATTGCCGGAGTGTACATATACGGCGTCTATATTGCTGGAGTGTACATCTATGGGGTTTATATTGCTGGAGTATACATATATGGGGTCTATATTGCTGGAGTGTACATATATGGGGTCTATATTGCTGGAGTGTACATATATTTCAATTAAAGTGAACTTCAATCAGAAAACAAGACCTTATTAAAACCTTAAAGAATAATATGAATTGAAATTAATATTTTGCAGGCCAACCTATTTCATTAACGATAATTATTGTACATCTTGGGGCCTAGTTTAGTGTATATATGCACATTGAATACACAAGTGAAGGTATTGAATCGACACCTTTCATTCTTTCAGACAGCTACCAATCCCTTTCAATCCGCCCAAAATAATACATTTTCATGAAAATAACTTACGTCTCAAGGCCATAAGCAGTCGTCTCTGCCGCAGTCTGTGTATGAGGAATAGAAGAAGCGCCAAAATCAGAAACGTGGTCACTGTGCTGGCAACCAGTCTCAATCCAAGGTCTGTCATTGTGCTGTCTGTCGGCGTACCTGCAAATACAATAACAATGCTATAAATAGATATCTTGGAATTCCCCATTTCCTATAACTATATCCCATGTTAAATACATTCAAATTCAATGTGGAATTTAAAAATACTGAGAGTCCAACCTTCTGTTGCATTGCGTATCCTTAGGTGCACCATTGCTAGAATTAGTTTTTTTAAATGCTACATTTAGATGCTTGCTTAAAATTACTCCAAAATCTCTTGCCCTCAGCAAAACAGTTAGGCCAACTTCACTCTGAAATACATGCGACAAAAAATTCTCCAGATCTCAACACAATGAACACATTAAGTCCAGCTTCACTCTGAAATCCCAAAGTGACAAAAATGTTTGTAAGTGAACATAGGGAGCTTAGACTGGAATTAGGACTTCACACAAGACAACAAGTTCCTCTTGCCCTCAGCAACATGCAAGCTAATGTTTAAACAAACATGCCATAGATAATCATCCTAATACCACTTACTGGAGTGGATGAAATCACAATAAAATATGATAACAAATTAAACAGTTACATGTCAATTAAAGTGTTACAAATCTAGCAAGTGCTGTCTTGCCCCTGGGCAATGTCACTGTGCATATGATAGTGAAGATGTATGTCAACACAGATGGCAATGTGACATATTGATGTATAATACATTTCATTTTGTAATTTCACATTCCATAAACTTTAAAACTGACAGTGTACATGTAAAAGATAATCACAGATTGTATTATATTGTATATTTTACTTCATGGTAGTGTTGTTATTCCATTGGACTAATGCACAAGTTCCCATGTCTATTTAAATTTATTATATAACCTATAAATAGACGCGTTTTCATTGGCTAAAAAGTAATTTTTTAGAAAAAATATCTAGCGATATTGACCTGTTTTTTTGATATTGACCTGTTTTTTTGATATTGACCTGTTTTATATAATTGTTTTTTTGATATTGACCTGTTTTATATAATTGTAAATTGAGGGTTATATAATAAAACAGTTATGGACTTTTCAGCTGTTATACATGATGTTGATATGTACCAAAAAATCATTATTGACCTCGGCTATCTCCTCGGTCAATAATGATTTTTTTGGTGCATATCACATCATGTATAACAGCTGAAAAGTCCATAATTGTATAATATCTTAGGGCTATATGTCATTTTAACATATGATCTGTGAATATATTTAAATCTTCGTCTCTTACAATTCTGTAATGAACGATGTTTGCATTTTATCAATGTATGTTAACATGTATATATGTAACTGTATGTAAACAATGAGATGCAAATAAACTTATTATACATGTGCCCATATTTGAAATAATTTACCCAAAAGTTCATTATTTCAAACCAGATTTGATAAATGTGTCTCGTATATTCTCATGTTTTTCCTTTCTTTCCATTTACCGTATTTGTCAGGGTATAGCGCGCACTTTTTTACCCCAGATTCTGTGGCTGAAGTTGGGGTGCGCGGTTTAAGCAACAAGTAATGATTTACTTCTTTTTTTTCAGCCAAGACGAGAAGTTTTGTGGTTTTCAAAAAGTCGCAAGACCGGCCGTTTACTCCAGAGATTGAATCGAACAAAAGTTGGCTTGTTTCTATTGTTTCAATAAAATGCGTTGTATGCTATATGCTTATTATCAATAAAAATAATAAAATCAAACTTTACCATGTTTTATGTTGATTATTGTTGAGAAAATACCATTGAAATGTTGAAAAATACAATTGTTTACATCAATCGGCATTTTGAAATGAAAACGAGGCTGGGATTTTCCGAACGCGCAGACTGAGTTAGTGCAGATGTTATTAATAGAATACAATAGAATTGTATGTATAATAATTATTTCTAATAAACAACGACCCCCCTTACTTATTTGTTAAAGTTGATTTCTGAATTTCGACAACGTAGAATCATGATTATTCCTAAATGGGTTCAAGGGTTCATTTGATTGGTAAAACGTGTTAAGTGTGAAGTGTTTGGTTTTTGTTAACTGACCGCAAACAATGAAAACTAATTATTAAACAAACATGTGACACTCGACCGGGATAGACGTCTTTTGTCTACCGGGTCTACTGGTGTGAATTTAATTTTTACTTCTATTTTTAACTAGGGAACTTTAAATATCTAAGAGTAGGGTTTAGTGTTTGGGGTTTAGGTTTACAGCAGTCTTATACTCTATACGTTTGCTCTCTGATTATTATCAGGGTGCAAACAGCTTAGACTGCTTGAGTTTTTTTTTTGTCCAAATCACAAAAGTCTATTTTTAGAATCTATTTTTATCCAGAGGCGAGTGTACTGTTTCGGGAATATCCCTACTACACAATTATTTTCGTTTTTGATAAGATTTGTCTAATAAAAGATTCTTACATCTAATAAAAGAAAAGTTACGCATTAATTAGTTTAGTTATCTAATGCACATATAAAACTCTGAGAGCAACATTTACATTGAAACCTTGAATTTTACTTAGAACATTGTTAGTGATAGAGGATTTTCGAAATTATTCACTGAGTTTATATAGAAACGTACTACATACGTTTCATTTCGTTTCCGGTTTAGGCTTTATGTTTTAGATACATAGTATTACTATAGTTAGTTACTTCTGTTTGTAGTGTTCATGATTTCGAGACTGAACCTCGCTTCGAATTTGTTTTCTAAGCAAACATATATAAAACTTTAAGGGTTAGCAGAACAAAACGGTCCTTTTCAGGGCCAGCACATATTTATTCGAAAGAATAATCTGTTTTAATGGTCAATCCAAAATATTAAATATAATATGATCGTAATAAAAGTTGAACACGGGCGTGGGTTTTTTATTTTATTGAAACTTGAGTAAACAACAAAAGTACACTCAACAGTACAAGTTTATTTACACTTGAGTAAAAAAACACAGTCTAACATGCAGCTTCGTTTTAGCAAATCAAAATTCGTTTTACATTTCCTCTTAGGTCAATGCTTCAAAATGGCGCTCTGCCGTCCTGAAATTGAAAACACATGTTTTTAATGCGCGGTTTACACTACAATACATAAACAAAAGTTTTTTTCCAAGGATTTCAGGCCCAAAGTCGGGGTGCGCGTTATATGCGCATGCGCGCTATACGCCGACAAATACGGTAACAGATTTTACAAACTGCAATAAATGTCTTATTCAGGGTTCAAATTTAGCACTCACATACTAACAAAATACGATTTTATTTCAGAACACACAAGTTGGAATTATTATCACTTGCAAAAGATTGTTAGTGCAGTTTTAATGCCGTTTTTTTAATGCCTGCCTGTTAATTAAATGCAGCAACTAATCAGTGGAGAGAGAAACTCATTGCCCAACTCATGTTTAGATATATATTATCCCATGTGACAAAGACTCCAGTAACTAAGTGGTCATATTCATGATCAGTACATGTATAACTATGGTTTCAGAGATTGATGTTAAATTTTTCCCTATATAAGTCTATGCAGACTGAATAAGGAAATGCAAGCAATGGCTACATTTTTTAAGTAAAATCATGTATATTTTGTATGTACACTTGTCATTAAAACTGAGTAAGCAAAGTAGCTAATTTTGACCACAGGTCACCCTGTTACATACTTATATGTAGGGCCACATAAAAGAGCAGGGTTAGCACACCAGAAATGAGGTCAGTACATATATAGCACCAATCTATAAACCCTCACCTGCAGCAATAAGTACTTGTACATAAATGCTCTCAGGTGTTGTTATGAACTTCCTATTGATTTTCTTTGTTTATTCTTCATAATGTTTGTCTTAGTCTAAAATGTAACGGTTGTATACATGTATTTTAAAACAAGAGGTCAATGACCTTGAAGCTCTACTGATCGATTTCGATTTCAGGAAGTAGTCGCTACAGACTTGTTTTTTGAAAATCTATTTTTAACCGTGGCGGCCATCTTGAATTTCCGGCCGACCTGAAATTTTGCTAAGATCAATAAGACATTAAGAGCAACATTCCTGTGAAGTTTCATGAAAATCCGTCAGGTAGTTTCAAAGAAGTAGTCGCTACAAGTTTTCATTTTTATAACTCTATGTAAACAAAGCAGCCATGTTTAAGGTCAAATCAAAACGATTTTCGACAAGGACCAACATCATGTCATACTGATCATTTTAGAAAAAGTCCCATATCAATATCTCTTATTGTTTTGAAGAAGTAGTCGCTACAAACTTATTTATTTTAAATCTATTTTTAGCTGTGGCGGCCATCTTGAATTTCCGGCCGACCTGAAATTTTTCTAGGATCAACTAGACATCAAGAGCAACATTCCTGTGAAGTTTCATGAACATCCGTCAAGTAGTTTCAGAGGAGTAGTCGCTACAAGTTTTTACTATATAACTCTATGTAACCAAAGATGGCCACTGGCAGCCATGTTTAACGTCGAATCAAAATAATTTTCCACAAGGATCTACATCATGTCATGCTGATCATTTTAGAAAAAGTCCCATATCAATATCACTTATAGTTTTCAAGAAGTAGTCGCTACAAACTTATTTTTTAAAAATCTATTTTTAGCTGTGACGGCCATCTTGAATTTCCGGCCGACCTGAAATTTTTCTAGGATCAATTAGACATCAAGAGCAACATTCATGTAAAGTTTCATGACAATCCGCCAAGTAGTTTCAGAGAAGAAGTCGCTACAAGTTTTTACTATATAACTCTATGTAAACAAAGATGGCCACTGGCAGCCATGTTTAACGTTGAATCAAAACGATTTTTGACTAGGATCAACATCATGTCATGCTGATCATTTTAGAAAAAGTCCCATATCAATATCACTTATAGTTTTCAAGAAGAAGTCGCTACAAACTTGTATTTTAAAACTCTATTTTTAGCTTTGGCGGCCATCTTGGACTTCACATCAACATGAATTTTTGCTAGGATCAACTAGACTTTATGGGCAACATTTCTGTAAAGTTTCATGAATATCCATCCAGTAGTTTCAGCTGTGAAGTCGCTACAAATAAAAGTTTACGGACAGACGGCCAGACGGACAGACGGACGGACGGACGACGGACGCCGCACCACGGCATAAGCTCTGCTGATCTCTGATCAGTAGAGCTAATAAAATTAGAAATTGTGTCCAAGGGATATGGATGCTCAACTTCAGTGCTGTCAGTTACATAAAATAAAACTTCAATGTAAATTAATTAACAAAGTGCAAAAAGTGGGTCAAGGTCATTCATACTGACCTACTTTTGTTAGAAACATACTGCTGTCACACAGATGTAAACATGTGTGAAGTTTGAAAGCTCTACAATTTCCGGTGTCTGAGAAATGGCCTTAACAGAAAAACTTGTAAAACTTTTACACACAGACTGATAACTTCAGTAACACTAGATGTTGCTCCACTTTAGTGGTTAAGTGGTTGGGCATAGACTTATAGAAAAAGAAAAAAAATACAGGAACAGAAGAAACATCATTAAACATAGCAAAATAAAAGACTATTTACCTGAAACCCCTGTATCCAAGGGAGGTAACCCCGTGGAGTTGTCTGCAGAGTCGGCAACGCCCGCCTCCAAGCACTCAAACTGACAACACTTTCCAGGGATCTGATGCCAGCTGCGACAGTTGGGTGGGGCGCAGGAAACTGTTTTACACATTGTGGAGTAGCCCTTGTCACAGCGGCACATGTAGCATGCGTCTTCCTCCTTCGGGTAGAAGTCGATGCCGTCTGCCACAGATTTGCCCTGCCAGTCCGTGCACTCCAGCGCTGACAATACTGAAAAGAGAATATGTTAGGGTTAAAGATAAAGGCTTAAGAGCTTTATGTTTGTTTCAACAAACCAAAAATGAGTTGTAATAGTGTATAACAATGAGTGATGATAGTGTTTGCGTTGTTTTGTTGTTGATGATGATCAATATATTTGCTAATGGTTTCAAAAAATGATTTAAGTTAGATGCAGCTGTTACAGTAATTACAATGATGATGTTGATGGTGCTGATGATGGCAGTGGTGATGATGATGATGATTACAATGATGATGTTGATGATGATTACAATGATGATGTTGTTGATGATGATGATGGTGCTGATGATGGCAGTGGTGATGATGATGATGATGATTACAATGATGATATTGATGATGATTACAATGATGATGTTGTTGATGAGGATGATGATGATGATGGTGATGATGATGATGATGAAATGTTATATTTGCTAATGATTTTTTATGAAGATTTAAGTTAGATGTATTAGATGTACATGGTATACAAGATGAAGAGGACGACGATGGTGATGACATAATGATAGATTCTCATTGAACTTCGAAATTATAGACATCTTGCTTAAAATAGTACCAGAACAAACCAGTGTTCTAAATGGGACCAGCCCACATGGAATTGGGAAATTTGGGGCATTAACCCTAAATTTAAGAAAATGTTAAATTCCATGAAAATAGTTTTTATCTCGAATGTGCTTTTAAAATTCCCAACTATTTTAATATATACTCCTCAAAATAATAAAATAATTTAAGGACCATGTTTAGATTTGGGTCATTTTTTAAGTGCTGTAATTGAACAATTTAGTGCCTTTTTTCAATTTTTAAGTTTAGTTGTATTCTTTTACAATTGTTACATTACACACTTGTATAGCTTTTTACATGAATGAAATCTGATATTAAAGAGTAATTAGTACTGTTCTTATGTGTGGTCCTTAAATTATACTACTCAAAATTTGCTAACGATCACTTTTATTCTTCCATATAATTTTATTAGAAATTAATTCACAATAATGATATTAATTCCATTGATACTTCAACAATTCAACAATATTTGAATCAAGTCATGAAATCACATGACCATACACTGCCCTGAATAATTTCATGTAAAATAGTTATAATGCTATTTATTTCAGCAAGAAATTTAGGCAGCAAAAAAGTGATCCTTAGCAAATTTTGTGTCGTATATTTTCAGGAGTATATAAACAATGTTTGTGCAAAAGCATTGCTTTCTACAGATCTTAAAGAGGCTCTACCTATATATTTTTGTCCACCAATTGATACAAACTTTACTTAATTATAAAGAGGACTATGAAAAAGGTAAATGGCAATAATTTCACCCAATGTAATGTGCGTTTTGCTGGGGAAAAACAGGATTGAAAAGATCGGATTTTTGAAATTGTATTCGTAATTGTTTTAGACAAGCCGATTGCGGAGATTTTCCGATCTTATTCGTTTACAATCGGAACTACCTCGTCTGATTAGCGAAGAGTTCCGAGCGATTCGTTTGCTATCGGAACTGCGCCGAATAGTTTGTAATCGCATTGCGCATGTCCGAGAAAATCCGTAAAAACTCGTAGTTCTCCGGCAGGAATAAACTGCTGGGCAGCATTTTATTCAAGATATTGTTTTGATCATAATTAATAATTTACAGAACTGGAATACGAACCATGTTTCTTCTTAGAATACTCATAAAATAGCTTTGTATACATATAAATGCAGTAATATTGAGTATTTAATATTTTACATTAAAAATCGCGTAGATATAGGTAGTGCCTCTTTAATGGACTTTTATCAATGGGAATGGAGCTGAAAAAGAGCCAAACATCCAAAGACATCACTGTGAACAAACAAACTATAAAACATATACATACACAGGTCCATTTCCTTGCTTTCCTGTTCCTGATATTACTTCACTATTAATACTTGAATGTCTTATTTATCTGTCTGGATTTTGATTTGTACAGACAGTAACTTCCCACAAATATATCTCCCAGCACACTATTCACAACAGGTTAAGTAAATCTGTAGTATAAAGACTGGAATATTCCCATCATCTGTCTATATAGAAAATTCAACACTTTTAACTCTGTTTAAAACATTCAAAAAATCCGAAAAAAATAAGCACTTAAAATTCACTGTAAGATTATGCAAACCGTTTAACACTAGTGTGATTATATACCACACACACTACCAAACCCAGCGTGTGAACAGTCAATAGGGAATATAAACCTTAGGGCGATACGCCACACTCTGCGTGATATATAGTACCACATAGGAAAAACTGCCACAGAATCTTAAAATTTACTCTACAGAAACTATTAAAATTTAAACTTTTCTTTCATTCATTCAACAAATTAAATTCAAATTTCACTTTCACTACACTTCAAACAAAAAATCCTGTAAATAAAACTAATCTTCTGCACATATCCTGGTAATAATTTCAGCAACTTCAAAGCTAACATCAGCAGGGTGCATTTAGCACGTGGTAAACATTACAGTTGGTGAGTGTTAGGATGGAGTAAAACTGCAGTGGAGTGACTACTATCGAAGGTATAGTCTCTACACAGGGGCTTATATCGGCTTACACAAGAAAAACAATTATCCAGGGTGAATATGCATGGAAAAACAATTAACAAATGCCAATGTATATACACATAATCGCTCGTCTATCTTGTTTTGGAAAAACAAAAATTATTACATGAAAATTATCTACCAAGAAGATGGTAGATTGATTAATTATTTTTTATAGTCTTATCACTCGAGAAAAGATTCTTGGTGGAGATGCCAGATGTTCTTGAAGCTTCCCAATCCCGTTATATCACAGTACGCACATTAATGGCACTTTTGTTTTCAGAACAAATCACTGTCACTTTGCTGTAGGATATTCACTGCACTATAACATGCCAACATTTTCAAAACAGAAAGTATAGATTAATACCAATATTTCTCAATTTTAACAAGAATCACAAAATGTTAGGTATTTCTATTTCTATAACAAACTTCAACTTAAGAATATGAAAATAACAGTACAACATCAGCAACTGTACGGTTCTGAGAGCTCTGTAGCTATGCAGAAGCATCAATATTAATACAAATCAACCATTTCCTCTGGCAGCAAACCACATTAACCACAACTGCCTAACATCAATAAGCCTTTCAAAGTCAGTATTTGTTCACCCAACTATAAATAATTTTTCAAAATTCACAAGTCCAGAGTTCCAAATTTACACAAATATCTTCCACTAATACAGAGAGCACAACTTCCAAATATTTATAAACATAATCCAATAGTACACCCTTTTATACACATGTATCTAGAATTCAAACTAATTCTTATGTAACCACGCAAACTACAGTCCATGTATACAAGACCTAAACCCCTGTCAGACCTATAATATCACCTCTAGACACTGAGAAATAATTTTAAATCTTACTTTAATGCCATTACATAATTACAAACAAGATAATTCTAATTACTAACCAGTGAAAGAGTTGTCTGACAACATTAAAGACCCAAAATCTGCAATGGTCAATTAAGCCCCAATAAAAAGCAATTAGTAGGATTTGTAAATGGCCACAGGTTAGTACCACTATCACAAGTTTCTATAGAAATCCTTGAGCCTAAACTAAGTAACTTAATGCCTTTGTTGTGTTTCACAGGTTCGATATTTAGAAATCCATGGAAACAATGGAAGAATTACATTATACTTAGTACAAAGAAATCAGAGTTTTCTCAATATTCATTTAAAATTTGTTTTGATAAGAAGTGACATTTAAGAGTTTTGAGTAGTCTCAACAAAACATAACTTCCTCATCTGCTTTTATAAGAACTGCCTAGACATTTGAGCAAGGTTTAAAAAAACAACAACAACAACAATTGTTAACAAATTTGCTTTTAATAGTAAGTAGTAAAGCTAGTCTTCGAGAATGTTGTGAAAATGAATTATAGGTTAACTTTTATTAACGTCAGTCATAAGTACCCAAGCTTGTTGTTGAGAAAACTTTGTTTTTTAAAGACTTAATCCACAAAGATTGGAGGGACTCCGTATGTAAAAGCAGCTACAGTCTACAGACAACAGAATCAAGGTATATTTATTTAGCAAGAAAGTAGGAAAAGATAAGAAATAAAAGAATTCTAGAACAGATAAGAAAGAATAATTCTACACAATTGTTGATGTTGAGAAGATTTGAGCAACCTTATTTGTTTATGTTGTGTCTGCAGGCATATTGTAATTAATGAATTACATTTACAAGGTCAGGTCGAAGACCAGAGATTCACTAATGCTTTTACTTGAAATTTCAGATATCCATTTTCACTTGTAATTGTATAGAAATTGTCAGTGTTTTAATCAAACCAAAGTTTGAAAATGATATCAAATGGAAGAAAACTGTGTTTGGATTGCATTTATTTTCAAAGTATTTATATGTTCCCTATCCCGCCAACAACAGCCACATTTTACTACATATGAACACCGTTTCTAAACCTACTGTAGCAAGGTGTATATATATATAACTTACAAATTTGAAAATCCAACTCATAATTCATTTAACGCATATTCAATCAAGGATATTTTTTTTATCGAATAAGTTTTAATCGGCACATATGCATCATTATATCACCTGAACACCTGGATAGAGTTTTGATAAACGGATTTGTCGTGAACTATTTCCATTATGTGGAGTTTCTTTAACTAAACAAGAGGTCAATGACCCAGAGGACTTCATTTGAACAAAATTGATAGTCTAGGCATTGGCGATCATTTGAAAACAAAACTGTTGAAATCTGTCCAGCGGTTCTTGAGAAGAAGATTTTTTAAGGTTTCGACCATATATGGTAATGGTGGCCATCTTGGATGTCGCGCTGACCTAATTTTAATAAATCTAACAAGCATTCATCTAAGGATCATCCACGTGAAGTTTGGTCAAAATTGGCCAAGCGGTTTCTGAGGAGAAGTTATTTGAAGCAAAAGTTAACGACGGACTACGAAGTGTGATCCCAATAGCTCACCTTGAGCCTTCGGTGCCAACAAATATTATTTAAAAAGTCAGACTATGGCATTTGATGCTTCTGCCTGTTGTAGTTGTAGTTTTGCTGAAAGTGTAACTCTATAGGTCATTTTTCGCAGCAGGAGTCTTCAACTGATCTCATATTAATTAACCCATAACCCGCTACATATATACAATGGACTATTCTTTCTTTGAATGAAGAACATTCCATTTATGTGACAAATGGGTGTTTTGCGGGAAAATGACTAAGCAGCAGCCAGACATTGTAGACCCTGATCAGCCTGTTATATCTACTATAGTCGTGCTTAGCGAGTTAAAGACATATTTCGAGCCTATTGTATTTGGGGTGGTGGGGAAGAATTTCTATAGGTAACTGTAAATCACTATTAGCCATGCAATTTCATGAGAACATTGTGATATTCAGTTTTGAATCCGATTATGAGGCCAACCCAATAAAGCCTTTTTGTGTGCAGTAAAATATAAACACACAACAGAAAGTTGTTAATGCTTTGCTATTATTCTTGTTCTAGAAACAATAAAGAAATATCAGACAAGTTTTGTATTTAAACTAGCTAAATTATGAATATGCTTTTCTAAATTACAAAGTTGTGTTTAGCTTTTCTTACCTGAGACAATATCTAATATAGCAATGTAACACAAAGAAGAAACTACAAGCGGGCCTCAATTTATACACCTGAGTTGATCGGTCATGGAGCATGCAGTCAGTAAATAAACAAGATTCCCATGCTTTTTCAATGACCTAGTGGCGATGGGAAATATGTCCTTAAGGACATAATGGGAAAATATCCTTAAGGACATATTTCCTAATATTTCCCATCGCTACTTGGTCCCTCAGTATATCTCAGTATCTGAGTATCGACTCAAGTATATAAATAGAGGCCCGCTTGTAGTTTTTTTTGTGTTACATTAGATATTTGTGCTATATTAGATACTGTCTCCGGTAAGAAAAGCTAAACACAACTTTGTAATTAAAAAAAAAAAAACCCCCCCCCCCCAACCCCCACCCCACCCCACGACCAAATACAATAGGCTCGAAATATGTCCTTAAGATATACTGTTATTTATCCTTTCTGTTTTAAGAATAAGAAGAGAAAATAAACAACAAGATGTTTATCAAAATAATACCTTGTGAGCTCTAGATCCCAGCACTAAATAATTTCACGTTTATTATCTAACTGATATTAAATAGACAGTTAATTCTGCATATGTCTTTATTTGTCTTCATTTACTGTTTTGCCAATTCCCTCAACATTTCCATATTCAAAATCACAGACATTCACAGAAATTCCAAACTGCGATTTCTATCGATCCATCTCTAGATACTGTTATTATCCTCAAACACTCCTTTTTTGACGATAATGGGTTTCTTTTAAAAGCACCAAAATGATGACTAATTCTAACTGAACATTTATCTGTCAATCTATGTGTACATGCAGATAGCAGCCATGCCATCCATCATGCATCTACTGTCATGTACATGTCAAATGTCTATGTTTATTTCTTATGTAGCATATAATGGCCATTTGTTTAATGCATAATGTCTTCTTTTCTGCTGCACATGGCTATTACAATTACACTGTTTATATCATATACTTACATATACATAAATGTCGACATGGATATTTGGCCTAATCAAAAGCACATTCAACCTTGCTGGTCTTTTCTCAAAAAAATAACTGATTTTATATTTAAGAATTACGTTCTATTAGGTATAAAGCATGCACATAAAAAGATCAACAGCTTGTACTAGCTTCCATCACTTGGAAAAAAAAAAGTTCTGAAAATATATCTTTATTTATTTAACTCTATTTGACTGCAGGGATTTTTCTGCATTTTTAAAAAGGGGTCTTTTGAATTGGGAATTGAGAAAAAATGCGCGTGAAATCTAGAAATTGGGAAAAATAATAATCCTACTATATTACATAGTAAGGCACTAAAAATGTTTGGAATACTTTCAAAATCAAGCTCTTATACAAGTCTGCAACAAATACATTGTCAAATAGGGCTACATTTAATATGAAATTATTATTAAGTATTTTTTTGTATTTTGAAAAATATTTTGCTTTTTTGGGAAAATATGAGACTATTTTGGAGTGGGATGAGGCCAAAATTCGGCCCTAAATTGGACCTAGAAAAATCCCTGGACTGTGTTATTTTAGTGAAAGTCATCTTACCTGCCATACATGATCGTAGGTACATGTATCCAATTTTTTGGTTTACTGTATAGCAGGCCCTTCTCTGGGCATCGCCAATGGCGAAAGAAAAAAGAAAATGGCTCTAAATTTCAAACTTTGGCAAAAGTGTTTGGCGACATCGAAATTGCCAAAAAGCCAAAATTGTTTAATTTCTCTGCTGTAATCGGCCTGTGACAAATAGACCTCAACACTAATCACCGTGACGAGTGTACATTGAATGTAGTCTAAAACAACATAATAAACCAACTGACACCTACCACGCGCAACATTAAATAAACAAACAAAGCTGATACCTTTAGTGTTCCGGTAATTAACTTAATCCCTAAATAACAACTGATGACTGTCGTTTTCGTCTCGGTGGGTAATCAAGTCTCTCATGCAACACCTTGCAACCATAAAGTATTACACCACTGAATAATATCTAGCCAATCAGGTTCTAACCAATCCAACACAAATCAACACCTCATTAATTTATATATTTTACATGATTGACTAGATCCACGTGACATTTGTTTTGTTTTTGTTCATTCATAATTTTGAGGTGACTGAATCTGGATTTCACAAAAAATGCAAACATTTTACTCAAAACACTGGTCTATTTATCAGTTTCCAGGAGGTTTTATGCGTATTTCATTGCCAAAATATGTGTTTAATGTATATGGCAGTTCATCTTTTCAAAATAACTTAAAAAATACGTAAAAGATAAGCGAATGTCATGGGTTTTCGCGGTTCCGGAAATACGAAAAAACGGCAGGTTCTGAACTTGTTACTGATATAAAGGCCTACCTATACATCTTAAACGATCAAATGAAAGCCTCTATGTATGATTTCTGCTGTCATTAGGTTCAGCTAGTTGATTTAAGCAAACATGCGATGTAGATGTAGAAACTTTCCAGATATTGGGGGTTCGAAAACATATATATATATAAATAATTTTTATTAATAGTGTTTGGTTTTATTCATTTCATTCCTTAGTGTACCAGATATAAACCAAATCACTTATTTTCACATTTAAAATACATTTATACATAAAACTCTGAAGAAATATGGCTTGGGCCATTAGAGCCAAATGGCTCCACTTTCTCCAATTTGACTCCACCTTTTTTCATTTGGCGCAAGTGGTGGCGCAAGAAAAAAATTGGCCAGAGGAGGCCCTGGTATACCCCCATATGTGCTCCCTCAATAATAAAGTGGCACCTTCCCACCATTGCCTTTTTCAAAATATGGGTGGGCATTTGTATGAGGCCTTCATTTTTGTGTGTGTGTGTGTTTTTTATACATATTATGAGGTCTTAGGTTTAGAGGAAATACACTTGCCAGATGCCTGTTTTGACGTCTAGTTTAGAAAAATACCTCACACAAGTATTTAAGAGGTATAATTTCATATAAACGCCCGTTTTGTAAAATGCAACACCCACGGCCGTTTAAACTGGGGGCATACAACTCAATATATACGGTTAACTGGATAGAAATTTAGACTTTTTGTAATGGTTTATATCAGTCATTTCATGATGCAAATTGTGTTTACCCATGATGCATCAGCAGAGTCGTGTCAAACAGTTTGCCACCATTATACAACATAATACTATCACAAATGTCTGGTTAACTTGTTTCTTGCACTTTGTTTAAAACTTTTTACTAACAAGGACACTGGAATAATAATAACATACGGATGTCAGATTTTTGACCGTTTAACATCACATGACTGCTTTGTGAAGAGTTATATGCTATTTAATAGGCACACTTTTTGTACCATCAGACATTTGGACTATGAATTTGATCGCAGTTTAGCTACCGCATATAACCTAATAAGAGAGCCTTTTCAAAAAATAAAAGTTCTTCAATACAGTTTTGACCTAAAGTTGGTATCCAAAAATTAAAATTTTATTTTTACATTTTATGAGAGTGCCCCTATGGCATTTTGTATAGTGATCTATTATTGGAGGAAATACGGTATGTGGGAATACAAGATGCCACAGATGTGAGAAAAAATTATGAGAGAACTCTGTTATCTGATTACTGATATTACCACTGCATCACACTTTATTCCAGGTATTATATTACACAACATCAAAGGTCCCGAGGAATGTTTCAATCTTACCCCTTTACTGAATATGTAAACATGTTTAAGCTGCATATATTGCAAACTGGAATACATAAACTTACATAAACTTACATAAACTTACATAAACTTAATGATTCACACTTGAGATGTTAGTCAGAAAACCTTGCACAAACAGCAGATGAGTTATAAACAATGTTAAGATTCCCCATCATTGCCGATCTTGTGTAAAAGTGAGCGAGTTTAGATCAGAACGGTGTTTATGTTTATGTCTTCATACTTCAGAGCACTTTGGTGCCTAGAACTTCTATAATTACCTTTAAAGGGACACACGGCAATCTTGAAGTTGTTATCAAGCATTAAAATTAGCGTCTCGATGTATTAATCCAGTATCATTTTGACTTTAAACCGACTTTATGGCTTTTTTAACCTATTTAAGTGGGGCCGAAATCCAGCCTCTTCCCAATAATTATTGCAAAAACCTCTATTCTTTCCAAATTCTGAGGTAAAACATTCCCAATCTTATATTTTTCTTAAAAATAATGTGCATACATGTAGATTGCATGTTAAAATAACTAAATTCTAAAACCTGACCAATGTTTTATCTAAAACATACATTTTAATGAAAATACTCGCTTAAAAAAACATTCCCCTAAATAGCGAAAATCACGCTTTTTCCAACCACCCGACTGCCACCCCCACCACCCAATTTCCTTGAAAAAAGCCCTGGGCTTGTATAAATTAAATAAACAAGAGGCCCAAGAGGGCCTGTGGACGCCCTACTGGCTAAAGATAAAGTTTGTGGACAAGGGGCCATAATTCTTGTCAAAAACATTCAACTGGAACATGGCTATGACATGCACAACAAAACCTTGGTACTGATCATCCCTGCCACGTTTGAAATCTGGCCAGAGGTTCAGGAAAACTATTCTGTAGTGTATTAAAACCTTTACAGTTAAAGGGCCATAACGCTGCCAAAATTCATTCAACTAGAACAAGACGTTGATATGCGCAACTAGGCTTGGTACGCATCATCCCTGCCATGTTTTGTTGAAATCCGGCCAGAGGTTCACCAGAAGTAGTCTATAAAAAAAAATTGTATTAAAAACTTAAAAGGGCCATAACTCTGCCAAACTATCATTCAACCGGCACAAGGTGATGACATGCACAACTAGCATGGTACACCTCATCTCAGCCAAGAATTCAAAAGAGACTAGTCTGGACAAAGTATGTGTATTAAAACCTTTAAAGAGCTAAATATCATTTGACCAGATCACAGCAATGATATGCACAACTAGGCTTGATACTGATCTTCATTGCCAAAATTCATTGAAATCCGGCCAGGAGTTCAGGAGAACTAGTCCAGACAAAGTTTGTGTATTAAAACCTTAAAAGGGCCATAACTCCACCAAAAATCATTTAACCACACCAAGGAGATATGCACAACAAGGCTTGGTACCAATCATCTCCGAGAGGTTTCGTTGAAATATGTCAGGGATTCAGTAGAACTAGTCCAGACAAAGTTTGTGTATTAAAGGTCCATAACTCCGCCAAATCATTCAACCGGAACACAGTGATGATATGTAAAACTAGGCTTGGTACTGATCATCCTGCAAAGTTTCAATGAAATCCGGCCAAATGAAGGTCATATCGTCTTTACGAGCCAAAATACAGCATCTTTGAAATAAATCAAGGGCAATAACTCTGATTTTACCAATCCAATTTGGTTAGTATTTAAACTTGTCCAAGCTTTCATTGATATCAACAATCTGGTAAAGTTCAAAGATCAGATGAAAAATAAAGGCCCTATCATTTTAACGAGGCAAAATACAGCATTTTTATACTAAATCAAGGGCCACAACTCTGGTGTTACTGGTCCGATCTAGTTTTCTAACTCGTCCAAGCTTTCATTGATATCAACAATCTGGTAAAGTTCAAAGATCGGATGAAAAATGTAGGCCCTATCTTGTTAAAGAGGCCAAATGATGGCATATTTCAGAAAATTAAGGGCCATAACTCCGGTGAAAATATTCCGATCTGCCTGGTTTTCAAACTCGTCCGAGCTTTAATTGATATCAACAATCTGGTAAAGCTTGAAAAAGATCGGATTAAAAATGAAGGCCCTATCGTGTTAAAGAGGTAAAATACAGCAATTTTAACTAAATCAAAGGCCATAACTCCGGTGTTACTGGTTCGAACTGGCTGGTTTTCGAACTTGTCTGAGCTTTCATTGATATAAAGACACTGGCAAAGTTTCCTAAAGTTCCGATTAATAATAAAGTTCCCTATTGCGCTAACAACTCAAAAGATAACGACGGACGGATGGCGGACAACTCGGCATCCCATAAGCTCTGCTTATTCTACCATATGTTTGATGGTGCAATATATCAACAGTTAGTTACCCGCAAAAACAATTTGCTTTATCAGATTCTTATAATTAATATTAACGATTGAACAAATGCAAGTTATCTATAAAAACTAACGGGACGCTCCAAGTCTTTACAAAAGGTTGCTGTGTATCCCTTTAAGGTAAGGTATACATGTAGCATAGCATTCTAAACTTTACTGTGGCACAGGAGTGGAATGGCAGATTTTACTGCCTCAACAATCTGATTCTCAGCTAGTGGACAGCAATCTAGAGATATCAACTTCCTGATACATACTCAACTCCGGCTTACATGTACATGAATGTCATAACTGAGGTCATGTTATTGATAACAATTAACATGTCGCCAGTTGTCAATCATTTATCCATTTCACCAATCAAACCAGAACGATACCTTCGACAAACAACAGCATGTGTATAAAGCACGTGCAACTATGTTATATAAACTATTGTCAATATACTCCGACATCAACAACAGGGCGGAGATATCTAAGCACTGGCGACATGTTAATTGTTGTCTGTAGCACAAGTAGAAAATGTCAATTGTTGTCTGTAGCACAAGTTGAAAATGTCAATTGTTGTCTGTAGCACAAGTAGAAAATGTCAATTGTTGTCTGTAGCACAAGTTGAAAACTAATAATCCGACTGGAATGAAACTTCACGTGCTCCAGATAATCTTTCAGCATTTATGCATATTGTATGCGTATTGTATGCATGAAAATAAGTTGTACTATGTATTTACATTTACATATTCTTAAAATGAAGTTTTGGACAAAGTATTAATGTAAAATTTTGACTCTTTAGTCTTAGTCGTTCCGTATTTCCTGTACCCCTTATATATAGAGGATCTTAAACGAGTTGCCATTTCATATAAGATTTATGAAACGAGTTATGAATTATTTTAATTTTAACGAGCCTTTTGGCGAGTTAAAATTAAAAACAAGTAATATCACTGAAAGTGATAAATGCCCCGAAGTGTCCTTTGACCTCTAAATATGACCTTGACCTTGGAGCCATGGACATGGATTTGTGCAAGACACCTCATTTGGTTGTGGTGAGCACTTGTGCCAAGTTATTTGAAAATCCGTCCAGGCATGCAAAAGTTATTGACCAGACACGATTTGACCTTTGACCTCTAAATGTGACCTTGACCGTGGGGCCACAGACCTGGATTTTGTGCGCGACACATCGTCTTGTTGTGGTGAGCACTAGTGCCAAGTTATTTGAAAATAAGTCCATGAATGCCAGAGTTATTGACCGGACACAATTTGACTTTTGACCTCCAAGTGTGACCTTGACCTTGAAGACCTGGGTTTTGTGCGCGACACATCGTCTTGTTATGGTGATCACTTGTGCCAAGTTATTTAAAATCGCTGCAGGCGTTGTGACGTTACGGTCCAGACACGAAATTGCATACCTGTTTTTAACCTATGAACTGCAAGTTTGACCTTGACCTTTGAGGTACGGATCTGGGTTTTGCAGGGGACACATCGTCTTGTTATGGTGATCACTTGTGCCAAGTTATTTAAAAATCCCTGCAGGGGTTGTGAAGTTACGGTCCGGACACGAAATTCCGTACCTGTTTTTGACCTATGAACTTCAAGTGTGACCTTGACCTTTGAGGTACGGACCTGGGTTTTGCGGGGGACACATCGTTTTGTTATGGTGATCACTTGTGCCAAGTTATTTAAAAATCCCTGCAGGGGTTGTGAAGTTACGGTCCGGACACGAAATTGCGTACCTGTTTTTGACCTATGAACTTCAAGTGCGACCTTGACCTTTGAGGTACGGACCTGGGTTTTGCGGGGGACACATCGTCTTCTTATGGTGATCACTTGTGCCAAGTTATTTAAAAATCCCTGCAGGGGTTGTGAAGTAACGGTCCGGACACGAACTTCGGAATGACAGACAGAATCCGGACAGACGGACGGACGGTGCGTTTATAATATGCCCCCGAAATATTTTTTTAGGGGCATAATAATTCATAACGTCAGACACACTTTTATATAATAGTGGAAACAAACCTTTTTTTTTGGCCTAACTTTTAAAATACCTCGCTCTCTGTATCTGTATGCAGTGGTCGTTCCAGGATGAAATGTTAGTGGGCCATTCTGCCCATTAGGATAACAAAAATGGGGTCATTCTAAAAGCTAGATGGCAGTGTTCCGTCGCCTGTCAGCGCTTTGTCAGTATAAGTTTTTTTGGACCCAGATAAATGACCTTGACAAACTGGCCAGAGTAAGTTTTCCTGAAGAAAAGAATTTGTATTTTAACCCTTATAATGACCTTCAGTGTGACCTTGACCTTTATATTTTAGTATGGTCATGTTGATGTTGTCATGATGAGTATATATTGAAATGTTGATGAACCAAGTATCAAGAAATGAGAAAGTTATAGCCAACAAGAAGTTTTCGTGAAGAAAAAAAATGAGTATTTAACCCATATTATGACCTACAGTGTGACCTTGACCTTTATATTTTAGTATGGTCATGTCGATGTTGTCATAATGAGTATTTATTAAAAGTCTGATGAAGAAATATCAAGAAATTAGAAAGTTATAGCCAACGTTAAGTTTTCGTGAATAAACAAAATGAGTATTTAACCCATATAATGACCTTCAGTGTGACTTGACCTTTATATTTTAGTATGGTCATGTTGATGTTGTCAAGATGAGTATATATTGAAAGTTTGATGAAGAAATATCAAGAAATGAGAAAGTTATAGCCAACGTTAAGTTTCTGACGGACTGACAGACTGACGACGACAAAGCGATACCTATGCAGAGCTCCAGAAATTGGATAGCCCGACGCCCGGGGCTAGTCAAAATTAAAGTCGGGCTTGTAACAAATTCCATGCAGTTAGCCCGTCGGGCTAGTCAAAAAAAAAAATTTAAACAAAAATCCCACTGCCTAAATTACACGATCTGTGTATAACAAACAAGCGCCAGTCAGGCACCTGAAATAAAACATCCCCCACATGTTTCATAATCTGTTAATTGCACTCGCTTAGGTAATTCAATTAGCATTCGCCGCATACTGTCCATCCTCCAAGAACCTTAATTGACAGTCGGCATTATCCAATCAATTGATGTGTAGTATTTCAACTCGGGTCGATTAGCCAATGAAACCACTTTTTAAAAATACTACTGGTTGATCACATTTTCGTCACGTGGTCAGCTCAAAATGGCGGTACTGACTCAAACGATGACAAATTGGCCGATACAGAATCGCAATCAACACAATCACGCTGATTTGTCGGCGACTTTTGATGAATCAAGAGACCATGGATTTTTGATAATGGAAGCATGCTTTATATGAAACGGTGAAAAGCGAAATATATCAATACTTAGATAACATTTAGAAATTCCTGACTCAGGGGAAAGAACTCTCGCGAAGTGAAATTAAGATACACGGAAATATATGCAATATATTTGTGAGAAGAAATATCGATTTCTTTGTAAATACATTTTAAACACAGTTATTTTCATATACAGTTAACAGTTTATATTTATTTTCCAATGTATTTTGCTGATTAAAATGCCTTCCTGGAGGAACTGGACTTGAAAACTTGTATCACTGTATACAATTTGTGGGTGGAGTAATGCTAAAAACAAAATAAAAAAAATCCTAAATTGTTCCATCTTACCATTGCTACGCTTTCACCCAATGACTACTGCCAACGAAACTTAAACGTACATCAATTGGTTATGAGAAGATAAGAATTACTGAATTTTTAATTTTCTTAGTATTTAATGAATTATAACAGGGCTTTATATATAATTATCAGCCCAGATTATAATGAGTATCTGAATCCGTTAAATCAGAATCAGCTTTAACATAATGAGATGTCGTCAGCTGGGTATAAGTAATAGATAGTCGGGTCTCAGTGAGCTGGTTCATTTAAATACATTTTAATAAAACGAGATCCATAAAAGTATGGCCAAACAAGATAAATGATAACTGACAAAGACAAAAACAAACAAGACACGTTATTTTTAAGGCAAGTAAAAAAAACAGGGCTTGTGACAAAAAACCTCAGGGCTAGTGAGAAAAAAAAAACAGGGCTAGTGGATTTTCAGGACCCACTAGCCCTGGGCTAGTCCCCTAAAAATATTTTCTTGGAGCACTGCTATGTATCACATTTTTCTTTGAAAAGACGACACAAGAAGGGTGTCATACCAAGAAAATTAATACAATGCAGTGCTCGAAAAGTAGGATAGCCCGACGCCCGGGTCTTCTCGAAATCCATTCCGGACCTGTCTCATTTTGCAGACAAGGAGCCCGTCGGACCTGTCTAAAAATTATTTTTTAAAAATATCCCCAAATCAATTTTACTTGATCTCAAGATCCTCAAGACAAAATACTTCCATGTGTATTGTGAACTGTGAAAACACTTGCAATTAAGTAATTAAAATGTGTTATACACACATTGAAACAATAAGAAGTTTGAATATTTTGCCTGGCTTCGTGTCGGCAGATTGTCACAACTAAGATCGACAATTATTGACATAAAACTACATTATCCTGCTATTAGGGTTGTGTTTTCTTTCCTCTTTGATAAGACATACCATTTTTGGCATTCAAAACACATTAATGCATGAAAAAAGTTCGTAACTGATGGTATTTCGATGGAATGTTTGTGAAATTTTCGGGCCGTAAAAGTGCAGTGTCATAGTAGTTTGGTACAAAACTGTCATATGGCTTAATACCTAAATATTTTCCACTTTTGCTGTGTAATTTGGTAATAATTTGCATAGTTATACCACCAGTGCCCAGTGGATTACAGAAAATATAGAATGTGTTTGTTTTTTTAATTTTTGCATAAATATTTTAGGGTCGGCCTCTTAAAAAAAGGCCACCGGAAACGCAGGTATTTTTTTATTTGGCCTAACCATTTTTTTAGGCCTTAATTGGAGCATCCCTTGAAAAACGTATTGCTCTGATTATGCTCAGGACAGCCAACTCAACTTCTCCAACCAAATATTTTGAAACACTCTCTCTTGGTACTTTTTAATTTCATTTTTAATTCGGACTTCCTGATTTGTTTCGATCATAGATCTATCGGCAATGTGCTTTCCATTGCGTACCATATAGCATTAGGACATAGGGGTTCTGAAGGGGATTTGCATTCTGGAGGTTTTAGTCTTTTTTTTGTTGAAGAAATAAAGTACTATGCCTTGCACAAGTTAGAGTTTCCCCATTTTGTGACAAGCGAAAACCTTGACCTCGATCGACGGTTCACCTCGTGAGATGCTGCTGTCAATCAATTTTGACACAGCTGGGGGAAAATCCGTGTAACTAACTACACGCGGCATATAAAATGTACATAGGACTCGACTTACTAGTAGTTTGTGTACAACATAACCTCGTCATTTTTTTGTCAAAATGTCAAAATCGTAAAAAGGGCTGGTAAGGTCAGAGAAGGCTCGGATTAATAAAACATGTGCCACGTAAAGTTGTGGTACATTTTTCCCATGGTAACTTTAATCTTGACCCGTTTATATTACACGTCTACCTACAGTGCCTGCCTAAATTAATGTTGCACCTAAGATCTAAACATGTGTATTTTCATCATCCAGAAAGCTTATTACAGAAAATAGTGACAGTTGCGATATTTTTTCACTGAGAGAAAAGTCATATACCATTTATGGTATTCAATATCTACTAGTATCAAGGCACACTGCTCCAATCCACCTTAATGTCAATGTTTTCCCCGCTACCCAATTCTTTCCAAAGTCATGTTTCATTTCACTAAGCGACACGAAATGAAGTTATATAAATCTAAAACAATAACACGGTGCCGAGCAGAAACAATGAGGGCAGAACAATTTTTTGACATGCATTTTGACAGGTCAATCTGGTGACGTTCAGTTTTCATTGGCCAACAGTTACACGCTGGCAATCTCGGGCCAATCGGAACTGATCAAGCAGGCTCTCAAAAGGCCACGTTTGATCAGGGTCTTGATGCGCTTTAAATTGAGCATGTCCAGGTAAACGCTTGTCATTTTCAACGGGCGAGAAAGGTCAAGACGGTACAATACAGACAAACTTTTGATTCGCCGCAAAATGGAGTTTCTCTAACCTGTTGTGCAAGGCGTAGTATATATTTCGATTGATTCGGTTGTTCAGAAACGCGTTTACACTTCAGATGCGCTACTGTGACACCGCGAATAAGATTTACAAGCATCAACCAATGAAATAGCGTGTAGCAAAGTTGTATCGATGTTGCTATAGTACTGGCCAATCAAAAATCAATATGTTGATTTCCAGACTGGACAAATTCTTTTACGTTAAACAAATTGAGTAAACAGGTATTATCCAAGATTTTTTAGTATTTTGATTATCGTTTTTTTAATGTGCGAGTGGGCCGCTTTGTGTAATTGTTTTTGCATCATTCATGGTATAAATGAGCCATCGGCGCAAGGGAATGTCCTGGAATGCACACTGTATGGTACATGTTTCTGTCTTAAAAGTGAGAAGATAAAATATAAAAACAAAAAAGGATAGGAATGGCTGGTTACCATAACGACCCCAGGGAATTAGTCCAACCAGAATATCACCGAGCATCACTAGATACCTTACAAACAATTAGCTTTGACTGGGTTTAAAATGAAAGTTCCTGTTTGCAAAATAACAAATCAGAGCCTAAGTCATAATGGCTGATACCCTATTCAAACAACAAACTGTTCTCGAGGAAAAAAGCTGAATTTGAGATAGTCGCTGGAATAAGATAAATTTCAGGGAGGGATTCGATTTGGTGCGAAAATATGCAGACCTTGTGTCAGGAAATCAGATGATGCTGTTATGTCCACAAGATAATCGTGTGATATCTCTTTCCCTATATGGAAACTTGTCCCCGACAAACTCATTAAAACAACTGACACACACACAAAATAGTCAAACATAACTGAAAATTGTCAAGTGTCCGAGCTGGACAGGGAAATGTTTCCATATAAGGAACGCGGCTTTTGACGAGAGCAGGGTATTTATCTACACGCCGCCAAAGATAGGGCTAAATGTCAATTATATTCTTCTCTTTGGTGGTATTTAAGGTTTAGTCAATGGAAATACGACCGTTGTTTATGGATTGCACGATGTCTTCAGAAACCTCTCTGGGAAAGTAGAAATGGGTTCGTCCCGGAAACGTACTTATACAGTACAGCTCACGCGAAACCAACAATTTACTCAATTCGCCGAGTTTGGGCGTATCAAGTGCCGCGCGAATCAACGCCATGTCAGTGTTTGGACTCAAGTCACTCATTGTGATCACACTCCGAGTTTCTACGCGTAGAATCCAATTAACCATGAGTGCACACCTGTGGTGATTTATTATTGGGAAAAAATCTGAATTTTCCGACAACTTTTCTTTTACAAACAATGAGACGCCGAGTGCAACTTTTAACCCATTTCATTCGGGACACCGATCCATCAGTAACTACCCTTTCTATTCGGGACACCGATCTATCGGTAATTTTTTTGTTGAAAACCCGTCTCCCATAGAAACGTGTGTGAAACGTCATTACTTTCTGTGCAAGGAAGTGAAACTTTACTAGCGCATGCGCAGTATTTGCGAGTCATTTCCGCGTGTGTTTAAATTGAAAAAGTCTTGAAAAAATGTAGTTTTTGCTCGTTTTTTCGAAGATTTCTTTTTGATCTGAACAAAATGGCGGAGGCCCAAGAAGCACTAAGCGACGGGAGCGATATAGACGTGGGAAACTTGTCGGATTTCAATGATTCCGACGTAGAAAGTGACGATCAAGTCGAGGAAAACATCGGAGATCGTCAACAACAAAGGAACAGGTATGAATTTCCCGACTATCAGGGATTTTTCGATGATGATTGGGACTCTGATGATTCGGATATCTCAGAATTCGAAGGATTCCAAGGTGGATGGGTTCGGGATGAGTTTCAACGTCGCCAGACACGGCCGTATACAGGTGATGGGGGTGCAACAGTTCAGCACCCAGAGGAAGCTTCTCCCCGAGATTATTTTGGGTTGATCTGGGGTGATGACCTATGGGATTATTTGGTTACTGAAACCAACCGATATGCCACCCAGGAAAGGACGAAAAATCCCCCACCCCCGTTCGCACCAGAGTGGTCCCCTGTTGATGTTCCCTGCATGAAGGCATTCCTTGGCTTATGTTTTCTTATGGGGATCATGAGATTGCCCAGCAGAAATGACTACTGGCGGGTGAAGAAGCGTCTTTTACGGACCGCCTTCAACTCGATCATGCCACGTGACCGATTCAATCTAATTTGGCGGTACTTGCACCTATGCAACAATGAAGCACCACCACCAGCTACCCCAGACAAGCTGCAGAAAATACGCTGGTTTATAGACTACCTCAATGTCAAGTTTCCTGAGATGTACACTCCTTATGGTGATGTTACTGTAGATGAGTCCATGGTGAAGTTCAAGGGACGTCTTGCATTTCGTCAATACTTGCCAGCAAAACCGATCAAGTGGGGAGTGAAGATTTGGACCCTTGCTGAAAGCACCACTGGCTATCTACATAAATTTCAAATTTACACTGGAAAGGAGGGTAACCAGGAGAAAGGGCTGTCTCACAGGGTAGTTACAGACTTGCTCCAACATCTTCAGGATAGAAACATCCGTGTATTTATGGACAACTTTTATACCGGTACGGACCTTTTACTGGAGCTCACGATGCGCAATATCTATGCCTGTGGGACTATTCGTGCCAACCGTAGGGGCCTGCCAGTTGACCTGTTGCCAAAGAATATTCGTCTGGACAAACACGAGTACCGCATGGCCCAGCACAACGATCAGACATTCTGCATTTGGCAAGACACCAAGCCAGTCCTCGTTCTGTCAAATTTCCATGACCCAACCGAACTTGGAATTGTACACCGCCGGTCCGGAAATGCAAGACAAAGAGAGGTGCAAGTACCAAAGATGCTCCAGGACTACCAACACCACATGAAAGGAGTTGATCTTTGTGATCAGATGTTAGGGTACTACATGCTGCACCACAGATCACGGAAATGGTGGAGGCGCATCTTTTTTTACTTCTTGATGGCTAGTGCGCACAACTCGTACATTCTTGCCAAGGACACCAACCCAGAAACTGTACTTAGGGACTATCCAACATTCCAGGACTTTATTGAGGACTTAGCTGAGGGACTCATTGGTGACTTCAAAGCTAAACGTGATGCGCCAAATCACAATGAAGCACGCCCAGCGAGACGTCACGACATAAAGAAAATGTACCAGAAGGCAAAAGTGTGCGCTGAATGCAAGGTCACTGTAGCTCGCGGAGTGAGAGCAGGTACATCACAGTTTGGTTGTGAGCAGTGCAGTGTACCTGTGCATCAGGGTTGTGTAGCTCAACACATAGCCAGAGCCAACCACTTGTAAATAATGAAAAGTGTACAAAATTAGACAAAATATTACAAAAAAAACACAAAAACACACAAAAAAAACATACAAACATACAAAATATAACTTTAAAACTGTGTAAATGGATGTAAATAATCTTTATTATGGTGTAAATAAGACAACAGCAACTCTTGGTTACAATTTTGAGTTATTTATTAGAATGAAAATCAACTTATTTGCTTCAATGAACATTCGGGTAAATCTGCCTCCGAAACCAGTTCTGAAATGGAAAAAAATATCATGTGACCAAGTTTATAAAAAAAATAATAACTTTTGAAGTATTCAATGGAATTTAAAGCTGATTACACTCCTGGCAAGGGCTTGAAATTCCCTACAATCTACTCGCTGGGTTACCGGAGCAAATGTCAATATATCATACAGAAATTTTCAACTGAAAGTGAGGTAGGACATATTTTCATGACCCATTTCGCATGTTTACCTATGTTGTTTTTTTAATTGCATGAGTTTTTGCATGAATATTGAATGTTAACTTATACCATTGTGTCAGGAATTTCAATACCTACAAAATGATATATAGTTTTGTTATGTGATTTATAAAAATGACCATGTAATCAGTATTTTTCCAACATCACTGAAATGTAATCTGCTGCTGCAGCAAAACGCTGAAAATGTTCAGATATACAGGACCTTTTATCAACCGGGGTTCTAGAATGAAATGGGTTAATGAATTTTATCACAAGTTGTGTTCGTTTCTGTTGTCCAAAAGTCATTTCTTCTTCAACCGACATAAATACCCATAATCCTTTGACATGTGTGTACCTTTTAACAAGGCGTCACTAACAACAGGTTTATGACTCGGAATTCTTTACAATTATTTTCTGTCTAAAGAACCCATCGAAATATTAATAATAAACAGGAGAATAGTAAAAGTTTGTTACAAATAACGATTATTTAAAAATATAATTATAATTTCCAGTATAATAATTACTGATGGATTTTTATGTTCATTCGACGCGAAGCCTGTAATAGGAACCGCCATGACTGTCGTGACCCAGTATACATAATCCAGGAAATTCGAATTTTACCACATCCGCTTTCCCAAAACAAAAGTAAAAATGTCTTCTGCTTCGAAGTTATTGAATTAAAATGACTGCAAATAGAAAAGTTGCACCTTTTACCTGTGCTGTTTCGAATCGGCGAACTCCAAGTTTGTCTACGCGAAGTATCGTTGCATAATTACGCCGAGAGCTTTTCGCGTAGCTGATTCCCACGCCGAGTAGTTTTATCATCCAAACTCCGCGTAAGTACGCGATTTGTACATTCCTCATTCGACGTGAAAGAGTAAAGTGTGGGTTTCGCGTGAGCTGTACTGTATGTTAAATAGATTAAATATGTAAGGCCTAACAAAAAAATAGGTTTGTTTCTGGTTAACCGACCGACCGTATTTGATTACCCCCGACCCAAATATTTTTTGAGGGTGTGACCAAAATGCTACTGTCATAATCGCGCCGAACCCCAGTGAGTACTCACCGGTGTTTCACGGCAATTGAACTGACTTGATGTTCATCGTTTTCATGTTTAATTGCAAAATAATTGTTTTTAAACACATCTGTTTAAAAACAAATAATTGTTTTTAAACAAATGTGTTGACTGTAACTTTTCATGTTTTATTTAGACAAAATCGTTCACCTACAGTAGCTGACGACATGGTGTTAGTTTCATTTTCTAAATGCGGTCTTGATAACATGCTTAGTATATGTAACAGATATGCCATGAAATGGCGATTCGAATATAATTCACAAAAATGCGCCGTTATAGTCTTCAATGAATTAAATTCTGATTTTAAAAGAGCTGATAGACGCTGGCTGCTTGGTGATCAAACCATTGATGAAGTAGAACAGTATACACATCTAGGTATTATTTGTGACAAATATTTGAGCATCCAACAAAATGTAAAAGAGTCGAATACGAAATTAAGAGGTACTTTCTTAAGCCTGATTAATAGTGGGCTCCATCCAAATGGCCTTAACCCTTCAACGTCACTAACAATTTATAAGTCTGTTGTTCTGCCAAAATCACTGTTCGGGTGTGAGCTGTGGAACACTTTATCAATTTCTGACTTAAATCTGTTGGAACGTGGGCATCGGTTTTGCATTAAATTTATACAAAAGTTACCCCCGTATACTCGGACAGACATGGCGTTAAGCGCACTTGGTCTTACGTCAATTGAATCTGAAATTGATTATAAAAAACTACAATTCTTCGCTCAGTTATGCAGATTACCTTGAAAGTATATAGCGAAACAAATTTTTGTAAACAGATTATTGAGATATTTGAATAATGACAAGCAAACGCATGGTTTTATTCCTGATATATACAGGTTACTGGTCAAATATGAGTTATCTAATTACTTGCATATATTTGTTAGCAGCTCAAGTTTTCCATCAAAGTTCGTGTGGAAAACAATTTTGAAAGCTAAAACATATGAATACCAGTCAATGCAGATGTCTGCAAGACTGTGCTTACTTATGAAAGAAGAACACGTTATTAATATCTTTAATAAAAATGAGCCTTGTCGACTATGGCAATTATGTAGAAAAAAGCCTGAAATAAGGCAACAGTGTCATACAGTGATATCTGTGTTGTGTAAACTTTTTTCTTTCAGTCGACCTGAGCAATGTCCCAAATGCAATTCTTTGGTAGACAATAAAGTAGAACACATTATAAATTTCTGTCCTAAAAATAACGAGTACAGAAATAAGTTATGGTCAGCTATTTTAGAAAATGCAGGAATTGGTGTATTCTCTAAATTTATTTCTAAAGGCAGCTATGATCAAATTTGTGACTTACTTGCTGGCTTCAGAAACTACTGTAATGAAAACAATGAACAGTTACTCTTAAAAATTGTTCATCTAATTCACAAAATGTTTTCAAATCTCTTGTAATATCGTCTTTACAAGGTATAATGGTACCTGTTTAACTGTATGATAGTTGTTACCTTGTGTTTCGTTTCGACAAGGGTCATGCAATTATGGTTAAGCTCTTTGTTAAACCCAACAGGCAGCTGACTTTGTTAGGATGTCATGTTGCATGTTGGGAATGCTATTTATGTTTTTTTTCTATAGATAAATATAGATCTATAAATAATTGAGATTTTAAGTACTAAACAATAGAAAATGTAATGTTCACAACTTTCAATAGTGCTCCACACCTTGTTTTAAATCTCAATATTATTGTTTATAGGATTGATGCATAATCAGTTATGTAATATGTTATACTACTTTAAACTGAGTATATTGTACCAGTTTGGCATCTTGTGTTTCGTTTCGACAAGAGTCATGCATATGGTAATACATATCAATATATATAGTTTGTTTAAATAGTTTTATTAAAACTCTATACTCATAACTAATTGAGCCTGATAGAAAAATATTCAGTAACACTACATGTATTGCGTGATGTATATATTTTTGTTCTATATATGTACATATATGTTGACTTTCGTCTATGTTAACTTTTGAATTTGTATTGTATGTTATAATTATATGTATATGCTCTCCTACATCTTGGAGGATAATAAAGAATCAATCTGTATAACAAATAATTTACCAAACTTTGTCAATAAGTATGTCCAACATAATCAAAAGATTAATAAAATAAGAGATCTTCGAAGGTTTGATCGCGCTATTTTAAAAAAGCTGCATCGGGGCACCATACTAATAACAAGAATTTCTGTTTCCTGAACAGAAGGCCCTGGTATGGTAAACAATAACAAAAACTATCGGGAAAAGTTTTTTTATAGGAGAACTTTGACTTGAATATCTCAGCTTCCGTGAAAATTTTTAATATTTTTTTGCATAATTTCTATAATTAGAAAAACCTGGACGTTGTAAAAAGAAAAACCTGGACGTTTTTGTCTGGTACAATGTACATGTTTTAGTTTGCGCGCACAGCCGTCAACGCAATTCATAGTAGACTGTAATTTCTATTGTCAATTTGTTTACACCTTTTTGATGACCTTTTAGTTCAATGCTGTAAACCCGTCTCAGGTCAATAATGGTACATGTATTATTAGATCGGCGAATTTTAAAATACGTCAACTATTATTTTTAAACAAGGTTTTGTCTGTTGAAACTCCCCTGCGATTCGCAGCAAACTTAACACCGAGAAACACGGCGATCACTTTCTTCAACATTGCATTTTCCAATCGCAGTGATTTTGACGGTCACAGGGCATGCCGGTGATGTTTGCCGGCGATAATCCGCAGTAAAATCGCCGCGATTTTCGTCTATAACTGAAAAACGGTCAGTTAACCTAGTTTTTTTAGGCCTAATAGATTCATGGCTCTATGGTAGTGTGCTGCGTCTCAACTACTGCAAATTCAGTGAAATACAATTGTTTTAGTTTGGATTTTAGTGGCCGCTACGGTAGCCTGACAGGACCGATTATGAAGGCCTATCATGCAATTAGTGACTAAGAATATCTTCCTTCCACTTTTCCTATCATTTTTCCTTTTTTTCTTCTCACTTTAAATTCATTCTTAAGTATATAGGATATTAATTAATGCGCAACAAACCCTCGCTGCAATCATCAATTGTGACGGAAACGTGTACTATACAGATACAGTTACTCAATTTAACCTTACAAGGAATTTGGCAATTTAAAAAAAAAACACCACCCAAAAAGAGTCATTCCTACAAAACTGGTTTATTTCTCACTCAAGAACGATTTCTTAACTAGCTATATCTGGCATATAATTTATTTCAGTCTTCACATAAACCTGAAAAGAAAAGATGTTGAAAAAACTAACTTATTACCCCACCCATCCAATTAACATTGCAAAAATTATAGATTACAGAATGAATGATTATTCAGCTTACCTGGCCCTACAAGGCATAAAAACGTTGCCACTCTTACGGCCATTGTTTTATCTTGACGCCTGCAACATATTACGCGTTAACAACGGCAATACATGCCATAAAATCATTGTAAACGATTTATCAATCATCTGTCAATTTCCAAGAAATGAATTCTCGTGAAAACTCGTACAGGTGCTTCCGAGATTGAGTATGACTAGATACCGAAAAGAACGTTCTTTTCGCGAAAAGAACAGAAATATCCAAAAAGACAGTATATAATCTTTATTATTGATCTAAATTGTTGTTGTTTTTAAATCATTCTTTTAATTTAAGTAAAAGAATAGTAATAATAGAACGTAGTTTGGTATGAGGTTGACGCAGTCGCGCTCACTCTGAATGCAGACCAGGGGCACAAAGTGGTTGGAGAACCACTCTAGCTTCTTCTTCTTTACGAAGCCACTCTTATGGGGTGGGTTAGTGTTTGTCCACATAATGGACATGGTCTTCTTTTCGGGATCAACGAATGTGGGTCTGAACTCTTTATTCAGCGACAGGAAAGCATAATGTTTACCGTTTACAGCGGGATAGATTGACTCTACTTTTACATTCAAGAGATTGGACAAATCGATCATGTTCCACACAGAGGCGTATGCTCCAGGTTTTGGGCACTCCAAACAATCTTGCTCATAGTCTGGTGACAACCAGTTGAGTATGGGGTACATTCTGTGTCGCCTGAATTTTTCTCTGTTGGCAACCATCTCGATACAGCATCGATAACGCAGTTCGATACTTCGCGATTCGTCTCTGACTAGGTAAGTTGAGAATGAAATGAAGAGACAGTCCCCGTCACCAGTACTCTTAAGCGCAGTCTTAGTGGTTGCATGATAATCCGACAATATGGCATTTGCCACTGGGTCCTGTTGGTGGTTCTGGAAATCAGTATGTTAAGAAAGTTATACTCCATTTTAGTATATTATGAGTTTCTCGTCTCCGAAAAGACATTCAAATGTTGCGAAAAGACACAATAATATCTTTATTATTGATTTAAATCCCTTCTTTTTTTTTTAGATTATTCACATTTAAGCCAAAGAATAGTAATTAGTAAATAAATAGTCGAAATAAAATGATTATGTTTAAATTATTCTCAATTTAAGTATAAATGTAACTTCGAGATGTCCGTAAAGACATATACAATGTCCGAAAAGACATATTAAAATCAATTTATTTTTATTTTATTTGATATATTTAAACATCTTAATAGTAATAATAAAAAGAGCGCCCTGCGACTCCATCGATATTTGTTCACGCTCTAGAACCACAGACATAACAATAAATTTGTTATTAGGTCTGTGTCTAGAACGTAGTTTGGTATGAGGTTGACGCAGTCGCGCTCACTCTGAATGCAGACCAGGGGCACAAAGTGGTTGGAGAACCACTCTAGCTTCTTCTTCTTTACGAAGCCACTCTTATGGGGTGGGTTAGTGTTTGTCCACATAATGGACATGGTCTTCTTTTCGGGATCAACGAATGTGGGTCTGAACTCTTTATTCAGCGACAGGAAAGCATAATGTTTACCGTTTACAGCGGGATAGATTGACTCTACTTTTACATTCAAGAGATTGGACAAATCGATCATGTTCCACACAGAGGCGTATGCTCCAGGTTTTGGGCACTCCAAACAATCTTGCTCATAGTCTGGTGACAACCAGTTGAGTATGGGGTACATTCTGTGTCGCCTGAATTTTTCTCTGTTGGCAACCATCTCGATACAGCATCGATAACGCAGTTCGATACTTCGCGATTCGTCTCTGACTAGGTAAGTTGAGAATGAAATGAAGAGACAGTCCCCGTCACCAGTACTCTTAAGCGCAGTCTTAGTGGTTGCATGATAATCCGACAATATGGCATTTGCCACTGGGTCCTGTTGGTGGTTCTGGAAATCAGTATGGATTGAGCTGTCTACAGGAACCGTACTTATCATCAGGAACTCCCTCTCCACACCATCTATGAGTGATTTCATGCCTTTACTTCCACACTACAAATAATTGTATTCGTTTATTGTGATATATTTTTATTTGTAAAGGTATGTCAATATTGCCGTAATAAAATAATTATTAATATGACTATACAGAGAGCTATATCATCATGAACAAAGACTACACAATACCTGTTGTATTACCATATGTCGTCTTATAACAGACACGTTCTTACCACGCACTCCAGTCTGGAACACTTGACTGCTGCTGGTACATTACAACGAATAACATCGTAATTACAGATTATTAGTTAGGACACGTTGTTCGTTCTTATTTATTTATAGTCCTACATTATCACCGTTAAGAATATAGACATAACATAACATGGTGTCAGAAACAGGATTTAACCTGCAACCACAAATCGTTGGAATTTAAAAAAAAGCATTAAAAAAAAGAAAGGAATTACAAAGTGTGTACATTCAGTTTGAATTTTTAAAATTACCAATATGGATTTGTCCGGAATTCCAACACTCCACATGGACTGGGAATCAAAAAACTTACCAGCAAGTTGGAAAAAAATCAAGCCACATTGTGATTTAATTTTTGCTGGTCCCTTAAAGCAAAAATCAGAGGAAATGAAAATCACATATCTCCTTTTATGGATTGGTGATACCGGTAGAGACATTTTTATTACCTGGAAAATACCTGACGAGGAGGCAAAACGCCTAAAGACAGATAAAAATATCGGACAGGGAAAGCAGCATTCAAGGACGACAGTCAACCACAAAACACAAAAACAAACACGCAAACAGACAAACGAGAAGGCAAAAGTAATAAAAAATGCAAACGACATCACAAACACAAAAGGGTTGACAATAGGGCTACCGCCTTGGAACGGTCAGTGGCAACAAAGGCCACTGGGGGTTTAAACCGGTTCTAGGGTGCACCAAACCTCACACTAACCCTACTGTCATCCCATTAAAACAGGACAGTGTAAATAAAGAAATCCCCGCCATGATCTAATCTCTGACCAGCAAGGCAGCATCAATAGGCAATATAAGTAAAACACAAATATGCTCGTGTAAATATAATACAAAAAAACAATAGCCTAGAAAGCCACAATGAAGGTACTCAATGACTTGGCAGAAGCCAGAGCAACAAGAGAATACACCATTAAGGGCACGACAGGAAACACCAAACGCCACCGTTCCAATGGGCTTTAGGTAGGTGTCATCATAGGGTCCACAGCCTGTCCGGTCATCGTACAATTAAAGAGGAAAGCATAGTGGCGAACTGTAAAAGGGTCCACCACCAAGCATGCAGTACGTTGCAAAATGATAGGGTCATAACCTCTTTTGATAAACTTTTTAACAAGTTTAACAAAGATAATATAAAAGTGATCATGACCAAGAATCTTACAAAGTTTATAAATCACATCACCATAGAAGTCAGGTTGTGATAGTCCTTGTCGCAGAAGAGTCCTTAAATTACTTTTATATTTGGAAAGAAGATCAGCGTTACGATAATAAAATTTGCAAAGGTTTTACGAAGTATATGGTAACGGTAACCCTGATTGAGTAGCTTTTTAGTTATACAAAGATTACGAATATTAAAGTCCTCAACTCGAGTACAAGCTCTTGAAAAACGAATAAGTTGAGACACATATACCCCATAAGAAGTTGCTCGGGGAACATCCCCATCCAAGTGGGGGTAATTAACAATGTCAAAATTAAAATCATCTCTCTTGTCATAGATTTTGCTAATTATTTGACCATTTTCAATCGAGAGATCTAAATCAAGAAAAGAAGCGTTATTATCAGATGTATTAGCTTTATTAAGCTGAAGTTCTTTAGGATAAATATTATCAACCATAGTTGGACTCCACTTTGTGAGCGATTTGCCAGGCACGTCCAGCCGAAGCTAAATCCGGTGTTCGCTCGCCTCAAATTTAACAATGAAATCCAAGGAAGCAACACAGTGGATCAATTCATAACACAGTTGAAATTGTTGGCTATTGACTGTCATTTCAATGACGCCGACGACATGATCCGTGATAGAATCGTATTTGGAGTAAACCCCAGGAAAATACAAGAACGTCTCATAAACGAAGGAGAAGACTGACAATGGACAAAGCCATCCAGATATGTCAAAATGTTGAGTACTCTCGAGAACAGCTGAGAACAATGGCATCATCAACTTCCGCCGCACCAGAGGTTCATGCCATCAACCGCTACCAGCAGCGTCCACAAAGAGGACCACGACCTGCACCGAAAAAGGGACAGCCGACGGGACCTGCACCGAACTAAAATTAGAGACGAAAGGGACAGCCGACGAAAACAACTTAATGTGACAATTGTGGATATACGCACACTAAAAACAAATGCCCTGCACACGGGATACAATGTAACAATTGCAAGAAATGGAACCATTTCTCCAAGGTGTGTCGATCAAACTCAGTGAACGAAGTGTCTGACAATCTCGCGAATTCGGTATATTATATCGACTCTGTGTATTCTAAAATTAGGAATAATCAGGCATTTGTGGCAACTGAGGTAAGCAAAATCTCTATTCAATTTAAGCTGGACACAGGTGCACAAGTAAATATTATACCACTAAATATTTACAACACATTAGGTGTAGTAATGCCCCTAAAAAAGCCATCCGTAGAGTTGACTGCATATAACGGCAATAAACTTAACACACTAGGTTATTGCTCCCTTCCCTGCAAGTACGATGAGTACATGCGTACTACTGACTTTTACATTGTAGAGACAAAGTCACCAGCAATTCTAGGTTTACGGTCATGTATTGATTTTGGACCGATTAGGTTAGTGTACTCCTTTGATAAGGTCGCGTCTCCGAGACAGACGGACGACATGCATATCTTGAATAAGGAAGTCATACTTGACGAATATGCCGATTTATTCAAAGGCATAGGTCAAGCCCCCGGTGAATGTGACATTAGGATTGACACGAATGTTCACCCATCTAGACGAGTTCCTGTCGCACTGCATGACAAATTTAAAACGGAATTAGACCGCATGGAACAAGATGACGTAATAGCGAAAGTCACAACTCCAACAAAATGGGTCAATTCCATGGTCATTGTTGAGAAGCCGTCAGGCGACCTCAGGGTATGCCTCGACCCGAAAGACCTAAATAAGGCAATACTTCGCCCTCACTACCCTATGCGTACGTTAGAAGATGTTCTTCCCAAATTGGGTGGCGCTAAGTTTTTCTCAGAATTAGACGCCCGATCTGGATACTGGACCATCAAGCTCTCTGAAACTTCGTCGTTTCTGACTACATTTAATACCCCCATTTGGACGGTATCGCTTTAAGCGCCTTGCATTTGGCCTTAAGAGCTCTCAGGACGAATTCCAACGCATGAGCGATGAATGTTATGAAGGTGTGTCAGGAATCGCCGCCATTGTAGACGACATTCTTGTGTACGGACGTACACGTGAAGAACATGACCAAAAACTTGCGTAATGTTCGGCAACGTACCCACGAAAAGGGAATTAGACTTAATATTGACCAACTCGTTGTTGGTGTCACAGAAGTTCAATACTTTGGACACATACTGACGTCCAAACCACATACGGACTCAAACCTCACCCCTCCAAGGTGTCCGCCATTAACGACATGGATCAGCCGCGAAACCGCGCCGAGCTCGAAACCGTTCTTGGCATGATAAATTATCCGTCAAAATTCGCACCTAGCTTAACCGAGGTCACAAGCACCTTACGCTCTTTGTTAGCCAAGAATGTAGAATTTGCATGGGACGAGCCCCAAGCAAACGCCTTTCAAAAAGTCAAGGAAATCCTTACAAGGTCACCAGGACCTGTTCTGTCATATTATGATATGACAAAACCGCTGACATTACAGGTTGACGCTTCCAAATTTGGACTAGGAGCGACCCTCCTACAAGACAATAAGCCGATTGCTTATGCGTCCAAATCCCTGACACAGACAGAGATAAACTATGCAAAAATAGAGAAGGAAATGTTCGCAATACTTTTCGGCTGCAAACGCTTTCATCATTATGTTTATGCGCGCAGAGATGAAGTGCAAACGGATCATTTGCCACTCGTTTCTATCATGAGGAAACCGCTATGTGCGACATCCCTCGCTTGCAACGCATGATGCTTCAGTTGCAACACTATGACCTAAACTTAAATCACCTTCCAGGTAAGAGCATACCTGTCGCCGACACACTGTCACGTAAGCCACTTGCTGACACGTACCCCGACGTGTCCGAAGGTATGGATTTACATGTGCACACTGTACTGTCCGGTTTACTTGTGAGTGATCGTAAAATAGAGAAAATAAAGACTCAAACGGAGCAAGATTTACAATTACATTTCCTCAGTGAAGTGATTCTCCAAGGTTGGCCCCATCTAAGAAAACAATGTCCCGTACAATTCTTAGATTACTGGAATGTCCTTGATTATCAGTTGTTAATGGGTTAATCATGAAAGGGGAAAAGATAGTCATTCCTCAAGCACTCAGGTCAAAACTGCTTGATAAATTACACACTGGTCACATGGGAATTGAGTTATGTCTAAGGAGAGCTCGTGACGTCATGTTTTGGCCACGGATCTCAAAAGACATAACTTAAATGGTATCAAAATGCTCAATCTGCACTGAGCACCGAAATTCAAACCCCAAGGAACCGCTCATACCGCATGAGGTTCCCACTTATCCATAGCAAACTATCGGCACCGATTTGTTTACATGGGACAATAAGGAATTTCTACTGATGGTCGATTATTTCAGTCGCTACATTGAAATTGTTCAGATTACAAACTTAAAGAGTAGCACTGTAATTCATCACATGAAGTCAGCATTTTCGCGCTTAGGCGTGCCAGAACGTTTAATCTCGGACAGTGGGCGCTGCTATAGCTCCAAAGAAGTTAGTGAATGTGCACTCTCATGGGACATTAATCACATTACGTCCTCTCCAAAATACGCGCAATCAAATGGACTGAGTGAAAAATCTGTGCAAACTGTCAAACGCATATTTGCAAAAGCAAAGGCCGATAAAAAGGATCCTCTGATTGGATTACTTGAATACCGTGTTACCCCTCTAGATATTGGGTATTGTCACAAAATGTCACGGGTAGAGCGTATTGGTCGTACATAGCTCTTGTAAGTACTTGTTACACCCTAATCCATTGTTGAGTTGAAACAAATTCACAATATCCATGATATATTCAGGTAACACGTAAAAGCGTGCACATTTTAAGTGACCGCCAGAGGGGCCGTTTAATAAGTTTAGTTTTGTGTTAATGCATGAAAAAGTATAGGTCTATCTCCTTAAACGGCAAAATTGTGTAAAGGTCCTTTCGTGTAGATTTTAATACTGCGAATTTAGCCACGTATGTCACGGACTGAACGGGGGAAATAATGGTTTGGGCGTAACGTTTGCTATAAAATCCATTTTCTTCTAGTTCTGGCCGGGATTGCTTGCTAGTTGCTTTGTTTGGAGCAGGAATTGGACGGCGAAATTCACAGGCAATATGTGGTCAGTATTTATTTTATTAACTTTTATCATAGATATGTATTCAGTGGGCGGCGCCATCTTGGTTGGCGGTTACGACACCCGGTTAGCTTTGATGTTTCTCAACATTAACTTGAGACTAGCATATGATTTTTAAGTTACTTTATTAGATGTAATTATTGTAATTGATCATTAATTGCAAAACAACATTAATTTGATAACGGTGTATAATAGGTGCATTTGTTAACAGTAGTTAACAATGAGATGAGTGACTAGTATAAATGTTCGACGCGTATACATAGCGTTGTATAATATGGGCATTAGTTGACATACATGTGTGCATGCATAACTCAGTGAGTGTAATATACGAGTGATTTGATAACGTTGTATATTACATGTATTAGGGGCATTGGTTAACAGCAACGTATATGGCGTATACATGGCGTTGTAGAATATGTATACATTGCTACTCATCATTAGTACAGCTTACATATATTTATTAAATAATGATTTGTTTGGGTAATGATAATTATGCAAGATTGTTATGTTTATCAACCGATATCTAAAACGTATGTATAATTACAGCCTAAGCCGTCCAGGGTTGGATATAAGCCATCCAGGGTTGGATATAAGCCATCCAGGTTTGGCTATAAGCCTTTTGGAGTGGAGCTAAGCTTCCACGCATAACGTTTAGAGCGGTGGAGACGGTCCCCGTACCTGCGCAACATGGCCAGGTTCTAGAAGCGACAACCCCCGGGACACAAGGTGGGCCCGTTATCAGTCCTCACTGGAGGAACATCATCCACAGCCTCAGTGGAGGTTTATCATCATACATATCGCGTCATCAACCCTTATAGAAGGCATTTGATGACAATCACCCATTGAATTCGCGCATCATCATCTTCTTGAGCTCTCGCGCATCACAGTTATCGCGCTAGATTATAGATCAACATTGTTATAACTTCAACAACACTTTAATGTCGTATACATTCAGTATTTGTAACAATACTAAGAACGTCTTAAACGTTCATGAGAACATTCTTTTCATATTTCATCTGTGTATTCGCTTGTTTTTTTAGATAAATGTATATATATTTATCATATTTTAAAAGTTGCATTAAACTTATGTAAATGCATTCACCGTCATTGATTTTTTCCTGAGTTAGCCCCAACCACTAGGGTCATCTTGCGACAGGTATTCCCCAGCAGAACTACTCATGGGGAGACAATTACGTTCTGTTTTACCTGTAGTTAAGGAAAGGTTAGTCCCCAGGGTCCCCAACACAGGTCAAATTCGAAAGAATATTATGTCAAAGAAAATGAAAGGGAAACGGTTTTATGACAGGAATGCAAAACCTTTGAGCCCCTTGTCAACTGGAGACACAGTAAGAATCCAACAATCTAACAAATTGTGGAAACCTGCTGTCGTAGTTAAAAAGCATAATGAGCGATCCTACTCGATTAGACAAAAGATGATAATGCCATTTACCGTAGGAACAGAAGACACCTTCTTAAAACAACGGAAAATATCTCACAGTGTCAAAGTGAAGGTTCACTTCCCGCCGAAGTGCCGCAATGAGAAAATGCCTCGCGTTTCAAATGCAGATGCTGATTCTTCTTTGCTTTTCATGTGTAATTATAGCCTATATTGGTACACAATTATTTAATCAAAATATTTAGAAAATATTTGCTCATGTTCTCCTGATGATATGTTACCAATGTGTCTAATCAAAATAATCAAACCCAAATCAAATGTATCCTCTTCATCATTACTCGTAACTGCCATCTGTGGCAATGCCATACCACTGAGATTTACCCTTCTGCATTAATCATTCACACATTCTTCAACACTCGTAGAAGCAATTGCACCATTTGTGTTCGTCTCAAGTGATACCTTTGGGCAATTTTAGATTTTGAAAACATTTTGCAGAAATGGGGACCAGCATGATTACTATACTAATGAGTTACGTTCTACCACAAATTAATAGCATTACATATTTGGATGTGGGCGCGAGACAGTGGCGAATCTTTCATTTATTATTGACACAAAATATATTTAAATTAATTAATATGATTATATATTTGGAGGTGGAACAGTGGCTAACCTTTACTTTATCTAGTGAATTTAAGGACTTTAGGTACTAACTTAAATTCATTTTATGGTGGGGTGAGAAAATGATTGGTTCAATATCACTATAACATAACATATTTGGAGGTGGGTGTCATTGCAGTCGCTAATTACCTTTTATTTATTATTAATATTAAATATAAAGAAATTTAAAATAAATTAATATTGCAAGGCGGGTCACTAACCTTTTCATTATCAAAACATCCTTCATAACAAAGTCAGATATGAAACATCATACACAATGTCAAATTCTGGAACAATCGATTAATTGAATTGATTTTTAAAAAAAACTGTGAACATGTATCTCTTGTACATATTTACCATTTGGTAATGTCATTCTGATTATCTTTACGTACATGAACATGTCTTACGGAAAAGAAGATTTTATTAATTTTGATGATCTAGATCTTGAAGCTTTATTAGGCGAGTTTACTGCCAGTGAAAATGAAGTCTCTGATGATGAACTGTGTGATAATGGTGTAGATATGAGTAATAAGCCGACTCCTAAACTGTCAAAACCAACACAGTCGAAGATATATTTTTGTGATCAGTGTGAGAATAGTTACAGTTTTATATCTGGAATAAGGGGTCACATGCGCAGCAAACATGACAAGCAAAATATTAAAGGTAAGTACAATACAACCAGCGTTTTTCATAGTTCCATACAAAAAAAAATAGGATGCCAAACATGATTATGACGAGTGCAGCTCATGAAGATTTCTTAATGTATTTTATTGGACAATACCGTCTCATTTACGATTATAATAGGGTCATATATGTTTATAAATGTCCATGCTATGTATGCACGAATCATACATACATTTTCTTTAAATTGGTTTGTGTGTGCGTGCGTGATTTATCAAAACCTCCCAACCCTCATCCCATTCCCCGGACGTTTGAATTGTGTTTTTCATAGTTCCATACAAAAGAAATAGGATGCCAAACATGATTATGACGAGTGCAGCTCCTGAAGATTTTCTTAATGTATTTTATTGGACAATACCGTCTCATTTACGATTATAATAGGGTCATATATGATTATAAATGTCCATGCTATGCATGCCACGAATCATACATACATTTTCTTTAAATTGGTTTGTGTGTGCGTGCGTGCTTTATCAAAACCTCCCAACCCTCATCCAATTCCCCGAACGTTTGAATTTGTTAGCTCCACTGAGAGCCTTACTTGCCGCATGTCATAAAATCCGGGACTTACTCGTGTTTTATTGCTATGATGTCATAAAACTGGGTATCGAGACCCATGCTATATTGCTGTGGTAGTGCCATAAAACACATGCCGAATACGCAGCTCATTTAAGCAAGCTGCCGCCTTATCTTTTGTTAATAACAACACCATGTCATAAAACCGGGTATTGAGATCCATTCTATATTGCTGTGGTAATGCCATAAAACACAAGCCATAAAATAATGCCATAAAATGCAGCTCATTTCAGCTGGTGTCTTATATTTCGCTGGTAACAACACTAGGTCATTAAACTCCGGTATTGTCCCATACTACATGCAGAGTGCCATACCTGAAGCAACTATTCAAATAGATGCTCCGCAAGCTAAACAATAACAAGAAGGCAAAATTCAGAAATTCATTGCTTTTTATTTGAGTTATTTATGTAAACAAAACACACGGTAATAAAGAGTTTGAATTAAATTAACATAAACAAGAAATGACACATACAGTGCAATAAAAAATCCAAAACATTTCAATATATGGTTCTATTGTTTTATTGAACAATTTTATCTATTGTAATGCTACTATTTTACATATTATGTAAATTATCTTTGCAGCATAAATTGTAAAGACAAATGTATTTAGAAAGGATCTTATTAAAATGTTTTTCAATATTTCATCACTTTGTTTCCTAGTTCCCTGTTGAAATAAAATTCTTTTAAGTTATACTAAACTTGTATATGTTAATAAGGACGGTGGCAAGCAGTTGAAGGTATGGCAAGTAGTTAACCTTCCCGAAATTAAATAAAAGGATCTCTTCTATAATAAATCGTATGCCTGGCTCTGCATTTTGGCTATACATCAATTAAAATGCCAGAATTCTTTTGAAATTCTTACAGTTTGAACTGTAAAAGTTATCATTGTTCTGCATAATGAACAAACATTTAGGAGTTTTTATATTAAAAAAAAGGGCAAATATCTACACAAATAAACGTGGAGAAGCTGATACTAATTTCGACCTAAACATAATGTTACTTAAAGCAGAAATTGGTCCTAAATCAACAAATCCGCTTTTGATGTGTTTTTAAGTATTAAATATCATTATAAATACGATTATTACTATGCCATTAATGTATGTTCAGTAAAAATATGTTTTTAAAGATAAAAATCGAACAGGCGAACAGGCATTGCTAAAATATCGAAAAAAATCTAAGGGGAAAAACTCTTGCGCGAATTACCGGAAGTGACGTCATTGGGAACAAACTATTTTTTGTTTACATTGGGACTGAACGCAAAACAGTATACCTTGTGTGAAAATGCGGGAATTAAGCGATCATGATACCGAGTCAGAGGAAATGCCCGTGATAAGACGGTTACACAATGTGCAACCTTACGATTTTGAGCCAGAATACGTGTCTGAGGACGAAAATACATCGGATTCATCAACTGATGATGAAGTCGAACGCGGTGCAAATGGAGTGCTTGTAAAGACTATCGTGTCATGTCATTCGTTACGTTCAGCGGTTCATTACACTATTCACTAATCTAACAAAATAGTGTCTTTATACACTGACAGCAACAACAAACAAAAAACAACGTAAACATTGTTTTCATCGAAATCTGACAGTAAACACTGCAATATCTTGGTACATACACAATAACCGCGAAATGTAGTATATTCCGAATGAATGGACCTGGTCTAAATACGAGCGTCAGATTTTTTTGCCGATAAGTAGACATGGAACAAATATATTTATTAGATATTATCCATAATTGATAAAAAATTAATGAAAACAATAATAAATGAAACAGCATATAATTTCTATAGTATTATATATTTGCCATAAGTCGCCATTAACACCAAACACTCTATGAGCGGTGTTTGTAATATGACACGCTCTAACTCCAGTCTCCACTGCCCCCAAATATCAATACAGACTAATCAAATACTGCGGTGCACTATTGAAGTACAGCCTAATTAGGGTACATACGTCGGTATATCACAAAAGCACGCACCATTTAGGGAAACCTAGTTTTATGATATATTTCCTGTTTATTGCAATTACTTGAGCGGTGTAATACCGCCGAGGGCAGACGCGTATTGCACAAAACGGATATATCACATGATATGCGAGCTCTAATTGTCGCGCACAAAGACAGAAAAATACTATGATTTAAATAACTCCTGATATACAGATCGAAAACAGACCAAACATATGCATATTATTCTATTATACTTGTTTTACTTATTGCACGAGCTAAGAGGCGTTATTGTTGTTGTTTTGCCATAAAACATTACTGAATTAATATAAAAGCTAGTAATATTATTAATTTTCTGCCTTGTAATAGATCAGTGTTTTTTTTCTCTATTTTGGGAACATAGCCCATGGCGTTGGAATTGGGAATTTTAGCGCGATTTTTCATAAAATTGGGAATTGTAGCGCGATTTTTAATAAAATTCGGAAAAATATAAAGTAAAGCTTTCCTTTCATAATTATATCTTTAATACTGTTTTTTGTACACCAAGATAAACAGAAGAATTTATAAGCTTTTGAACCCCAATCCAATGAACCCCAATCATTGGATTGGGACACTAACAATTTTTTTTTCCTCTTAATTGGGAAAAAAAGGTATGTTTTGGCATTGGGAATATGACCGAATTTCGGCTATAAAAACAGCCAAAAAAACAAACACTGTAGATATCCATCAAACATTTTTTTTTTCAAATCCATAGACCTATATATGTTGATAATATATATTTATAACACTGTGGCAGAAGGGGTTTATAATTTAAAATTATTAAAATTAAAATTTGGGAACAAAGACACATTGTATATTTCACCGGATTCATTTAAATGTATATGCTGAACGTTCTTAGCAATATTTTAAAACAATGACGGCTACATATTATTAGCGCCGTCAACTCTTCATTGATTCGCGTAAAGACGCATGCTTCTAATTCAACAGCTAAACATTCACGGTGTATATAAAGATCTAAGACTATACACCTTTCTTCAAATTATCATACGTATACCCGATGAGGTGCTAAGATAATTGAACATAAATTTTAATCTTACTTCATGTATGAATTTCCTCCTCAACGCCGGTCGAATAGGCGAATACAACTTGCTTGGAGACGGCGGGGTAATGCACTTCTCATTTTTATAGTCAAATATCGTTGGTACCGCTGTTGATTTTAATATGCATGGCCTTTTGTTCTCCGAATTCAAAGATAATGAAACCAAAGGATGGACTTCCCACGAAGTCAACTCAAAATGTTTGCTACAAACTCGCGCGTCTTTCGTAGGTTCCCACTTTCTCGACGAGTGGGGCGATTTTCTTCGGTAACGGTCTAACCACACTTCAGATCTTAATATATCATTATCTCGATTAGGGAAACGAAAGAAACTTAGGTTATTATCTTGTCCTTCTTTATGCAAACGTTTTCACCCACCAACAGCACACGGCATTTTTAACAAGTACCATAAAATGTAATCCTACATAGACAATACTATACAACTCAATGCGACACGGCTAATCGTTTGGTACCAATGACGTCACAGGATCACGTGACACTTACCAGGGCGAAACTCGAAGCGTGTGCGCTATGAGATAAAATTGGCTACTGTGAGAAAACGGGACAACCAATAAGTGTAAGAGTTGAACAGATTGTATATTATATATATATATTTTCGAATATATACTCAAAAGACACGCCATATTTCACCTTTAAACCACATTAATGCACACTATTGTTCCATTGATCACTTTTTGCGAGGTAACTTTGTATGATCTATGAAGTTGTTGTCTATTTCCCTGTGCTGAACATTGCCACGCTTTGTTGGTAGAGCCTGCGCGTTAACTGTCCTCGGAGTGGTCATCATATTGCATACTTCATGCACGGAGGGGTTGTCAAGTACCCGAAATGTTGCTCTAAAGGATCCTGATTGAAGAAATGTCAATAAGAAGACAAATATGTGTATTTTTTTTTTATAATTTTATGCCTTTCTATTAAAAAGGCAGTAACACACTAGTGTTTCTAAAAAAAAATATAAGTTCAAAGTTCAATAACAAGAAATATATGCCCATTTGAAAGCTTAAATACTTTTTTTTTTATAATGCTTGGTATGAAATAAAGTTAACCATGCAGTATAAAAATTATATAAGAACACAAATATGTGTATTTTTTTAGAAAATAATATGATTTTATGCCTTTCTATTTATAAGGCAGTAACACACTAGTGTTTCTAAATTCTCAAAGTGAATTATAACAACAAGAAATATACTGCTCATTTGTAATCGGAGAAAAAAATACTTTGTACAAAATAAAGGTTACCATGCAATATGAAAATTATATAAGAACACAAATAGGTGTTTTTTAAAATTTGTGTGCCTTCCTATTAAAAAGGCGGTAACATCGTGTGTTTTTTGGCTTCAAACTCAGAGTGAAAAGTGAAATTTAAATCAGAAAAAAACCCGGAATGGTATCGATATCAATATGTAATTTATTAAATTTTAATAACCATGTCGTAAAACGAATACATTTATAATCAAAAACGTATTTTCTCCAATCGAAAACATGTTTTATATCAATATTCCTAAAAATACGATTACCCCACCCGCCAACATCACACTGCCGAGAATCGGGAGAATTGCATTAGCAATTATCAACATAAAATTACACTACCAACGAAAAACATTTTGGAAAATAAACACTTCCTCATTAAAATACATCATATTAAACTAATACTTACTCGATAATTGCTTATATAGGTCTATATAAAGCGTTATCTTGCTGTTTATCGACATTACCCAGCGTTGTATTCAATATTTTCCAAAATGGCGGTTGAAGACGATGACTGTCACGTGACCCGATCTCGGGATTTCTGTCCGAGAATTTGCGAGACTTCCTTTTTCGCCCTATATAATTTGACCCATTTTCTTTTCCTCTTATATTCACACTCCAGTTCAGACCATCGAACAGGCAGGACGTCTTGCGTTTGAAGTCTGGGACAAAGTGACTCCGCAAGGCGTTCTGCTGTCTGGGATCATCCACCCTGCACTGTATAGCTATATACAGTGTAGAGCCACGTGGAGGCTTGGACATCGCCTCAAACATGTTGTATATATGTTTTTATCCTGTTTTTACGTGGCCCTAAAGATGGACGATTAAAGCTTCTACTGGAAATCTGACGTTGTACCAGCGAGCTACCCCATGTCACTGCAAGTCCCCGCATTAGACGACATGAGGCACCTACGATGGACCACAACTAGACTCACCCTAACCCACCATGGATACCGATGTTGGCGAAACCCTGCGAGATACTCACTGATCCTGTATTGCATAACGGCTTCAGGATCGGCGCGTGAAACGGAGAAGTTTTCACCAACAGAACTCGGGCAGCTCATGCAGCCGGATCGACCTACTTGCGACACATTTGGCGCCAACACGGATGACCGGATTGACCTACTTGATTGCGATACTTCTGCAATTTCCTGATTGGCTGGGACTTTCCTAATCTACTTTCGAGCCGACAATAGGATTGACCTAGTCACAATTCTGCAGGCAATCCGATTGGTCAAAATCTTCAATTGGACTTAGAAATCTACTTGGAATAATAATCTTCTACAGACTTCAGAGGGGTTTCTACACTGATGTGCCACCATCTCTAATCTACTGCTGCCATCAACTAATCGACTTTGGACGAGATACTCCAACCCTTCCCGGACTCTACTGCATAATCATCTGACGAAAAGCTCGCCAAAAGGCCTAGTGCCATAGGGCGAGGGTAAAGAAAATCTACCACTCACTTTCCTCTTATTGACCACCTGGTATCTTCACCGCGTGCACGTCGCAGAGTGTCACTGATGACACTCATGGTGTTTGTATAGGGGTCGCCTTGCCAGCCCTATACGACATTACTAGTATGAGGACTTTATTCGCGTATCGTGGTCATATATTAGTATTACTGAATTGGTTTGTCTCTCTTCAGTAGCTTGAGTGTCATTTGACCGAGAGTGAAGATGTCTCCTGCGTCCCATCACAGCACACATCATCTGATGTCTACAGATCCTGGAAGTCAGAAGTCCGCGGGCCGTAGCCGGAGCCTAGATATCAGGGACGCAACCATAATCCCGGGTATCGAAGCGAAGGGCGGCCTACATTCGACAGAAGACCGAAGGTGACCAGGACGTCGGGCGGTGTGTGCGGCGCAGGGGTCATACTGTGATGGGTGTGGCCCTAAAGAAGACCGTCACCACTCGTAGAGGATGCAGGACACAGTAGCGGATGTATGACCTCCACGCCAGCAGCCGACCACCATGCCAGTTCAGTACAGACCACTCACCGCCGCAGCGAAGACTATACAGAGCGAAAGCGACATCCACCTACACATCTACAATAGAAATGACGACTCAGCAGCACAACATAACTAACGCATCCTTGGACTTGGGTGCGTCTATAAATGTCCTTATAAATTTATAAAACACACACCGAAAAACGCCAAATAAATGAGACTAAGTATTACGTACTCTAACCCTGCATGCGTTACATCGTTTAGATCTATTTTAAAATAGTTAGCTACGCCCGTCTTGAGGCTTTGCCTTGTTCATATTAATCATTTTATAGTGTCTTTTCGGAACATTGAAAGTTCTTTTCGCTAATGCAGAATCCACAAAATATTAACATGGAGTATAATTAAAAAAAATTATCCAGTTTTTTTTATTCTTATTACTATTCTTTTAATTAAATTTAACCAATGATATACAAAATATTTGATTTAAATCAATAATAATGACTTTGCACTGTCTTTTCGGACATTTCTTTTCGCGAAAAGAACGTTCTTTTCGGTATCTAGTCATCATGCCGCTCGTACAGGTGCTTCCGAGATTTTGTGAGATCCAAGATGTCAGCGCCCATGGTTGAGAGTTCTAATTTATGAACGTTGGTTCAAGGTCCACTACAGTCTACAATTTACTTAGTTTCGAAAAGCTGCCAAGATGAGTCTTAGTAAAGAAAGCGGAGAAAACGTCTTTGAAAAGGTGCTTAACAAATATCTGAAGTCTCTACAAGAAAGGCCTCTCCTAACAAAATCGTGTACAAGGTTTGTGGAATTTTGAACTTTCGTTTTCAATCGCGCCGATATTTAATGATTTGAGTCTTAAAAGCTTTGTGGTTTTATATTCTGTACAAAATATAAATAGATTATTTGCAACAACTCCATCCCAGGACCCAATTTGTGTTAATTATCAAACTATTTATCTATCTGTCTATATCTATCTATTGATACTGCAACACCACCTTTCGAAGATTATGTGCAGGTTTCCTGGGTAGAACCAGTACTAAGCAATGTGGATTAATTATCTTACTCAAGGATAAATAATATGGCCATGGCGAGGATGGCACCCACAACCTTTCGATATGAAGTTTGGCGCTCTACCACTGAATCACGCACTCCACTTAAATGTATATCCTACCTGACCTGGAGCTGCGGTGGCCGAGTCACTCGGAGTGGTGGTTAGCATACTTGACTTTCGTCCCAGAAGTCACGGGTTTGATTCCCGATCACTTCCCGGATCTTATATTGCAAGGTACTGCACGGAAGTATTCCATCCTTGAAGGCTTCGGAGGGGATGTAAAGTCGAACGTCCCGTGTGCACGTTAAAGATCTCGCTGAACTTTTGTGCTAATCAGTGATACATAGAGCCCGTAAAACCTTCCTCGGAAACGAGGCTGCCATGATAATCAAAATTGATTGTGTGCAGTATGAGTAAACAGTAGACAGACCAGGACTTCGGATTAGACTTTAAAAAAAAGGTCTGCTCGCTAAAATGCCCAATGCAATACATTGAGGACAAATAAACGCTTATATGCACAATCTATGATCTTCTTAGATCTCTGGCTATCCGCACTTAATTTTCCGGCGAGGTTTCTGAAGACATCGTCCAGTGCTTGCATAAACATGCCAAAGAGAATAATAATTTAATAATAATTTAATAACATTTTTAACCACTGCCACTATATTTCCCGACATGTCAATTTTGAATAAATGTTTTTCTCTTGAAATATTTTGCTGTTGCTTTAAATCTCGTTCTGTATTTTGAAACTCAGCCTAGCTCTCAAAACTCATGAATACATCTGACAATTTTTTTTTGTCAAACACAATAACCCGAAATTGTCAGGTGTGTGAGTTGGGCAGTGCTAAGTTTCCAAATACGATCAATCAATCAATGAATAAATACACAAAACAGAAGAATAGAAAAGAATATCTTTTATTACCAATTTTGCACCAACACTGGCATACAAATCACAATGTTTATATCAAAGGAAAACATTGCGGCGGTCGTCAATAAGCAAAAGTGTGAACTTCTATTGAGTGTTTTATTGAGGGCTAATTATGAAACAAAGAAATGTGTCTGGTATAAAGCGAGTTTGTTTGTGATTTCTTTATAGACGAGAGAAATCGACGGAAATGTATTGGATCCTACGATTAGTCATAGCCATCAATAACTTATCTATGTCTATGGATTAGGTAATGATTTTGTGTTTTGTTACTCCATATGGGTATGAATGAAAAATAGGTTTGGGTAATTGTCGAATAGTAAGTATTTTTCAATAAAAATGAAACGAAGATCAGAATAATATTGCATTCGATCAATATGTATCAAGTTGGTTAGGGCTGAAAATGCATCTCACTTTGGTCAAAGACGTATAAAGAGCTGATGAAAGTCTGTCTGGGGACCAGAAACCGAAAAAAATGAATAAAGTTTTATGATTTCAGTTGGTACTTCAAGACGTAATGGGATTTTGGCACTGTTCACTTTGGAGTTTGTCTCCTGTTATACACCTGTTTTGTTTTTTTGTGCTAAATACACCGTTCTCTTGGAAGGACCATCTAGTTCTCAGGAGGACTACTATATTTTTAAAGTCACTAGTCCTCCGGACTGCCCGTTTAAAAAAGTTAGTGTCGAACCCTGCTTATCCTGGAGGTTAGACAAATGAATTCCCGTAAATAGCTAGGCTCGTGTTAACAGATGAATTGAATATCTGTGCCAGGTAAGGCCTAAAAAAAAAATATGTGTGTTTCCGGTTTCCCGACCGACACTACCATATCACCGCCGAGGCGCCGACCCTAAATATTTTTAGCAAAAAAAAAAAAGAAGATAATTTTATTAGCCAGAGTTGTTAAGCATCTAATCTGGATTGAAAAGGTTATCAAAAAGTTGCCTTAGTACAAAAATGGCATACTATATGCGAACAATATATATATATAAAAAATATATAAAAAAAAAACTTTTTCCTACCTACCTACCCTAACTTTTTGACAGGGTGAAACCAGAAACACACATATTTTTTTAGGCCTAACCTGCTCATGTTATAAAGCAGCAGTATTTGTTTATCATTTATTCTGTAAATATTTTATTTATTTCCATAGTGGTATAAACATACCCTTCCTTATGTGTTTCAGCGCATCAGTGTCGGCGTTGGGCAACATTCTCTCCCAGATTATAGCTCCGAATGCTGACAAGAAAATAATATGGAGGAGTGTGGCAGCATATGCAACATTTGGGTTAGTAAAACATGTACTCAGCTGTCTATAGTTCCCTTTTATTTTCTTAACATGTCAAACAAATTGACACAGACAGGGGCATGTCCCTGGTGAAGAATGATCCTAATTTTTGCCATGCAGCTCACATTTTGGGATGTAATTTATGGCTTGTATGGCCATGTACATATTAACGGAAGTCCTAATGTTAAGAAAATACTGAGTATCAATGTTTTTCCACTTTAATACAGAGAATAAAATCTGGTTTACGTCTACCGGTTTTCAGAATGACCAGTTTTTAGTAAACAATTATCTTGGAATCATCATAGGCCATGGCCTGATCCCGAAATTTGATCAGTCGGTACCACCTAAAGTGGCAAATTCTTATTATGAGTTTTGATACTGGTGATATCTCTCGATACTATTTAACCCTGATAGATTTCTAATTTTAGCAGCTTATGTCATGAGAACCGCCAATATTTAGAGCCACTAGTTTTTTTCAAAATCTCCAATGTTGATGTCACCATTTCGAGTATAGTGATGCATTATACATTTATTTCGAAAGTTAATACATTTGTGATAATAAAATATGTTTTACTATCATTGTTGAAGATATTTATTTTGATATATATATATTTATTTCGATAATTAATGTCTAAGGTCAAACGTGTAGGGAAAACACATATTTTTTAAAGGATGATACTTCATGCCTGGTATTGTTAAAAAAAAACTCATCCTGGCAGTATCTGTATATTGTAGCATGGTCGGTAACATTTCCTTTGATGAATGCAGAGCATTAAATCGTTTAATTTAGGGTAACTAAAGGGGCGTGGCTACACCATACTACAACTACCGAATATTGGAATTTAGAGTACGGTCACTATGACGTCACAGTGTTACTAAGTACACCATGCTACAAAAAAGATAGAGTCTGTCTCAGCTCGTTGGTTATTTAAACACCTCGATGGGCTTTGCCCATCTCGGTGTTTAAATAAGCCAACTCGCTGAGACCAGACTCTTGCCCATCTCGGTGTTTAAATAAGCCAACTCGCTGAGACCAGACTCTATCTATTACTTAATACACTAAGTAATAGATAGAGTATGGTCTCATCGAGTTGGTTAATATAAACATCGAGATGGGCGTAGCCCATCAGGTTGTTTAAACCAACCAACGAGATGAGATCATACTCTATTTGTTTTGTAGCATGTCCATTTCAGCTGTCTGCCATACTCTAACTTCCAATAACCGGTAGTTAGAGTACACCATTTATTCTGACGGGTGTTATTTTCAATTACACGACTTAAAACTAAGCAAATACAAAAGGAAATTTCAGTGACCATGCTACAACAATATATAATGCTTCATTTACGACATGTTTTAGGTTTTGTATCATGTCAAGATTGCTTTAAAAACTGACTGGCTTTTAAAATAATTAAACGAAAGACAATACTTCATTAATTACCATACATAGATTTAACTTCCTAACAATTACACATACGAGTATGCAATACGATCAAAAGTATTCACTGTTTACACAATAATGTTTCATACACTCTATCATAGCTTGTGATTCGTTTATAATTATACATATATAGTAGTCAAAAATACAAACGATTATCATACTGTTAACCTCAAATTAGACATCGGATGGTTGATGCTAGTCATAATACTGACTATGGCTTATTCGGGAGTTTCCACAATATATTCGTATAATTTACAAGTTGTAAATATTCTTTAAATACTTTGATACTATAAGTATTTTGCTAAAAGCAACAGCAGAGCATTAACACTTAAAACAACAAAACACAAACAGCGGAGCCTTGATACTTGACCCATAAAACAACAAAACACAATGTTGAACTAGCAATGGCAGATCTTGACCCATAAAACAACAAAACACAATGTTGAAACAGCAACAGCAGAGCCGTGCTACTTGACACTTAAAACAACAAAACAAAATGCTAAAACATTAACAGCAGAGCCTTGATATTTGACACTTAAAACAACATAACAAAATGCTAAAATAGTAGCAGATATTCATCCTTAAAACAATAAAACACAATGTCAGCATATGTTATTAAGGCACATCAGGAATCAAATTCGTGAACATATTTAAACTAGAAAAGCGATATAAACATAAAACTTCACCAGAATCATTGAAATATAAAAGTAGGTCACAACTGATAGTGATGACATGTGTAATACTAACTTGTCTAGACCCAGCTGTGCTTGATGTTTGTTATAAGTGGGACTGTGTTAAAAACTGGGCTCACCAAAACCCTTAAACTAAATCAGTTAGATTTGTCGCTTAAGGACTATTGGTCCGCTATCTTTAAACAAATACATACAAAATGGACGGGATACGGTCAAGTGAAATTGTTTTTATGTGAAATATATATTGGTCCATAGAATAGTCCATTTATAATTTCATCCAAATTTCGAAGTCCTTGCCAGTATGTGTGTGTGTGGGTGTGGGCATACATGTGTGCGTGCACATGTGCATGCATGGGGTTTAATGGGCTTTTAACAATATTTTAATAGACATATAAGTTTTTACGCTTAATTGTGTGACATGGTTAAATACATGCCCAAGAAGGTTGAACTTATTATAAGCCAAATACTTTGAAACAAATTAATTATAAAAGCATGCTTCATCAAATACCATATTATGATTTTTTTGCAAAATGAACTTCAGTTTTTAGCAATATTTGTTATCGTTGGAATTTTTTACCCAGAAATCTGTGTAAAATAAAGTTCCTACAATAAAACTCATGGAAATTGAAAGAAGATCCATTATATTGAGTAACATATTTTTGAGAAATACAACATCTACCTTATGTTATAAAGTTATTCCATTTTTTATTGTTTTTCTTTTGTTAAAAATCCAAGTCTTTATCAAAAATATTGTAGTTAAAATAAAGCAATCGCTACAAAACTTTTGTTTACTATAAGATAAAGTATTTAGAATAATTTAGTATCATGAACATGCTTTAAAATGAATTAACTGATTTTTAGCTCTACTGATCAAAGATCAGCAGAGCTTATGCCATGGTGCGGCGTCCGTCCGTCCAAGTTTACAGGAGCACCTTGTGTGTCTTTTTTTGTGTATAAAGTATACTTGTGTGATATTTTTTTCTTGTGTGACTGACACACAAGCAAGTATGTCTCTATGCACAGGAAATAGTATATTTCTTCATTTAAAGCAATTTTCCAGTCACACAAGGGGAGGGGAGCTTGTGTGACTAAAATGTGTCCAAATGGTTAAAACGACACGCAAGATGTAAAAAACATTCACACAAGGTACGAATGTACACACAAAAAACACACACAAGATTTCAGTCACAAAGCCTGATTTTGTGTCCTACCGTCTGTCTGGTCGTTAACTTTTTTTGTGGCGACTACTTCTCTGAAGCTACTTGACAAATTTTCATGAAACTTCACCGGAATGTTGCTCTTGATGTCTAGTTGATCCCAGCAAAAAATCAGGTTGGCCGGAAATTCAAGATGGCTGCCACGACTAAAAATATATTTTAAAAATGGGATTTTTGGCGACTACTTCTGAAAAACCATAAGGATATTGATTTGAAACCTTTACCAAAATGACTGGCACGACATGTAGTTGGTCCTAATCATAGTTCACATGGCTGCCAGCGACAATCTTTGGTTACACCGAGATATGGGAAAAACTTGTGGCGACTACTCCTCTGAAATTACTTGACGGATTTTCATGAACTTCACAGGAATGTTACTCTTGATGTCTAGTTGATCCTAGCAAAAATTCAGGTCTGCCGGAAATTTAAGATGGCTGCTACGGCTGAAAATAGATTTTAAAAATGCGATATTGTGGCAACTACTTCTGAAAAATCATATGAGATATTGATTTGGAAACTTTACCAAAATTACTGGCATGACATGTAGTTGGTCCTAACCAAAGTTAATTTTGATTGGTTGTCAAACATGGCTGCTGGTGGCCATCTTTGGGTACATAGAGTTATATAGGAAAAACTTGTGACGACTAGGTACTCCTCTGAAACTACTTGACGGATTTTCATGAAACTTCACAGGAATGTTACTCTTGATGTTTAGTTGATCCTAGCAAAATGTCAGGTTGGCCGGAAATTCAAGATGGCCGCCAGTGCTAAAAATAGATTTAAAAAATATTGTAGCGACTACTTCCTGAAAACTATAAGTGATATTGATATGGGACTTTTTCTAAAATGATCATGATGATCAGCATGACATGAGGTTGGTCATTGTCGAAAATCATTTTGATTCAATGTTAAACATGGCTGCAGCGGCCATTTTTGTTTAATAGTGTTACATAGTAAAAGCGTGTAGCGATTTCTCCTATAAAACCACTGGACGGATTTTCATGAAACTTCACAGGAATGTTGATCTAGCTATTAAATTGACCTCTTGTTTAAAAAAATCTCCAGTTTTCAGTGATATTTTTTAATTTTTTTAACCGTTTTGCCCAAGCTGCCGCTCTCAGAAGACTATCAGGGTGAATATATTTTGTTAGGTATCACAGATTTCAAAAAACATCATTAGAATTTGCCACCAGAGATGGCACCGACCAACCTCCTGGCCTATGGACTATCAGTCTGTGTTTAAATGTTACGTTTTTAATGGAAAATTAGTTTGAAACTGTTTGACTTGTCTTGCTCATCACTGTATTTGACAGTATTGTGTAGATTCTGCATAGGTGCACCTGTAATCATGTGACAGTATTGTGTAGATTCTGCATAGGTGCACCTGTAAGCATGTGAATATATTTTGTAGAATCTGCATCATGTGACTTTATTTTGTATTTTTTAGGTTCTGCATCCGTGCACCTGTAATCAAGTGTCTGTATTTTGTAGGTTCTGCATCAGTGCATCTGTAATCTTGTCTGTTCTGCATCCGTGCACCTATAATCAGGTGACTGTATTTTGTCTGTTCTGCATCAGTGAACCTGTAATCATGTGACTGTATTTGGTAGGTTCTGTGTCAATGCACCTATAATCATGTAACTATATTTTGTAGGTTCTGCATCAGTGCACCTGTAATCATGTGACTGTGTTTTGTTGGATCTGTGTCAGTACACCTGTAAACATGTGACTATATTTTGTAGGTTCTGCATCAGTACACCTGTAATCATGTGACTGTGTTTTGTAGGATCTGTGTCAGTACACCTGTAAACATGTGACTATATTTTGTAGGTTCTGCATCAGTACACCTGTAATCATGTGACTGTGTTTTGTAGGATCTGTGTCAGTACACCTGTAAACATGTGACTATATTTTGTAGGTTCTGCATCAGTACACCTGTAATCATGTGACTGTGTTTTGTAGGATCTGTGTCAGTACACCTGTAAACATGTAACTATATTTTGTAGGTTCTGCATCAGTACACCTGTAATCATGTGTCTGTTTTTATAGGTTCTGCATCAGTACACCTGTACACATGATATTGTATTTTGTAGGTTCTGCATCAGTACACCTGCAAACACGAGACTGTATTTTGTAGATTCTGCATCATTGCACCTGTACTCATGTGACTATTTTTGTAGGTTCTGCATCAGTGCTCCTGTACTCATGTGACTGTATTTTGAAGATTCTGCATCAGTCCACCTTTAATCATGTGACTGTATTTTGTATGTTCTGCATCAGTGCACCTGTACTCATGTGACTATTTTGAAGATTCTGCATCAGTCCACTTGTAATCATGTGACTGTATTTTGTAGGTTCTGCATCAGTGCACCTGTAATCATGTGACTGTATTTTGTAGGTTCTGCGTCAGTGCATCTGTAATCATGTGACTTTATTTTGTAGGTTTTGTGTCAGTGCACCTGTAATCATGTGACTGAATTTGGTAGGTTCTGCATCAGTGCACTTGTAATCATTATCATGTGACTGTATTTTGTAGGTTCTGTACCAATACATCTGTAATCATGTGACTGTATTTTGTAGGTTCTGCATCATTGCACCTGTACTCATGTGACTATTTTTGTAGGTTCTGCATCAGTGCTCCTGTACTCATGTGATTGTATTTTGTAGGTTCTGCATCATTGCACCTGTACTCATGTGACTATTTTTGTAGGTTCTGCATCAGTGCTCCTGTACTCATGTGACTGTATTTTGTAGGTTCTGCATCATTGCACCTGTACTCATGTGACTATTTTTGTAGGTTCTGCATCAGTGCTCCTGTACTCATGTGACTGTATTTTGAAGATTCTGCATCAGTCCACCTTTAATCATGTGACTGTATTTTGTATGTTCTGCATCAGTGCACCTGTACTCATGTGACTATTTTGAAGATTCTGCATCAGTCCACTTGTAATCATGTGACTGTATTTTGTAGGTTCTGCATCAGTGCACCTGTAATCATGTGACTGTATTTTGTAGGTTCTGCGTCAATGCACCTGTAATCATTTGACTGTATTTTGTAGGTTCTGTGTCAGTGCTCCTGTAATCCACCACTTCTACATGGTTCTGGAGAAACTCTTCCCAAAGAGGGACAAACCAAGTCAGATTGACAACATCAAGCGTCTCATCATTGATCGATTTATATTCACACCCCCATTCATCCTCCTCTTCTTGTATATTGTGCCATTATTAGAGGTAAGTGATTCAGTTTTATGTGTGGTCAGTATACTGTGCCTTTATTAGAGGTACGTAATTCCAAGTTATGTATGGTCATGTATAATTAAAATTAATTTAAAGCTACACAATCTATATAATAAAGATAAACTGTTTGTTGATACTACTGGAAAGGACTGAGTAAAATGTGCATGTTGACTTTAAATGCATAATCTTAAGCAGTATTTCACTGCGGCGTGGCCTAGTTGTGGAGCGTGCGCTTCACATACATGGCACGCTCCATATACATGAGGACATGAGTTCAATCCCCGACCAGGTCATACCAGAACTTCATAACAATTGTACTATTAGCTCCCTTATTTGATATTCAACAAATAAAGGGTAGTTCTAGGAGTGGTCGACCTGGTGTCAGTATAATTTGACTAGCTGTAGTATCATGTCATGTTTCTAACGTTGTGTTATTTCTGGTGTGACAGTTTTACAAAGTTCAGTATTGAACTGAGTTACTCACTGTTTCAAGTAAATACCACCATGATATGACTATTAAAATATTGTTAAAAACCCATTAAACCCCATGCATGCACATGCGCACGCATGTGAGCACACACCCACACACACATATACCGGCAAGGACTTCGAAATTTGGATAAAGTGATAAATGGACCTATGGACCAATTTATTTCGTATAAAAAACAAAACTACTTCGAGTAAAATTGCATCACCCTTTGCGAATATAAAGGGGACAATTTCTGCCATATAAGTATTATTTCTGATATTATGTTCACAACAGTAGTGTTGAATTACTGCCATGTACTATATGGTTGACATTGCTCACGCCTAAAATATGCATTTGGTTGAAAATTTCACTTGACCGTATCCCATCCATTTTGGATCTTTTTGTTTAAAGATAGCGGACCAGTATTCCTTAAGCGACAAATCTAATTGATTTAGTTTAAGGGTTTTGGTGAGCCCAGTTTTTAACACAGTCCCACTTATAACAAACATCAAGCACAGCTGCATCTAGATAAGTCATCACTATCAGTTGTGACCTACTTTTATATTTCAGTGATTCTGGTGAAGGTTTATGTTTATATCGCTTTTCTTGTTTAAATATGTTCACAAATTTGATTCCTGATGTGCCTTAATAACATATGCTGACATTGTGTTTTATTGTTTTAAGGATGAATATCTGCTACTATTTTAGCATTTTGTTTTGTTGTTTTAAGTGTCAAGTATCAAGGCTCTGCTGTTGCTGTTTCAACATTGTGTTTTGTTGTTTTAATGATAAAGTATCAAGGCTCTGCTGTTGCTGTTTCAACATTGTGTTTTGTTGTTTTAAAGATCTCCATGTTTTGTTTCATGAACATGTTTATGTTTATTTAAATCAAAATCAATACACAACAATAGATATTTACAATTCACACATTGCAATATCTGTGAAAAATGAGAATAAGATTTTATTTGATGACGTAGAAAACTTTGAAAAGGTAAATTAATTCACAAGTAAATGTATTTATAAATAATCTGGCAATAGTTGTGCAGCTTTACAATTCAGATTTACCTCATTTCCCCGTGCAGGCTGTGCCATTTCTATCAACATCATGTTTTGTTGTTTTAAGGGTCAAGATTCAGCCGTTTCTATATCAACATCATGTTTTGTTGTTTTAAGTTGTCTGCCATTGCTATTTCAACATTGTGTTTTGTTGTTTTAAGGATAAAGGATAAGTTCTATTGTTGCTATATCAACATTGTGTTTTGTTGTTTTAAGGATCAAAACCTGCCATTACTATATCAACATTGTGTTTGTTGGGTCAAGTATATCAACATTGTGTTTTGTTGTTTTAATGTGTCTGCCATTGCTATTTCAACATTGTGTTTTGTTGTTTTAAGGATAAAGGATAAGTTCTATTGTTGCTATATCAACATTGTGTTTTGTTGTTTTAAGGGTCAAGACCTGCCATTGCTATATCAGCAATGTGTTTTTTTGTTTTACGGTTTCTGCCATTGCTATTTCAACATTGTGTTTTCTTGTTTTAAGGGTCAATATTCAGCTGTTTCTATATCAACATCATGTTTTGTTGTTTTAAGGTTTCTGCCATTGCTATTTCAACATTGTGTTTTCTTGTTTTAAGGGTCAAGATTCAGCTGTTTCTATATCAACATCGCATTTTGTTGTTTTAAGGTTTCTGCCATTGCTATTTCAACATTGTGTTTTCTTGTTTTAAGGGTCAAGATTCAGCTGTTTCTATATCAACATAGCGTTTTGTTGTTTTAAGGTTTCTGCTATTGCTATTTCAACATTGTGTTTTGTTGTTTTAAGGGTCAAGATTCAGCTGTTTCTATATCAACATCATGTTTTGTTGTATACGGTTTTAAGGTTTCTGCCATTGCTATTTCAACATTGTGTTTTCTTGTCAATATCATGTTTTGTTGTTTTACGGTTTCTGCCATTGCTATTTCAACATTGTGTTTTCTTGTTTTAAGGGTCAAGATTCAGCTGTTTCTTTATCAACATCGTGTTTTGTTGTTTTAAGGTTGCTGCCATTGCTATTTCAACATTGTGTTTTCTTGTTTTAAGGGTCAAGATTCAGCTGTTTCTATATCAGCATCGTGTTTTGTTGTTTTAAGGTTTCTGCTATTGCTATTTCAACATTGTGTTTTCTTGTTTTAAGGGTCATGGATCAGCAGTTGCAATTGAGAGGATTAAGGAAAGCTTCTGGACAATCTTAAAGATGAACTGGAAAGTGTGGACAATATTCACTTATATCAACGTAAACTATGTTCCTGCTAGGGTAAGTATTTGAAAAAGGTTCACATATATGTATATGGCGTGATCCTGCTTAAGTTTTACAGTAGGTAATAATGCATTTCTTGCAGTTTTTTATTGCCAGATAAATATCTGGTGTTCGGGAATTAATGATCCACGTTACCAGCTAGGGCTGCAATGAAGCACTTCGCTAATGATACGATACGTATCGTGATATTGACAACAAGATACGATATGTACGATAACTTACTGCACTTTTGTCTTTAAGTTTTTTTACGTTTGGCCAGTAAAGCTACAAATACTATTATATATGCACATTTTATATTTGTAGTATGATCAATTTTATGACATGTTTTACTTAAAAGATATGAATCTTATTTGAAAAATATTTCTATCAAGGAGGGAATCTCGGTCCTTATTTTTGTACTTATAATGTAGAAATTGTGCCTTTTTAGTGTATCGTTACTGCATCGCGATACAGACCCCGCAGTAAGATACCTGTATTATCAGAGGAAGTATCATGATATATTGTGAGCAGAGTGTATTGTTGCAGCCCTATTATCAACGTCAATAGGCCTGCAGTGTTGGCAATTATTTATTCCACAATATTAAGGCCACTGAATATATTTTATTTCTTATCTTATGTCGTTAAAATTACGAATACTGTAATATTTTAGGAGAGTTGGAAAAGAAAGTCGCAAAATTGGTCTATTAACATAGGTGTTCTTTAAGTACAGCAGTTAAAGAAATTAGGATTTTTGTTCACTAGCCCGAATTATATAATCATTTCGACTAAACAAATTTTCATAAGCCCGACTACCGGTATATAAAATATCTGGATTTTCACTAGCCTGAATTAATATTTACTAGTTTTTCACCTTCGGGCTAGTGCTAATTACGACCACTGGTACAGACCTGTGCATTTTAATTTAAGACAATAATATTGGGAAATGAATATTCTTTTAAACAGGTGGTCTCTTAATAGAGGTGGTCTCTTAATAGAGTTGTCTCTTGAGCTGGTTTGACTGTATATGATTTAACAGCAGTTAAAGAAGCTATCCCGCCAATAACAACCAAATTTTACAAATTATGTACACCGTTTCTAAACCTACAGACATCGAGGTATATATATATAACTTGCATATTTTGAGAATCCAAGCTCTATAGACACAATTATAAACGGCTTTAACAAGCCAGGCTAATCCCTAAAAATGAAGCATTGAATTAAGAGTTACCAACTCATAATTCATTTTACGCATATTCAGTCACAGGTATCTTAATAACATGTCAATAAATCTATACTTTAATCGGTACATACCCGGTATACATTATTATATGGCCTGAACACATGGATAGAGTTTTGATTAACGGGTTTGTAGTGTAATTTTACCGTTATTTGGCGGGTTAGTTTCTTTAACTGATTTATATTATATATTCTGTGATGAATTATAGAAATTTCCCAGTTTGAGAAAATCTATAACATATCCCTTCCTCTACTGTGCTATCTCGCCTAGTGTGCAAGATAGCTCAGTAGCCAAATGTTATGAACTAAACGATAGACGTCGCGATATTACGTCACGAATTGACGTCATGATATTACTAAGCGCTGTCGCCAAAGGAGTGACAGAAGAAGGAATACATGTGTCAAAAGACGATTGGAAAGAAATTCATCACAGAATATATATTATATAGTTTAATTAACATTTTTGTCGTGATACGGAAAATAATTCACTCGTGAGAAATATTCTTGCGATATAGAAACTCGTGCGAAAACGCACTCGTTTCTATATCGCAAGAATCTTTTTCACTCGGGAATTATTTCCCGTATCACTTCAACAATGTTAATTAAAGGGACACATGGCAATCTCGATTTTTTAAAAACTAACGGCGTCCCGTTAGTTTTACTACATAAATTGCATTTGTTCAATCATTAATGTTAATTATAAGAATTATATTAAGCCATTTGTTTTTGCATATTATTAATTTTTGATATTATTGCACCAATAATATATTAAAACTTAGAGTATAATAAGACGAAATAGTGAATACTTAAAATTTGATTTATTTAAATCTAACCAGGGTAAAAGTAAAAATGATACTGGATATATAAATCGAGACACCCATTTCATATACTTCAAGATTGCCGTGTGTCCCTTTAAACTCTATATTATTACTTTGTATTTTCAGTACCGTGTATTATTTGGTAACACAGTTGGTTTGTTTTGGTCGGTGTATGTAGCAGTGAAGAGAAGGCAGTTAGCGGAAGGCAAATAATTTCTACACTATATAAACTAGATGATATGGAGTCATGAGTTTAGCAGCGTGACCTTTTTTAAATGACAAGAGACCTGTACCATGTATCCATATACAAGAAAACACATTTTTCGGGTTCAGGCTGTTGGATTTATGCCAGGTTCACCACTGTCCGATAGTTGTTGAAGGCGTAACATAAGAGAGAACTTTAGATAACCAAATCTGCACCATCATCTAAATGGCTGTTGCAGAGAAGAGTTGACAGGGATACAATGTAATAAAATGTGATTAAACTATAAGTAATAGATAGAGTATGGTCTCATTGAGTTGGTTGATTTAAACATCGGGGTGGGCGTAGCCATCAAGGTGTTTAAATTAACCGAGATGAGACCATACTCTTATTTGTTTTGTAGCATGTCCATTTCAGCTCCCTGCCATACTCTAACTTCCAATAACTGGTAGTTGTAGTACACCATTTATTCTGTCAGGTGTTATTTTCAATTAAACGATTTACACCAGGCCTGTGCTATCACAAAGGGAAATGCAGTGACCATGCTACAATAACATTTAACCAACTTCAGGAAAGCAATTTTATCATGAGCTAAGCAATCCCATAAATGGAATATTTCTATTGAACTTAACAGAATCATTAGTTATTGGATTCTACACTGGAAGAAAGTTTTTGCTACACATTTGTTTTTGCAAAAATGCATTTAACGGAGGTTATGCTTTTAAAATCTACGTAATGTTTAACTGTATTATAATTAGAAAGCCATCCATATTTAAGCTCAGTATTGACAGGTACAGATTTTTATTATACTCACGCTTTCACAAAGTGAAATGGGGGCTATATAGGAATCACGTTGTCCATAACATCCTGTTGCATCCCATCATGTAACACATTTTTATTACTTGAATTCCTCGAACAGTTTTGAATGGGTTGTTCCCAAACTTCATATACACATAACAACTGATGACCTTATGTCCCTCTACATCACTCATTGTTGATTGCCTAATTTATTACAGAATTATGGCACTTTGTTTGACATAGAATTTAAGTGGGGATATTCATCACTTTCAGTGATATTTCTAGTTTTATTTGCATTTTTGTTCCATACTTTAATGATAGCAGGTCACATGTAAATGTGATCCATCAGGCGGAATCCAGTAACTGTTAAAACATTCACAGCTTATAAGCCGTAATATAAAGACAATTGATCCTGATAAACTCTTACATAAATTAAAGAATAGCATCAAGTATTATATACCATATCATCTGGATTACCTTATTTTGCATGAATTATTAGCGCCAAAAATCAGAAGTGAATAGTGCTGTTTTTTTGTGTTTTTTTGCACTTAAAAAAAATCAGATATTAAAGAAAATACTCAGAGGTTTTCAGAATGATTTGCCTTCATTTATTGGATATACTGTAGCACTTCATTTTATATGTTTATTTTTTAAACCATTTTATAGAAAAAATATACATGTGCTCCAGATAGCACCCATCTAGGGTAAATAAAGGTACAGGAGTTGATAAATGGTGATGTCAACGCTAAAAATTTCAAAAGTATTAACGAGAAACAATCGATCATAGGTATGCTTGGCAAAACTGTTTTGATTGTAAACTCTGCAGTGCCTCAGTTGAATCAAAACAGTTATGTCTGGTTAGAATTCCTTATCTGAAACATGCCCTAGAAATATTCTTATATTCTTCCATTCCATATAACAATATCCTCATCTCAGACATGCACTGGAAAGTCTTATCTCACCCGTGGTGTAGATTGAAAATTACGTCCTCAAGTTGCAGCACTTTAGAAACTCCATTTTATATTTCATGGACAATTTTTAACAATGGAAGAGTTCTCAATGTACAGTCTTCTACAAAACGTCAGTGGTATGCAGGGAAATGGAATTAGTCATGGGTAATCTGTATACGAAATCCGAATTCACAGCATACTTGTTTTGATCGCTACGTCGTCAGTGCATCGGTACGGATCAAAATAGTAATGTCTATTATTGAGCATTATCGAACCAGAAACCCAATATGACAAAAACCGAATATGACAAAAAAGGATATTATACCAAACATTAATAAAATATGTAAGAAAAAATTGTTGTTTATGCAAATTTATTGTTACATGCCTTTAGCAGATTTCACATTGAAATTTGTGACAATGTTATAGTAACTACTGTTTATTTGTGAATCATCTTTTACAACATTTTTTAGTTTTAACAGGTTATGGTTTGTTAGGGAAAAAGTTTTCCTTAATAAAAAACATGTGTTGTTTTGCAATGTTTTTATTTAATTTATGTAATCAATATAAAATAGGCATAATCTGGTATTAATATTCAAGTCAAGGGACTGAAAAAAAGTTTCTATTTAATTTATTTAATCAGTATAGAATAAGCAGGGGCGTTCCTGGGGTAATTTAGGTATACGCACCATCGAGTTTTGGATTCACAAATGTGCCTAACCCCACTATACCTTCAGTTTTTATTGCATTTTTCGCATTTATAGCCCTTTTTATTTGTTTGCTTCTTCGTATGCCCAGGTACGCCCCTGATCAGGACAATCTGATATTAATGTAAATGTTTATGGACTGGGAAGTTAAACATAAAAATGAAATATGGTCCAATGTCAACTGATAGAAATTTGCAGCAACTCTGCAGTTCAGGGTGAGAAGGTTCTAGGCCCATTTTCCATATTTTATCTCGATGTACATGGAAGATGAGCCTGGCATGTTCATGCCTGCTAGGCGCCATATAACCTTTTCATGTGTTGGTGCGCCTTAAAACCCCAATTCAATTCAATTCAGGTAGTACACAATTATTAATGCACGTGTATATACAGGTGTGCATGTCCCGTTAGTTTTTCTACATAACTTGCATTTATTAATTATAAGAAAAGAATAAAGCAAATTGCTTTTGCAAATTACTGACTGTTGATAATATTGCACCAATAATACATGTAAACCTATTGTAGACTAAGAAGAAAAACTCAAACTTTTATTTAATTAGATGCAAGCAGGTTTAAAGTCAAAATGATACTGGATTAATAAATCGAGACACTGATTTTAATGCTTGATAAAAACTTCAAGATTGCCGTGTGTCCCTTTAATATGGTAAAGGTATTTGGTTAAAACACAATATGTCCTTTTGTGTAAATTCTTATAGTATTTTTATAGAATTTTATTGTATATGCTTTTATATTAACTTTTAAATGCCATTATGAAAGTTAGAATAGTTAAAACAGGTATTGCCATATAGAATATGTATACATACAATATACTGAACAAAAAAAGAAACTTCCGCATTTTAAGCTGTGATTTGCATAGGGTTGACTTTGTTACACTTTGTACACCAATCTAGATACAATTTCATCATTTTATATTTATCACTCAATCATTCTGATCAATATTAATAATCATCAAAAACCAGAGTTAGTGTGTGGCTGCTAAAACATGTTTTATTCAAATTGCGAAATCACTATATTTGTATTATAAAGGGAGGTAATCTGAAAATATTCATTCTTGAAAGCTGTATGTCGCAACAGTGAGTGAACAGGTCAGCTTACTTTCTCCGTCTTTTTGGTGCTGGGGTTATCTTCTGTTTATTTCAATAGAACAAAACTGTGTTAAATCAAAGTTTAAACCACAAGACCCGGAAATGCTGTTTAAACCAAAACAAGGGGAATAACTGTGCGTACAAGTTTGATTCAAGGAAAATTGTTTTCACGACAGTGCTGGCCTTATAACAAAGGTATTAACATATAAGACCAAACAAAATATATTTTCATTGTGTCTACATGTATGGGTAAAGTTGCGGAAGTTTCTTTTTTTGTTGAGTATATATTTTAAAGACTCCTGCACTATTGACTTCTTTTTCAAAATGGCTGACTGTGTCCTCCAAGTTTTTTCTACATAGCTTGTGTTTTGCTTAACCCTTTCACTGCCACAGTCCAAGATATTGCTTTTACATCATTTGCAGGCTGATTAGAGTTTACGCTGGTTGCCACTTAGTAAGAATGTTTTCCATAACATTTATATATAAAATATCACAGGAAGGTTTGAATTCAAATTTTAGCAGACGACATTTGAAATTTGGCGGGGAAAGGGTTAATCTAACCTTTGTATACAGTGTCACATAAGTCTTACATCTATCATATTTCTTAAGTCTATTTATAAGATAGGAATTGTATTTATTTATTGTCTTTTAAGCATTTTTTGGGGACACTTTTTTCTGATTATAAGTTCTAATCATAACTGCATGCTTGAATAAAAATACATTTTTGTATATAATAATTGTTTTAAACTGATTGAAGAAGTCAGTTTACATTGATTGAGAAACTGTGATTTTTTAAATTGACTGATTGAGAAACTGTGATTTTGTTTTAATTATATTAGACTATAAATACATATAATTTTGTATACAAAATAAAGTTTTTGGACAATGTTTGCTTTGGTCCTCATTAAAACATCCACCGTTATAATATTAAGTTGTTTTGTAGCTTTAAGTATTCTGCAGAGCTCTCTCCCCATAACCAGAGATGAATGAATGAATGTCTTTACTTATAGAGGGTGACCCAATTAGCCAACACTAATCTTCCTTGGGGCTCTCTGTAAAGTCGTACATATACAATATAAAATATATATAACAAAACAAAAACGGTGATACTTCCTTTAAACTTTTGTGCACACATACAAATATACATGTATGCACACACATATTCACACCCATGTACACATTCATTCTTATTATATATAATTATATACATATATATATATATATAACTATGCCCCACTTCCGGAAGTGGGGGCACATTGCTTTGCACAGGTTGTCTGTCGGTCGGTCCATCCAGAAATCTTCTTGTCTTTGCGAGAACTCAAGAACAGCTGGCACTACAAACTCGAAACTTAACAGGAATGTTTGTGTCATGGTGTAGTTGTGCACCTCCCCTTTTGGGTAGATTCGCTTAAGAAATGTGTTTGCCGGGGTAACAAAGGTTTAAAAAAAATGTCGGTTGGTCAGTCCATCCCAAAATCTTGCCTTTGCGATAACTCAAGAACGGTTGGCACTACAAACTCGAAACTTGGCAGGAATGTTTGTGTCATGGTCTAGTTGTGCACCTCCCCTTTTGGGTAGATTCGCTTAAGAAATGTGGTTGCCATGGTAACAGAACGTAAAAAACACTAAAATCGCCTGTCTTTGCCCTAACTCAAAAACAGCTTGAACTACAAACTCGAAACTCAGCAGAACTGTTTGTGTCATGGTGTAGTTGTGCACCTCCCCTTTTGGGTAGATTCGGATTAGAAATGTGGTTGGCATGGTAACAAAAGTTGTAAAAAATCACTAAAAATCGCTTGTCTTCGCGATAACTCGAGAACAGCAGGCACTACAAACCCAAAACTCGGCAGGAATGCTTGTCTCAAGGTCTAGTTGTGCACCTCCCCTTTTGGGTAGATTCGCCTAAGAAATGTGGTTGGCATAGTAACAAAATTTGTAAAAAATCACTAAAAATCGCTTGTCTTCGTGATAACTCAAGAACAGCTGGAACTACAAATGCCAAACTTGGCAAGAATGTTTGTCTCACGGTGTAGTTATACACCTCCACTTTTGGGTAGATTCGCTTAAGAAATGTGGTTGGCATGGTAACAAAACCTGTAAAAAATCACTAAAAATCGCTTGTCTTCGTGATAACTCAAGAACAGCTGGTTCAAACTTGGCAAGAATGTTTGTCTCATGGTGTAGTTATACACCTCCCCTTTTGGGGAGATTCGCATAAGAAATGTGGTTGCCATGGTAATAAAACTTGTAAAAAAAAATCACTAAAAATTGCTTGTTAATTTTTAAAACTATTTTTTTTTTTTAAATTTCCTCCCCCCCCCCACCCCATCCCCCATCCCGCCCCCCACCCCCACCCCCCGCCCCGCTTTGTTGGATCAGTTTAACATTTAACATAGAGTTATAGGGAAGAACTTCAAAAATCTTCTCTGAAACTTCAAGAGATCAAGGTTTAATTTTTAAAACTTGGCATTAATGTTTGCGTCATGGTTGTTGAAGGGGGGGGCATATATGTTTTACAAACATCTCTTGTTATATACATGGTTTGCACAATAAAGTGGCACACAGTACACAAGTTGTCATTAATTATCTAAAACTGCAATACATAACACTACGTTTTTTTTAAAGAAGTACATTCTTTAATATATGAAGAAATGCTTTTCCTTATAATTGTTCCAGAGTATGACATATTCCCTTTAAACAATTCATTGGTCTTGGAGTTATATAATTTAATTTGTATGCAGATCGTAGATTTCTCTGCGAGATAACATATATGACGGGACTGTATTTTTTGATACTCTATACATACATTTTGCCTTCCGAAGAAATATCCTTTGCTCGATATTAAGGGAATTTATGGTAACCAGTGCTTCATTTAGTATATTGGTCGCCTAAAAAAGTACAACATGCTCTCCGCTGCAAACGTAATAAAAGTTGTATGTTAGTTTTCTTGTTATTTCCCCATATTATGTAACAATAATCTAGATGAGGTTGAACATATGCCTTATAAAATATTATCCTGTAATTTAAAGAAATATATGATTTTATTCTTGACAGTAGCCAGATGTTTGCTGATATTTTCTTACGAATATGCATTATGTGATTATCCCACTTCAAGTGTTCATTTATATGCATTCATAGAATGTTATCACCTGTTGTAAGTTGCAGTTCAGTGTTATTATAATTTAATGATAAGTTATTATTTACAAGCCGTGCACGCTTTTGAGCGTAACTAAGAGCACTTTAGTTTTTTCAGTGTTTAAAACCATACCATTATTTAGGCACCAAGCATTGAGGGCATTTAAAGCAGTTTGAAGTTACTGCTTTTGATGTGTTAACATCGTAGATAGTGGTATCATCCGCATACATGTCTGTATTAGATACAGTACCTTTAAGACAAATAGGAAGGTCATTTATGAATAATAAGAACAGGAGTGGTCCTAAAATAGAGCCTTGTTGTACACCGCATGTGATTAACTGTTTATCAGAGAGAACCCCAATTATTGAAACATTTGTTTTCTATCTGTTAGATAAGATTTAAACCACTTTACTGTACTGTCACTACATTTATAGATCTGTAATTTTTTTAAAGAATATTATGATCCACTAAGTCAAACGCTTTTCTAAAATCAACCATTATTACCAACACATTTACCTTCATTTAATCCATTTAACCACTTGTCAATCATATGAACTAAAGCCGTTTCACAGCTATGAGTTTTTCTAAATCCACTTTGAGATTTGCATAGCAATTTATAATAATTTAAGAAATCAATGAATGAGTTGTGTACATATTTTTCAATCAACTTGGAAAGAGTTGGTAAAATAGAAATTGGTCTGTAGTTGTTTACATTATCAGATGCACCTGATCTGAATAAGTGATTAACCTTAGCAGCTTTCCAAGTATTTGGGAAAATGCCCCGTCTTATACTACAGTTAATAATATATGCAATACTTTTTGATATAACATTGGCTGATAGTTTTAGTAATTTAGGACCAATTTCGTCTAGTCCAGTGGCTTTGGATGTATCTAAACTGAGAAGCTTTTTACGAGTTTATTCTTCTATTATGAGTGGAATGTTAAAATACATTTTGTCTGGAACAGTGCGTTTCACAAATTCCTTTACTTGTGCAAAGTCTGAATTTGGAATAGGCTCTTAAATTTGCAGCTATATTAACAAAAAATTTATTGAACTCATTTGCCATCTCGAAATTGTCTGTTATTTCTTCACCATTTTTATTGATTTGATTTACAGAATTTCCTTTTTGCGACATTTTTGTGGAGGCACCGTGCTCTTTAAATATTCTTTGTATTGACTTTGGATCTGATTTTCCGTCTATGTCTTTTCACTCGTGGCACTCGGTCGCTAGACCGTATCAGGGGGATGGCTACCTGAGTTCAGGCCTCGAACATTGCACCTAGAGCTATATACAGTATAGTTATAGAGAAATAGCGTTGAGCGACCTTCGTCCGACGGCTGCTGGGCCGACCTACAGATCTTTTGACACAACGGGACCATCTTGGACGCCATGTTTGATTTCTTTTTATTGTGTTACACCTAAATTTCGACTAATTAACATTTTGACATATAGAAACCCTTACAGACGAACACCAATTTTTACAGTAACCTATTTGCACTAAAAATACATTTTTTTGGTAATGAATGTGGTGTGACGTAAATTACAGAATAGTTTCATTAAGTTTGAAGCGCTTCTCAACTTTATTAATAAAAGTACATGTATTATGTATTATCTGGCGATATGTCGTTCTAACATATGGTTAAATTACTTTTTGAAGAAAAAAATCCAGATTTCGTTTATGTTTTATTAAAACACATTTTCCTCCAACAAAATAAGCAGCATTTACCACCTTCTTATGGTTTTCTGGTATATTATTGCACATTGGACTGCAGAAATGTTATAATATTTTTTTCCCGTTCTTTCTATGCACTTTTAATTTTTTCCCAATACCTCAATGCATTACATGAATCAGCGATTTTAGTATTTTTTTCAACATTTTGCCATAAAATATAAATACTTGAGCATATATGTTAAATCTGATACAATAAATGACTTGGATATGTATAGTGTGCAACATTTTATTGCTTCAATTTGAAAAGTTTATGTTCAAACTATTTTCAAAATATAATTCCAGATTCCGTCGACTTTTGACGGAAATACACATTTTTCGCCTGAACATTAAGGCAATATTTTAAGCATCATATGGTGTAGGATTTTTTTCTACTTAATTATTGGACCTTTGTCTATCCAAAATGTTGCAATATGTCTTTATTCTATTGTATCAAATATTTTTTTCTAAATTTTAATCCAATACCCCAATGGATTACAGAAATCAGTGATTTTTGTCATTTTCCCCAACATTTTGCCCTAAAATGGCAACATTTGAGCACATATGTTCTATATGATGCCAGGAAAAACTTGAATATGTATGCTGTGCAACATTCTATTGCTTCAATTTGATAAATTTATGTTCAAACTAATTTTAAAGAATAATTCCAGATTCCGGCAATATTTGACAAAAATACGCAGATTTTGCCCCAAAATTAAGGTATTTCCAAACATCATGCGGTTTGGAACTTTTTTCTATTTAATCACTGCCATGGACCTTAACCTGCCCAAAAAGGTTACAATATTTGTTTTTCTATTGTATTAGATATATTTCTAATTTTTAGTTAAATACCCCCAATGTATTGCAGAAATCAGCGATTTTATTCATTTTTTTAACATTTTTACCCAAAATCTCATTATTTAAGATGGGTTACAAATAAAACAAAATGTTACTAGTTTATATTTATTGGAATAAGCTGGCCATGGCTTCAACAATATATAGTGTAAAATAAAATGTGATGTTAATCAAACTGGAACATTTCAGGTAAATCCAATGTTCATAGTCCAAACTAAGTTTAAATGTGTAAACCCTGGGAACAGATGTTCACAAAGACAAGTCTTAAAATTAAAAACTTCTTGCATAGAAAATAACAAAGTTCTTAGAAAACTGTACAGTGTAAACCCTGGGAACAGATGTTCACAAAGACAAGTCTTAAAATTAAAAACTTCTTGCATAGAAAATAACAAAGTTCTTAGAATATTTTAACTACACTATGCTGTGTCCGCGAAATACCGCGACACAAATTTCATAGATGATTTTAAAGTTCTACGCATTCCGATACCACAACGTCTTGCACCGTCAATAGTAGTATTTGAAAACTTCGTGTAGTTGTATCCCCAAAGATTGCAGCAATGTGGACCACCGCAAACGAGATCCGGATGAAGCCATGACGACGACGACAGACCACTAGGCATCCATCTCCTCATGCATCGATACCACAACGCCTTGCACCGCCAATAGTAGTATTTGAAAACTTCTTGTAGCTGTATCCCCAAAGATTGCACCAATGTATACCACCGCAAACGAGATTCGGATGGAGCCAAGACGACGACTACAGACCACTAGGCATCTCATCTCCTCATGCTTTTCACTGAAATATATACACGACAAGCCGAAGACACTGGTACCAAATACAATATAAACGACAAACACAGGGGAGGGTGGGTGGGTTAGTTTGGAGATAACAATTAAATATCGATTTTTAGAACACAAAATCAGATCGATACTGACCAATTGGCGCTCACTGCAAAGAGGTGTACGCGTTAGAATTACACGTTCATAATAACCTCTGATTTCCACCCCCTGAACTAATTATTATTTGTTCCCTAGTAGAACAAATCCCATTATTTAAGATGGGTTACAAATAAAACAAAATGTTACTAGTTTATATTTATTGGAATAAGCTGGCCATGGCTTCAACAATATATAGTGTAAAATAAAATGTGTAGTTAATCAAATTGGAACATTTCAGGTAAATCCAATGTTCATAGTCCAAACTAAGTTTAAACGTGTAAACCCTGGGAACAGATGTTCACAAAGACAAGTCTTAAAATTAAAAACTTCTTGCATAGAAAATAACAAAGTTCTTAGAATATTTTAACTACACTATGCTGTGTCCGCGAAATACCGCCAAATGCCACATGCCGCGTGGCACCGCCAAACATGGGGGAAGCGGAACACAGCTTAGATAATAAAAAAAACTCCAAAGAGGTATGACAGACGTACTTCAACCAATGAAGCGATTATGTCATGTCATATACAAAATCAAAAAAATCAACCAAAAAACCTCCAAAGAGGTAAAACAGACATACTTCAACCAATGAAGCGATTGTGTCATGCAACATGACGTGGCATGTGTCATGCCACATTGTGTCATGGCACCGCCAAACATGGGGGAAGCGGAACACAGCTTAGATAATAAAAACCTCCAAAGAGGTATGATAGACGTACTTCAACCAATGAAGCGATTGTGTTATGTCATATACATAAACAAAATCAAAAAACTTTAAAAATCAACCAAAAAACCTCCAAAGAGATACAACAGACATACTTCAACCAATGTTCCCTAGTAGAACAAATCCCAATATATAAGTATCGGATCCATACATTATATGGTGGGACACGTAGAGATGCTTTCCGAGAAAGATTCCATCAATTCAAATTGGTTTTAATATAGTCCATTCTTTTTCTAAAAAATAATTTCTAGATTTTTTCAATTTTCTTCTGAAAACGAAACGTAACGTTTTCCCCCAAAACTCACTAAAGCCCCAACGCTCAGATGGCACACATGTCTCATTTTTCAGAAAGTCATACCCTATAAAAATTGTAGAATGGTGAGGCAAGGCTGTCACATTGTTAACACATATGTAAGAACATGTATAGTATCGGGGAAAGACTGTCACACGGTTAACACATATCTAGGAACATGTAGAATGGTGGGGAAAGTCTTTCACATGGTTAACACCTACCTAAGAACATGAACAATGGTCGGAAAAGGCTTTCACACTGTTAACACATATTTAAGAACATGCAGATTGGTGGGGAAAGGCTGTATCAATGTATCACATATCTAAGAACATGTATACTCGCGGGGCAACGATTTTAAACTGTTCTAAGAACATGAGAAATGGTTGGGCAAGTCTTTCACACTGTTAACACACACCTAAGAACATATATAATGGTGGGGTAGGCTTTCACACTGTTAACTCATACCTGAAAATATGTAGAATGGTGAGCAAAGCTGTCACACTGTTAACACATATCTAAGACATGCAGAATGGTGGGCAAGGCTTTCGCACTATTAACACATACCTAAGCACACGTAGAATGGTGAGCAAGGCTTTCACACTATTAACATATACCTAAGAACATGTAGAATGGTGGGCAAGACTTTCACACTGTTCACGCATACCTAAGAACATGTAGAATAGTTGGGCAATGCCTTCGCAATATTAACACATATCTAAGAACATGTAGAATAGTTGGACAAGACTTTCACACTGTTAAAACATAACTAAGAACATGTAGAATGGTGAGGCAAGGTTTTCACACAGTTAACATATATCTAAGAACGTGTAGAATGTTTGGACAAGGCTTTTACATTGTTAACACATATCTAAGAACATGTAGAATGGTGGTCAAGACTTTCACACTATTAACACATACCTAAGAACATGTAGAAAGGTGGGAAAGGCTTTCATACTGTCAACGCATAATAAGAACATGCAGACTGGTGGGGAAAGGCTTTCACAAAGTTAACAAATATATACGAACATGTAGAATAGCGCGGAAAGGCTGTATCGATGTTATCAGATATCTAAAAATGTATAATGACGGGGCAGGGCTTTCACATTGTTAACACATATCTAAGGGCATGTAAAATGATGGGCAAGGCTTTCACGCTGTTAACACATATCGAAGAACATTTACAATGGTGAGCAAGTCTTTCAAACTGTAAAGACATATCTAAAAACATGTATAATGGCGGGCAAGGCTTTCACACTGTTAACATATACTTAAGAACATGTAGAATAGGAGGGCAAGTCTTTCATGCTGTTAAAACATAACTAAGAACATGTAGAATGGTGAGGCAAGGTTTTCACATTGTTAATATATATCTTAGAACGTGTAGAATGTTTGGGCAAGGCTTTTACATTGTTAACATATATCTAAGAACATGTAGAATGGTGGTCAAGGCTTTCACACTATTAACACATACCTAAGAACATGTAGAATGGTGGGAAAGGTTTTCACACTGTTAACACATACTACGAACATGTAGAATGGTGGGAAAGGTTTTCACACTGTTAACACATATCTACGCACATGAAGAATGGCGGGCAAGGCGTTCACACTGTTAACACATATTTAAGAACATTTACAATGGTGAGCAAGTCTTTCAACTGTAAAGACATATTTAAAAATATGTATAATGGTGAAAAAGGCTTTCAAACTGTTAACACACATCTAAGAACATGTAGAATTGTTGGGCAAGGCTTTCACACTGTTAACACGTATCTAAGAACATGTAGAATGGTCGGCAAGCCTTTCACACTGTTAGCGCATATCTTAGAACATGCAGAATGATGGGGGTAGTCTTTCACACTGTTAACGCATACCTGAAAATATGTAGAATGGCGAGAAAGGCTTTCACACTGTTAACACATACATAAGAACATGTAGAATGGTTGGGCAAGGCTTTCGCACTATTAACACATTCCTATGAACATTTAGAAAGGTGGGCAAGGCTTTCACACTGTTAACACATATCTAAGAACATGTATTTGTTTTTTTTGTGTTTGTTTATATGGTATTTTACGCCTTTATCAACACATGTAAGTTGATAGATGACGGTCGATTTGTTTTTGTGGTGGAGGCAGATCAGCCACTTTTCCTGGGTAGAACCAGTACTGTACACCTACCGCCATCCGTAAGAATCGACACTTCCTCACTTGCAAGTCGATCTCCAAGTGGGATTCGAACTAGCAGCGGTGAGAGGCGAAGGTTTTCAACACAACATTGTTAACCATTTGGCCATGGAGAGGCTAGAATGGTGGGCAAAGCTTTTGCACTATTAACACATACCTAAGAACATGTAGAATGGTGGGCAGGGTTTTCACACTATTAACACATACCTAAGAACAGGTATAATGGTGGGCAAGGCTTTCACACTGTTAACACATACCAAAGAACATGTAGAATTGTTGGCCAAGGCTTTCACACTGTTAACGCATACCTAAGAACATGTAGAATAGTTGGACAAGGCCTTCGAACTAATAACACATATCTAAGAACATGTAGAATGGTGAGAAAGGCTTTCACACTGTTAACACATATCTAAAAGCATATAGAATGGTTGGGCGAGGCTGTCACAGTGTCAACTCATATTTAACAACATGTAGAATGGTGGGCAAGCCTTTCACACTGTTAATGCATATCTAAGAACATGCAGAATGGTTGGGCAAGGCTTTCACACCGTTAACCCACATCGAAGAACATGTAAAATGGTTGGGCAGGTCTTTCACACTGTTAATATAGATATAAAATCGAACAGGAAGAGTATCATTCGAGGACCACAGTCAACCACAAACACACACAGAAACAAAGAACATAAAACACACGTGTTTAAGGAAAAACTGGATCAATGAATGTCATACAATCCCTTTGGGATGAAAATATAACAATAACTTAACGCCAGTTGACAGTCACATTCGTCGAACACGTACTTCAAGAGTACGGATTATTTGAAGTTTAATTATTCTAATAAACTTGAAGCTTACCCTGTCGCAGAGGTGGAAGCTGGTTGGCATCGTTTTATTTTGAAATGTTCCAACATGTAAACATAATACGTAATAAACAGTACAAAAGGATAACCAAATATGAGGTTTTGCTTTTGTCATTGTCGTCTTCATCAAATTGACGTTTAAATGTTCAGCAGTTCATCTGGAAGAATCTTTAACTTCACAGGCTGAATAACATTTTCTGTTGATTTTGAAATCTGATCAATCAGAACTTTATTGTTCAATTGCCGATTCATACATGTTTAGCTCTACTGGCCAAAGGCCAAAAAAGGCCAGCAGGCCTTATGCGATAGCATATCCTCTGACGACGTTGGCGTTGGCGTCCATTATCAGGACTTTCTCTGAAACCGCTGGGCCAATTTTACTAAAATGTACTCAGATTTCCCATGGATCCGACATTCAAGATGGCCGGCAAGATTGGTTTCGTCAATCTTATTTTAGAATTGATCGCTAACTACTAAACTATGTAGTTGTTGTTTTTTAAGTTCTCGTAAAATTAAAATTGGCAGCATATGGAGATTTTGCACGTTTTACATCGACTTATAAGAAAAAGCTTGAACAAAATCTTCTTTTCCAAAACCACAAAGCACAGAGTTCTCATATGTTTCATCAACTTACGGATATCTACCATTTTTATTCAAATGGTCAAATATGGCCCCGTCCCGGGTGTTACAGTTTTACAAAGAGATTATTATGATAGGCGAATTTTCAAAAACATAAAAAAAAAAAATCTCCGAAACTGCAAGATCTAGAAGTTTACTATTTTACCATAAGTTATGGTCCTCTACCAATTCTGTTCAAATGGTGACCATTGGGTCAAATTTGGCCCGTTCACATGTTTTACATAGACTTATTTAGGGAAAACGTTCAAAAGTGTCTTCTCTCAAACAACAAGGTATAGAGTTCTCATACATTGTATGCAACAAAAGTTTACTGTCCTCTACCAAGTTTGTTAGTTTAATAATATGTTATTGCAGATATGTTACAATACATCAGTTCAACATTCCAATATTCATAGCAACATATGGAAATGGGTTAAACTACACGTTATTACAACATTAGTTACAGTTCTCTCCATAAAAATAAAACTAAGTTTGTCAAAATTGGGTCAAATCTATTACAGCCCCAGGGTAATATGATTTACAGAAAGAAAAAGTAAAACGTCTTCTCTGAAAGCACAAGGTACTATGAGAGCTTTCATATATTGCCTGCAGTATTTAAGCTTATGACCCTCTAACAAGTTCAAATGACGAACCTTGTTCAAATCTACAGTTATACACACTAGTTATAAAGTAAAATTAAAAAAAATACTTCTCTAAAACTAAATGAGCTGGAGGTTTCATATTGCGCATGTACCATAAGTTTGTTACCCTTTATCAAATTTGTTCAAATGGAGACCATCGAGATAAATCTGGTCCCACCGCAGCAATCACATGTTTTACAAACATATATGGAAAAAAACATTAAAATATTTCTTTCTCTAAAAGCGCAGTTATACACTTACTGAGTATGAACAGACGGATACAACCATCCAACCAGCATCAGCCCTGGAGTATATCACCACCCCTGGGTGCATAACCCTTAGGCCATATCTTATAAACTGTTGAGATCCCAAACTACAACCACATATACACTTAATGGGCTTGAGTAGACGGATACACCCGTACAATCAACTTCGGCCCCGGGGTCCGTCTCCACCCTTGGGGGCATGTGGCCCCGGGGTTGGTCCCCAACCCTGGGGGCATAGCCCCTGTGTCATAACTTCGAAACCGATGAGATCAACACCAAACAATCAATAAGTTGATCCTAGAAAATTCACGTTGATGTGAAATCCAAAATGGCCGCCAAAACTAAAAATAGATTAAAAAAAAAAGTTTGTAGCGACTACATCTTGAAAACTGTAACTGATATTAAACATAAGGGATTTTTTCTAAAAGGATCAGCATGACATGATGTTGGTCCTTGTCGAAAATCGTTTTGCTTCGACGTTAAACATGTCTGCCAGGGCGATCTTTGTCTGCAGAGAGTTATATATAGTAAAACTGTGTAGCGACTATGCCTCTGAAACTACTCGACGGATTTTCATGAAACTTGACAGTAATCTTACTCTTAATATATAATTGATACAGCACAATTTCAGGTCGGTCGGAAATTCAAGATAGCCACCACGGCTAAAAACAGATTAAAAAAACAACAAGTTTGAAGCGACTACTTCTTGAAAACTATAAGTGATATTGATATTGATTTTTCGTTATCGTCGAATAATCAAAATGGCCGCCACGGCGACTCAAAGTTTACATAGAGTTATATAGGAAAAGGTTCAAAATGACATCTTCTTTGAAACCGCTTGAAGGATTTTGATGAAACTTAATCACAATGATATTTGGGATAGTCTCTCTCAGATTTATGTTTTTCGCGGCCGCCAGTCATCCAAGATGGCCGCCATGGCTAAAACTGGGTCAAATTTAAGGAAATTTCAAACGACATCTCCTTCGAAACCACTTATTCCATTCTTGTGAAATATCATATACATGTTCCTTGGGTTGGTCTCTATCAAGTTTGTGTTTTTCGTTTTCGTCTAATAATCAAAATGGCCACCACGACGACCCAAAGTTTACATAAGAGCTATATAGGAAAAGGTTAAAAAATACATCATTCTTTGAAACCGCCTGAAAGATTTTGATGAAACTTATGCACAATGATATTTGGGATAGTCCCACTCAGATTTGTGTTTTTTGCGGCCGCCAGTCATCCAAGATAGCCGCCATAGCTAAAACTAGGTCAAATTTAAGTAAATTTCAAACGACATCTCCGATACCACTTATTCCATTCTTGTGAAATATCATATACATGTTCCTTGGCTTAGCCTCTATCAAGTTTGTGTTTTTCGTTATCGTCAAATAATCAAAATGGCTGCCACGCCGACCCAACATTTACATAGAGTTATATAGGAAAAGGTTAAAAATGACATCTTCTCTGAAACAGTCTGAAAGATTTTGATGAAACTTAAGCACAATAATATTTGGGATAGTCCCTCTCAGATTTATGTTTTTTTCGCGGCCGCCAGTCATCCAAGATGGCCGCCATGGCTAAAGCTAGGTCAAATTTAAGTAAATTTCAAACGACATCTCCGAAACCACTGATTCCATTCTACTGAAATATCATATACATGTTCCTTGGGTTGGCCTCTATTAAGTTTGTGTTTTTCGTTATCGTCGAATCATTAAAATGGCCGCCACGGCGACTCAAAATTTACATAGAGAAAAGGTTACAAATTCCATCTTCTGTGAAACCGTTTGAAGGATTTTGATGAAACTTAAGCACAATGATATTTGGTATTGTCCTTCTCAGATTTTTATTTTTCACGGCCGCCAGTCATCCAAGATGGCCGCCATGGCTAAAACTAGGTCAAACTTAAGGAAATTTCAAACGACATCTCCTAAACGACTTATTCCATTCTTGTGAAATATCATATACATGTTCCTTGGGTTAGCCTCTATCAAGTTTGTGTTTTTCATTATCGTCAAATAATCAAAATTATTCAAAACGGCCGCCACGATAACCTAAAGTTTACATAGAGTTATATATAGGAAACATTTTCTTGGGTTGGCCTCTATCATGTTTATGTTTTTGAATCACATCTTACAAGTAGAGCGTCTACAGGCCCTATTGGGCCTCTTGTTTTGATAGTGTCTGCTTTGTGTAAATGGCTTTTGATTTACAGTTTACTGGTTTGATCAATGTAATCAATGCCATCGAACCGCTTAAATAAATAAATAACTGTAAACAATATTATTTCAGATGCAAATAAGAAAAGATGGCAGCTCCGTTATATCGCTGGATCCAGTGTCTGCGTTGCCTACTTGTCCAAATGATCCCATGTAGTAGTAAAAGAGAAATCACATCCATGATTCGAAGTACGTGATTGTGTGCTGAATATGACATGACATTTAGACATAAGGGTAATCTCAAGGCACATATTGCCTGCATACTGGCAAGAGGTCGTTCAAGTGCGGATATCGTGACATGGCATTTGTGAACAAATAGGAGCTCTAAAAGCATACATTATGGGACATACTGATGAGATGCCGTTTAAGTGTGCAAAATGTGAGATGGCATTTACAAAAAGGGGTCGTCTTAAGACACATATGGCCGTACATACTGGCAATGAGCCGTTCAAGTGTGCAGAATGTGACATGGCATTTACTCAAAAGGCTCCTCTCAAGAGGATATGGCCTGTGACATGACATACGCAAGTCGTAGTGGTCTCAAGAAGCATATAATGGTACATACTGGAGAAATAATGTTTACATGTCAGGTTTGTCAGAAAGGTTTTGGAACATCATCAGTACTACAACGTCATATGCGTATACACACCGGAGAGAAGCTAAATTCATGCACCGAAGGTCACATGACATTCACGCACAATTTGATTTTCAAGAGACATATGGCTGTGCATACTTGCGAGAGGCCATTCAAGTGTGCAGAATGTGACATGGCATTTACAAAAAGGAGTTGCCTCAAAACATATGACCATACATGATGGCGAGAGACCGTTCAAATGTTCGGAATGTGACATAGTATTCGCACGTCGAGGACATCTGTATAGACATATGATCGTACTGACGAGTGGGTGTTCAAGTGTACAAGATGCGACAACACATACGCACGTCCAGATAGTCTGAAGGACATATGGTGGTACATACTGGCGAGAGGGAGTTCAAGTGTACAACATGCGACAACACATTCGCACGTCCATATAGTCTGAAGGACATATGGTGGTACATACTGGCGAGAGGGAGTTCAAGTGTACAACATGCGACAACACATTCGCACGTCCAGATAGTCTGAAGGACATATGGTGGTACATACTGGCGACAGGGAGTTCAAGTGTACAACATGCGACAACACATTCGCACGTCCAGATAGTCTGAAGGACATATGGTGGTACATACTGGCGAGAGGGAGTTCAAGTGTACAACATGCGACAACACATTCGCACGTCCAGATAGTCTGAAGGACATATGGTGGTACATACTGGCGAGAGGGAGTTCAAGTGTACAACATGCGACAACACATTCGCACGTCCAGATAGTCTGAAGGACATATGGTGGTACATACTGGCGAGAGGGAGTTCAAGTGTACAACATGCGACAACACATTCGCACGTCGAGGACATCTGGATAGACATATGATCGTACTGACGAGAGGGTGTTCAAGTGTACAACATGCGACAACACATTCGCACGTCCAGATAGTCTGAAGGACATATGGTGGATCATGGTGGTACATACTGGCGAGAGGGAGTTCAAGTGTACAACATGCGACAACACATTCGCACGTCGAGGACATCTGGATAGACATATGATCGTACTGACGAGAGGGTGTTCAAGTGTACAACATGCGACAACACATTCGCACGTCCAGATAGTCTGAAGGACATATGGTGGATCATGGTGGTACATACTGGCGAGAGGGAGTTCAAGTGTACAACATGCGACAACACATTCGCACGTCCAGATAGTCTGAAGGACATATGGTGGTACATACTGGCGAGAGAGTGTTCAAGTGTACAACATGCGACAACACATTCGCACGTCCAGATAGTCTGAAGGACATATGGTGGTACATACTGGCGAGAGGGAGTTCAAGTGTACAACATGCGACAACACATTCGCACGTCCAGATAGTCTGAAGGACATATGGTGGTACATACTGGCGAAAGAAACTTTACATGTCAGGTTTGTCAGAAAAGTTTAGAAGATCATCAGCATTACAAATTCATATGCGTCAACACACTGGGGCGTCAACACACTGGCGTAAACACACTGGGGAGTCTTCACATCCCATGCATTGAATGAAATGCACAAAGTGAATCTCAAGGCACATATGTGGGTGCATACGAGAAGCTGTTCACATTGGGCATTATTCACACGACGGTGGCATCTTAAGAGACAAAGGACCGTGCTGTCGTCGTGAAGCCAGTCCAGTTAAGAGTATTTGACTTGACCCACGCTGATCAAGGTATCCTAAATGACCAATGGTTGTTCAGACTGGTGAAAGTGTAAGACAAAATATATATATGTATATATAGTATTATATGTGAGATATGTGATAAAACATTGTATTTTGTAGAATAAAACTGAACTGAGACATATATTACTAACGCATTGTAACTGTATATAATGTGTCGTGTCACCACACGGGTTTCAACTTTACAAGTAGTCCCTCAATAAAGGCAACACTACATGGTGTGCTGTGTTATTGTTATTATATTTCTGTTTTAAAAGTAAAGTGAGAAAATGGCAAAAGAGAGTTTGCAGTTCTGCCTTGTATTATACGCGCTTATGTGATTTGAGTACATGTCCAATCTGTATTCTTCGATATCTGAATATACGAACATATCCATTATGTTGAATAGTGTACACTCATAGATATTATAACAAATAGATAGGCAACTGTGAAATGTATCTAAATTTCAGGCACAGTGCGGAAATGTCCCAACATTGTGCCGGACTTTAAACATGAAGCATAGTTTCCTTACTTTAACATTTTAGCAAAAATTGATTTCACTACATCAGTTGCTTGGGTTTTAATGGAATAACCAAAATGATGTTGTTTTTAACTTTAAACTAGGTTTTATACAATAAATGTGTATAATCCTATTTTTCTATTCATGTTGAATCTTTTAAAAGTATTCTCATCAACATCAATGTATTTTTGATAGGGACAGAGAATATCCTCTTAGTGCCTGATCTCATCCAGTTTATCAGGTGAGGCTGAGAAAAAAATGAAGTCCGAGGCTGTGCCGATTTTTTTTTTTTTTTTGTGGCGAACCTGATAAACTGGATGAGATCAGGCACTAACATGATGTTCTATTTATCATGTTGATCGTTTAAAATCATTCAATTTACCTTTTTTCCCCCCTTTCCTTCCGTTCAAAAATACCCAGACGTCATCAAATATACCCTGACGTCATCAGAAGAGGTACTGACGTCATCAACAGAGGTGCACCTGACGGGAGAGGAAAGTAACTGCCGAGATAAGATTTTTTATCATGTCGATCTGCATATTTCTGCCGAGAAACAGGGTGCCTGAGATAAAACCTTATATCGGCAGTTACGTTCCTATCCCGTCAGGTGAACTTTTTTTGATGACGCCAGCACCTCTTTTATGACGTCAGGCTATATTTGATGACGTCTGGGTACTTTTGAACGGGAAAATGGGGGAAAATGCAAAAAATGTAAATTAAATGATTTTAACCTATCAATATGATAAATAGATTATCATGTTAGTTCCTGATCCTATCCAGTTTATCAGGTTCGGCACGAAACAAATGAAGCCCTCGGCCCAGCCTCGGACTAACATGATATTCTCTATATCTCAGACACCCTGTTTTTCGGCAGAATTATACAGATCGACATGATAAAAGGAAAAGTTAAGATGCCACGTGTGATATTTTGGCTTCTTCATTGGTTCAGATAGGACGTTTCCAATTTCATCTGTTTGTTATTATATAGGTCTGTATCAACGTCAGAGTCCAACGTCAATCCAACGTCGGGGTTTGACGTTGTATCAACGTCACGCCTACTAAACAGTGTCTCCAGCTCAAAAAAGAGCAATCGTAAAATGAGACAATGCAGCATCCGAGCTAGAGACATCGTCAAGAAATGGCTGTCAAAATGTGAGTATGACCCATGTTTTAGCTATTTTTTATTGTTTTAAGACCTGAACTGGCAAATCGGAGAATGTCATGCTCCGAGTATAAGCCAGGAACGTCCGTAAAACCCACGATTTGTTCCATATAATGGCTTACCTTTGTTGTAGAACTTTTCTCCCGTGACCGGTAAGTTTGTTTACATGACAAATTTCGACATTCTTGTGTAGTTTAGTCCGAGTTCTACACATTAAACATATTGTAGCATCATATATTGGTCCAGTATGATGATAAAAACAAATGAGCACCACAAATACGCAGGAAAAGGCATTACTCGGAGAGTTATGCTGATTTTTTTTATAAGAGCTAGAGACAACATACGAGAGCTAGAGACAACATACGAGAGCTGGAGACAAAACAGGGAGCTAGAGTCGATGGATTTAGAAGTATTACTTAAAATTTACGTATTTGAAGTGGTGGTTATCATCGAAAGAGACTGATGATATCGTGACATTCGAATTAATCGTAGGTTTCTACGAAGCGATACACCCGGTATATATGTTCGCTAAACAATAAATGAATTGAATGTGATATTTATTTCAATGTATACCAAATATTTCCAACTTACGCAGATGTTCTATTTACATGTAATCTATTGATTTTCGTTTAAACTGTATCCGTATTATCGTGAAACTGTAAACATGTATCACATTTGATGTTGATGTACCGTATATACTTTGAAGTAACAGGTAAAATGTATTAAATATTTAGGATTTTTAGCTCACCTGAGCCGAAGGCTCACAGGTGAGCTTTTGTGATCGCCCTGTGTCCGTCGTCCGTCGTTAACTTTTTGCTTCAAACAACATCTCCTAAAACCGCTTGGCCAATGTCAACCAAACTTCACATTAATGTTCCTTGGGTGGTCCCCTTTCAAGTTTGTTCAAAGAATTGAATTAGGTGCAGAACTTTGGTTGCCATGGCAACGGAAATGATTTTTTTTTTAAAAATCTTCTTGTCAGAAACTACTGGCCCGATTTCGAAATAATTTCACAGAAATGTTCCTTGGGTAACCCTCTACGAAGTTTGTTCAAGCCGTCGAGATTCGTCAAAAAACATGACCGCCAGGGGCGAGGCTGGTTTTCCCTATATGGCTATAGTAAAAAATTCAAAAATCTTCTTGTCAGAAACTACTGGTGCGATTTCAAAATAATTTCACAGAAATGTTCCTTGGGTGACCCTCTACCAAGTTTGTTCAAGCCGTCGCTATTTGTCAAAAAATGTCATCTGAAAATATCGAAATAAAATAATTTTCAAAGTAGGTACAAGGGCAAGGAAGTTACGAGTACAAGATGTTTGCAATGGTTATTATTCGTCCACAATCCTGTTTCTAGTGTGACGTAAGCAAAACTTATACCATAACTGAAATCGTTTGAGGGTAAAACACGCAAGAGTAAACTGACGGATAATAACGCCATGCCATATATTTAATAGCGCTATATATACTACTAAGACGTCAGCTATAATTACCTCATAGTGTGACATTTATAGTTATAATAGGAATAGAACAATAACTTTGAGTTTGCAAATATTGTATTTATTAGCATGTTTACTCGTTGTATTCAATATACATAAACGATCACTCAGTACATTACCTCTATTTATTTACATTTTTATCCATGTCATAAATGATGTACCGTGTTATTTCAAGTTTACTTGGGTGTGCTATGTTATACATGTTGTATACTAAATCATCATTACAACTACCTATGATTCTAAATTGCATGATATCACCCGTTATATCATATTTATAATAGCTCGCATAGCAAAACAATAAACAGGACTTACGCTCCGGCACAACGTGTGCCCCTAGTTAAGACACTGCCTTCTAATATGGCCGTTGGTTAAATAGATATCTATTTTATGAAGAATGAAACATCAAACTTTACTGACAAAGGAAGAAAATAACTTGAAGAAATAGCTCATGTGGTGGGATTTTATTTACAAAATTCAATTGATACAACACTGAGCTATTAATGTTGACAGTATGGTGGGGGTATTGGTAGTTTCTGATTTTTAAAATTGGTTTAATACAGTTTTATTATTGTATGCAATAGTATTGCATCGACTCTAGCTCCCTGTTTTGTCTCCAGCTCTCCTATGTTGTCTCCAGCTCTTATCAAAAAATCAGCATAACTCTCCGAGTAATGCCTTTTCCTGCGTATTTGTGGTGCTCATTTGTTTTTATCATCATACTGGACCAACATATGATGCTACAATATGTTTAATGTGTATAACTCAGACTAAACTACACAAGAATGTCGAAATTTGTCATGTAAACAAGCTTACCGGTCACGGGAGAAAAGTTCTACAACAAAGGTAAGCCATTATATGGAACAAATCGAGGGTTTTACGGACATTCCTGGCTTATACCCGGAGCATGACATTCTCCGATTTGTCAGTTCATGTCTTAAAACAATAAAAAAATAGCTAAAACATGGGTCAAACTCACATTTTGACAGCCATTTCTTGACAATGTCTCTAGCTCGGATGTTGCTTTGTCTCATTTTACGATTGCTCTTTTTTGAGCTGGAGACACTGTTTAGTAGGCGTGAACGTCGGAATATGTGTCTACCTGACTTTCATTTTCAACCAAAATCCAAAGTCAATCCAACGTCATAGCCCAACGTTGGATACAACGTCACATTGACGTCATGTGCCCACTGGGTAGGTCTGTGGTACACTTCGTGCAAATATATTGCATGTATGTAATGTTTGTATAGTTAAATTCCATTTTTATTAGATCTACTACGTAAGAGTTAGCTCTATTTGCTCGCTAAATACATCCTTATACGGGCATTGGTTTATGACGGAACAACATCTGTATCGACCCTTTTGAGAATACTCAAGTGTATTGATAACAAACACCATGTCCATGGATACGTTACCCGTTGATGTGGTGGAAGTAACAACAATTTGTGGTGTAATAACGCCTGCTTGGGGTGTAAAACACCGAAGGTAATAAAATGATTATTTCTTGTTCTTAATTATATATTCTAGCTGTGTGAAATAGCGCCAGATGTGGTCCATACATTTTCGAAGACCCGCCTGAACGTTGTTTTGTCTAAACGTTAATTTTGTCATTTTTCAAACAGTCGATGAAATTATGACTTTATCAACCCAAACACAATAAAGTGCACAGAACAATGCAAAATGTATCAGATGCATTTAATCACGCTGTACAGTATTCTGTGAAGTAAATGACACTCCCACGCAATGTTTTCAAGTTTGTTTGGTATCTTTACAATCAAGAATGACGGTGATCATGGTTGGGATTTCTTTATTTACACTGTCCTGTTTTAATGGGATGACAGTAGGGTAAGTGTGAGGTTTGGTGCACCCTAGAACCGGTTTAAACCCCCCAGTGGCCTACTTTGACACTGACCGTTCCAAGGCGGAAGCCCTCTTGTCAACCCTTTTGTGTTTGTGATGTCGTTTGCATTTAATATTTATTTTGGCTTCTTGTTTGTCTGTTTGCGTGTTTGTTTCTGTGTTTTGTAGTTGACTGTCCTCCTTGAATGCTACTTTCCCTGTCCGATCTTTTTATATTTCTTTGTAGATGTATATTGATCAGCTTTTTTGTAACGCTATTGATTTGGTGGAGATGTAACACCTCAGGTCCGGTAGCATTTTAAAGAAACGTTTTTTCCTCTTTTTTTTCAAGCACATAAACACGTTTATCGTCCGCATATTTCGGCATTTGTTAGCTTAACCATATAACGATTAAATTGGATATATTGGAAGTGCTCTGTCCCTTGTTTAATTTCTTACAAATGTAGATTGAGCTGTCATAGACACGAATATGCCTACGAACTGTTAGTGAAAATGTTCTGCAGAATGTCTTATAAACGACAATAACTTTTCAGTTGTTGTCCCAGATTTTCGAAAGAAAAAGATGCATATATGTGGGTTTTGTTCAAGGGCGATTAACGTCAAGTGCATGGGTTCAGCTCTGTTATGCAGTAGAACAACCAAGCTTGGCTCATATTTGTAAATGGGTAAAAATGTAAAAGTGTCCGATGGGACAGTTGTCCAAGTGTCAGTTGCACGACATATCAAAGGCGGATCTCATACATATCTTTTCACCGCCTGAACATTCACTGAATTGAATCAAGTACCCAATCACTGCTGGGTGGTTGAGATTTTTTTCAGTCAGTTGCCCCCACCGAAGCTCGAATACGCGACCTATAGATTAGAACAACAAATGACCATCATATTGGCATTTACTGGTCATACTGGCATCTACTTAAGTCAATTGTATTTTTATTGATGTGTTAGGTCCCTTGTTTCTACCGCCGTTTTCTTTTATCAAAATCCGTTATTTTAGCTCCGAATTGTCTAAAGTCTAAAAATTACTCCCATATATATTCTATAGATGATGAGATGCATTTTTTCCTAACATGTCCTTACTACTCAGATGAAAGAACTAATTTATTAACATTCATATCTTCAGAATGTTCTAATTTTTCCAGCCTGGATTTGAATAATCAACTTATTTGGCAATTATCTTGTGAAAATATACACATTCTGAAAGCATTAGGTACTTACTTAATACAGTGTTTTAAAAAACACTATTAACCCTAAAAGTCATTATAAGTAATCTATAATTACTGGTGTGATTATAGTTTAAGGTACTGTAAGCGACTCTGCTCAGTGTTTGTGCTCTGGTTTGTTTTATTTTGTCATTGTTTGTTACTTACCAATCATTGCAATCACTTTACTAAATTACTTGCCCCTATGAGGGCCCTTAATTGGTTAATAAAATCTTGTATCTTTTATAGCCCAACAGTGTTCGCTATATCTGTTGGGTTTTTATTGTGTATACTACTGTTTGTTTATAACATGAGGTATAGTGTATATAGGGCAAGGCAGAGCAGGGCAGGGCATGGCATGACAGGGCTGAGCTGGACAGGGCAGGGCAAGGCAAGGCAGGGCTGGGCTGGGCAGGTCTGGGCAGAGCAGGGCAAGGGCTGGCTGGCAGGTTAGTAGGTTGGTACTTAATTTCAAAAATGCACTAGATTAAAATGACTGGGAGGAAACAACTACAAAGTAATACATCGCAAAGAGTGCAGTACACATATATAATCCATATCTTTACAATTTATAATAATACACAACTAAACAATAAGTTAAAGTCTGTAGTCATCTTTCATTCATGTTTAATATCTGATAACTGGAAATGAGTTAGTACATGTATACTTAACTCTAATTCGTGACTCGATTTCATGTTGAAAACAAACGCTGATACACGGTGTAATTTGTACAATCGGGCAACCATTAATAGTGGGGCAGATTGGTGACATATATTGACAAATAGCTAGAAAATACTCTACTAAACATGTTTGGCTATGGACCCACGTCAGATTTTGAAAAATGGCCGCCAAATATTCCATAAAGAATTAATGAAGCCCATAATTAATTGGTTTCATCAAAACTTGTTATTGTAAATACACTAAATTCAGGACATTGATAGACAATAAAATATGCAATATAATTTGGGTAATTTCTTTCTTCAAAATGGCCCCCATTTTCAAAATGGCCGCCAAAAAACGTTTATTTTTTTATTTTTTATTTTATAAAGCAATCAAAATGTGGATGTGTTTTACAAAGGTGTTGTCTTGATATATTTATGTGTATGTCTATACTTTAATAAACAGTTGTTAGATAACCCCTATACTTCAGGGGTTAGGGGATTTACACATGTATACATACTATGCTAACTATGAGACTATAGTTTTGTCTTAGTTGTCTTTAGCCTTAGTATTTCTGAAGTGTGTTTAAGTTTCAATCTCATCTTTATTAGCGGCTTTTAGTATATAATAACTCGTAAGTATACATCCAGTGACGGTAAAACACTATTAAAGGTATACGCAACAATCTTGAATCATTTATGAAGCATCCAAATTGATTAATCCAATATCAATTTGACTTTAAAACTTCTTGCATAAATACAATGCAGAATTTTTTAATTGTTTGTGGTTATTCTATTACAAGTTTTAATATATTATTGGTGCAATATATTCTCCAATGAGCAATATGTAAAACTAATTGGCTTTGAACTATTTACATAATTACTGAAACTGCTTTTAAAACATGCATATGAAGTAACAAAACTAATGGGACGCCGCAGTTATAAAAATAATCATGCTTGCAACGCTTGGAGTATAAATATCGGAAAGGATACTTAAACAATATTTTTCATCTCCGATTTATCGGAATTAGATTTAATTACGACCTTAAAATACATTTGTTTATTTAAACAATATTAACAACACACTATCAGAAAACAAATCAAAAAGAAGTTTGCTATATACACAAACTCAAATGTAATAAGCGGTGTTATCATTTGAACATTTTCAATATGAGAGCTAATATTAAACGTAATCTAATCTTACTATCTATGATCTGAATGGTACAATTTTTCTTAATCACAGTCACAGTACCCAACATCCCATTTTTAAAAGACTGTAAACATCATTCCTGCTTTGACACTTCGTTTTAAATTGCAACACACTTGTCTCTTTGACATCTACATTTAATAAGTCCCTTGTCCCTGATATGAAAATTAGTTTAGTACCCTTCAGAAATTCCAAAGGCTGGAGAAAACCTAGAGTCAATCGGAAGTGAAATTTGATTTAAACTTGTAAATCCTTCAACACATTAACCATACGGTGCCTCTAAATAACTCTTTATTACAATATTAACAAACAAATAATATGCCAAGACAACTGAGTATACAAATTCAACATATTAATTACTTTCTTACAAACAACTATTAAACGAATTATACTTTTTACTATTTTCGACACGTTTTGGCGGCCATTTTAAAAACGGTAGCCATTTTGAACTTAAAATATACACATATTGTATTTCATGACCCTTTGTCTATCATTTTGCGGAATTTGTTGCGATTGCCATAATATATTTTGTTAAAACCTGATACATATATGTTCAACTGATTATTTATTACATATTTGGCGGCCATTTTAAAAATGGCGGCCATTTTGATAAATCTGGCGTGGGTCCATAGCGAAATTTTTTAGTATGGTATTGTCTAGCTATGTGCAAAGTTTGGTGCTTTTGTCAAACAATTCACATTTTTTTCACCAATCTGCCCCACTATAAATGATAACATACAGCATAGAGTTCACAATAGTGTGGATTTTTTTACAAACGATCTGCATAAAATGGTCTCGTAACACATGTTCACTTTAGCTGATCAATTTTCAGAATACTCTATATAATAGAGATTGACTTGACATAACACGTACAATGATTCCCACATTTTTGTTCGTCTTCAATTCATTTATACGTTTTAACAACTGAACAGAAACAACGTTGGTCAATGACGTGTTTGTCTAATCCATATAGTTTTGAGTTGTACTACCCCTTATACAAATATGATACAAGCTTGGTTGTTCTACTGCATGCATCGTCGGAACACACGTTCGCCGTCGCCGTGGAAAGCACCACCACACATATGCCTCTTTTACTTCTTCGAAACGTCTTCGACAACTACTGACTTGTTATTGCATTTATACGAAATTGTGTGTTTGGCAATTTCGGATTTTTTCCTCAAATCATCAGTCTGTTTCACTTGGACGATTGTCTCTTTTCGTAATTTAATAAACGCTTATTCGGAGTATTCGCACTAGGTCGGCTAATCCCGTCATTCTTCGGGATATTGACGAGTAGTTACGAATGAAGCGATATTTATTAAATGCATAAAAAGAATGCTTATCATTAGCAGTTGTTTTATTATTTTTTATTGGTTGTCAGAATTAAACTAACCTTCATTAAATCAATGTGTATATCTCTGTTTACAACAAAGAAAAACACAATCGTGAAAACCAATGTGTGACATCAATGTATGACGTCAATGTGTTGTCCGCGTTTAGCTGGTAAACAGAGAACTGGCAGCCGTGAAAACCGTCAGAATATATTTTTTAATTTGTGCACAGAAAGTTTTTGAAGTTTATGGTAACGGTAACCCTGATGGAGTAGCGTTTTAGATTACGAATATTAAAGTCCTCAACTCGAGTACAAGTTCTAGAAAAACGAATAAGTTGAGACACATAGACCCCATTAGAAGTTGCTCGGGGAACATCCCCATCCAAATGGGGATAATTAACAAGAACAAAATTAAAATCATCTCTCTTGCCATAGATTTTGGTAATTATTTCACCGTTTTCAATAGAGAGATGTAAATCGAGAAAAGAAGCGTTAGTATCAGAAATATTAGCTTTGTTAAGTTAAGTTCGTTAGGATATATATTATTAAACATAGTAGAAAAGAAAGGGTTGTCAATGTTCAATATGTCATCCAGATATCGATAGGTGTCATTAAAGGCTTCAACACGGTGAAAGACTCAACATAAAATCTCTTATAGCAATATAAAAATAAATCTGGGACAAGGGGTACACAGTTCGTACCCATAGGGATACCAACAACTTGTCTATACACGGTAGTTCCATACCTGACGAAAATATTAAAAACATGTCGAGGTGGTTGTTAAACAGTCTGAACTTTATACAAATATTATGAAATATATTGTATCTACGTAGAGTTAAATTCCCTTTTCGTCACCTATGTGCTCGCTATAATGTTTTATGACCTACAATGATTACTCAACGCCTGTTTATGACCTACAATGATTGCTCAACGCCTGTTTATGACCTACAATGATTGCTCAGCGCCTGTTTATTATGACCTACAATGATTGCTCAACGCCTGTTTATGACCTACAATGATTGCTCAACGCCTGTTTATGACCTACAATGATTGCTCAGCGCCTGTTTATGACCTACAATGATTGCTCAACGCCTGTTTATGACCTACAATGATTGCTCAGCGCCTGTTTATGACCTACAATGATTGCTCAGCGCCTGTTTATGACCTACAATGATTGCTCAACGCCTGTTCATGACTTACAATGATTGCTCAGCGCCTGTTTATGACCTACAATGATTGCTCAGCGCCTGTTTATGACCTACAATGATTGCTCAACGCCTGTTTATGACCTACAATGATTGCTCAGCGCCTGTTTATGACCTACAATGATTGCTCAACGCCTGTTTATGACCTACAATGATTGCTCAACGCCTGGTTATGACCTACTATGATTGCTCAACGCCTGTTTATGACCTACAATTATTGCGCAACGCCTGTTTCGAACGCTACTGGGAATACGCATACTTTCTGATAATCATTTAACTAAAAAATAGATAAAATGGAACTGGAAATGTAACATTCAAGTCAGCCAAAAAAACGAACAGAAACAAACAATCATTGCGAAGATGAATAAAAGGCAAGATATGACATCACAAACATAAAATGGTTGGCAATAGGGTTAAACTCTTGGATCAGTCAGTGGCAAAAGAAGGCCGCTTGGTATTTAAACCAGGTTCTAGGGTGGACCTAACCCCAACAAACCTCACTCTTACTCTGTTGCCATCCCAATAAAACTGGACAGTGTAAATAAAGGTATCTCAGCCAGGTTATATTCTTTAACAAACAAGGCAGCATGTATTGGCAATATAAGTATAACCCATAAACGGTCATGTGTATATGAATATAAACATAAAAGCATAGAAAGTCACAGTACTCTCATACCCTTCTATTAATTAGATTGGCGAATGTCATTTGGCGGGAGGTCAGGCGGCGTGGAACGAGTGGAATCCGGGTAATAACTTAAGCTAGGAATAAAATTTTGGAGCGAAACTTAGTTTGTTTGGAGCTTACATGGACATAAAGCTTGTAATTGTCTTTGAGGTCAATGGTGGTCAAGTTCAAGGTCGTCCCTGTTATTAAAAGTAAAATGTATGTCTCCGGACAATAACATTTGTTATAAATGAGATATTGGAACGAACTTTATTGTATATGTATTTTATCTGGACAGGAAGATGGGGTCGAATTCGGCTATACCCCAGCGAACAAATGTATTACATAGACTTTAGTAAAATATTCTTCTTTGAAACCACGAGGAGTAACTCACGAGGTATTTAGATCTTTCATACATGTCATGTAGCATAAGCTTATGATTTTTTATCAAGTTTTTCAAATACTGCCCCTGTGGTAAAATATGGCCCTGTCCCGGGGAACACATAAAAGTTTTATAAGAACATCTTTAAAATAAAATAGTCTTCGGCATTTTGTTATAGCCAGAGTTATAATATTTTGCATTGGGCATTGGGTTCTCTCCTCTCCCAGGAATGACCAAATGGTGACCCTGGGCTCAAGTTTAGTCCCGTCCTAGGGGCCACATGTTTGTAGCATACGCTTATGGTTCTCTACCATTTATGTTCAAATCGTCGAACTGTCCGATCTTTTTATATTTCTTGGAGTACATTTTGGCTCCGTTTCAGGTGTCAAATGTTTACATATAATTGATATAGATAAATATATATAAATATATCTGCGGACAATGACTATATATGAATATATCTGTGGACAATGAATATGTATGAATATATCTGCGAACAATGCATATATATGAATATATCCGGGAAAACGAATATATATGAATATATCTATGGTCAATGAATATGTATGAATACATCTGTAGACAATGAATATATTTGAATATATCTGTGGACAATGAATATATTTAAAATATATTTGCAGACAATGAATATGTATAACTATATATGCGGACAATGAATACGACGGCCGTTCAAATATTACGTTTTAATAGTTATTACACTTTTATAAATCAAGTAAATTAAATTATATGGCAATAAAGGTTTATATATTCACTTTCATATCAGTAAATATTATAAAATTATTTGAGACAGATTTCAAGAAATACGAGTTTTTACAACTCACTGTTGCCGCCACGGAGCACGTCATTTGTGTGCTATGGCGTCGCCTTGAAAACCAACAACAACCTAACGTTATAAATGATGAAAATTGCTAGAAATAACAAACGCAATAGTTATTTAATTAGATTTGTGAATTATTCATGGTATGCATTAAACAAATAGTTTACATCATTGTTGGATAATCATGTTTAGATAACAGCTTCGGAAAGAGTATTTCATTCGTGTGCTATTTGTTTTTTGTTTTATTCAGCTGCCGAAGGCAGCTGACTCTTATATAGCTTTAGAATATGTCTATGGTTAACAGACTGTGAATCATGTAGCCGACAATAATCATGCATTACAACTTCAATTCCTAGGGAACCCGCCTACAAAACTTGAATGGTATAAACACATATATTTCAATGTTCAAAGCTTGCCGTTTTATTGCCTCAAATGACGTTTTCGTAGAGCAGTCTACTAAAGTGTAGAATGCGGCAATATTTCCGGGATCTTCACGTCCGGGATTTTTTACGGAGCATAATGAAACTGAATGAAACGCAAGTATTGGAATGGAATAAGTGCAAATCTGTATTTTAATGGAATAATACCTTTTTATGGAATAATAACCATTTATAATGCGGTATTCTCGTAAATACCGCCGTGTTATACACTAGTCGATGGGTTTATTTGCTGCCTATATGGTTTTCTAATGGTAAGGTAATGTCTATGGTTAACAGACTGTGAATCATGTAGCCGACAATAATCATGCATTACAACTTCAATTCCTAGGGAACCCGTCTAAAAAACTTGAATAGTATAAACACATATATTTCAATGTTCAAAGCTTGCCGTTTTATTGCCTCAAATGACGTTTTCGTAGAGCAGTCTACTAAAGTGTAGAATGCGGCAATATTTCCGGGATCTTCACGTCCGGGATTTTTTACGGAGCATAATGAAACTGAATGAAACGCAAGTATTGGAATGGAATAAGTGCAAATCTGTATTTTAATGGAATAATACCTTTTTATGGAATAATAACCATTTATAATGCGGTATTCTCGTAAATACCGCCGTGTTATACACTAGTCGATGGGTTTATTTGCTGCCTATATGGTTTTCTAATGGTAAGGTAGCAATGAACAGTTTCTTTGAGTTTTTCACTTTGATAACACAATCTTATAATTACACATGGTAGCAGTGGGACGTCTCTTGTAATGCACACGCTAACGCATACGCCTCCCTTACATGTGAACACCTGTATTTCTGTGCTGATGCGTACTTCTAGCACGTCGTGGTCCAAAGTTGAATTGTAATCAGTATGTAAGGCAAATCACGGTATTTGAACAGAGAGAAGCGAGGTCGCCTACCTTGATTCAAAATGTTTGGTAGGAACAACTGATGGTAAAACTCGGGAAGAATGTGTCTGGTAAGGAAAAAAAAACGGTCGTGGCGTATTTACGTCAACATTATCTTTTTCAATATTGTTTTAACACCCGTGACTTGATATGTTATTATGTTAAACTTCGTGTCCAGTCCCCACCCAGATATATGCTATTTTCTCTCGGCAGCTATTTTACGCTTGCGTAAAACTTTGCTTGTTAAAGGTTCGTATTATTTAGTATTCTATTAACATTTTAGTGCTTCGTGATTTTTCCTGACGTCGTCAATTTCAACTTAAAAGTTGGGAAGTGTTCGTCTATTTATTTATTTTTTATCATAGTTCTCCATGTTCAATATTCATAAACTTTTATAATTGTAATTTTGGAATACCAGTGGCAATGCTACTTTAGTTTTGTGTATTTTTGCCGACGATTTTCCTGTTATTTAGCCATTCCCGAGATGCACTGATGAAATAAAGACGTCACATTTTGGACTGCTCCGTAGATGGGTTTCTCACCCTATTATATCATTCATTGCAACGTAACCAGACATAATATCGATTTTTTGTTTAACGCATTTGATTTCTTATGAGTTGGATTACAACATGTATGAATCTTAAAAGTTTGCGTCAATACATGAGGGCGATATTGAAAAAGTCCACGTATTATTTGAACAGCTCTCGTATATATGAATATATCTGTGGTTAATGAATATATATGAATATATGTTGTGTTTAATAAGCACATATGCATTATATTATAAACACACTACATGGGCTAAGACTGGTAATACGACTTTGTTGATACATTGTACATTACTATTGTGGCGTTTTAATTGTACCATATACTAACCGAACATGAGCAAGATTTACAGCGAATGTTAACTGTGATAAATGTGTTAAATGACCGGTGTTTAAGCAATCGTATAGTAGTAAATAAAAGTAAAAGCAATATTGTTCATTTTAGACCTCCATCTGTCAAAAGGACTATTTTTAGATTTAAATATGGAAATTCAGAATTATCAGTTGTTGATAAGTATGCTTACCTTGGACTTGCAATAAATTAATTTTTGGATTTTAAAGTAACTGCTATGTTTGTTTCGCAGTCAGCAAGCAGAGCTATAGGTATTAATAAAACGAATATTTTAGATAAAGTGAATGCGGCCATAAATACATATGATGTTTAGAATTATTTAATAGTGTACATCTTACATATGTTTCTATGCGGCGAACGATCAAGTTCAATTAAATCCGTGTTTTTATTGCACCAAACGCTACACTGAATGATTCAACGATCCAAGTGGACACAACTAGAAAAGATAATATCGAACCTGAACAAACGCTGCATTCTAAGTTTGCAGTGCCAAATGTTGCGGCATCTTTAATAAGAATTCAGTCAGACATACATGACATGTTTGCTATACTTTCCGAAAATTCACAATTTTGAGCTAAATAGCAATGTTCACGTTGCACACTTAGATATAATGCAAGCGTTTGACACAGTATGGCATGACGCATTATTTGTTAAACTAGGCGAGTTAGGAATAGTCGGAAAATTGTTAAGAATCATTATTGAACTATACACAAGACTTGAGTGCAAAGTTACTATTAATGGAATGACATAATTTCCGGTTCAGATCGAAAGAGTAGTAAGGCAAGGCGGTGTACTCTCTGGCGGTGTACTCTCTGCTTTTTTCTATTTAGTTTTTATTGATGAGCTACTGCACAGTTTACAAAACTCAAGATTTGGCGCAACTATATGTTCTATTCCTTGCGAAAATCCTATCCTTGCCGATGATATCTCCTTAATAGCAACGTCACCTGCCAACTTACAAAGTCTCCTAGATATCGTTGACACTTATACGAGGAAATGGAGATTCGGGGTTAGTGTTCACAAATGTAATCTCCTTGTTTTTACAAAACAACGCTCTCTTCAACCAACTATTATTCTAGTAGGAACTGAGAATCTGACCAAGGTGAATACCGTAGTGCACCTTGATATGTGATTCGAATCTGAAAATTAATCATAATTGAAAAACGATGTCAGAAGGGAAGAAACGCGTTCTATGCGATGAATGTTTTAGGTGTCCATCCGTATGGTTTAAAACCTATTAACTCTGTCAATTTATAGTGTAAGGTCATCGTTCCTACTGTATTATATGGTTGTGAACTTTGGAATGGACTTACCCAAACGGAAATTGACATGCTTAATCGTCTACAACATTTTGTTATAAAGAAAATACAAGCTTTTTATGTACATACAATATCTGATATGTGTGAGGCAATGGTTGGCTTATTTCGTATAACTTCTGAAATCAATAAAAGAAAGTTAGTGTTTCTTCACAAACTATTCAGCTTCAGAATTACTATGAGCTTACATATATCGTTAATGACTACTTATTAAAATAGGAACAACTCCCAAATAAATGGCGTGGAAGACATCAGTGTCTAAAGCTATCAAACAAAAGGAAACTTTACTCTGGCAATCTCATATTTTCCTATAACGATTTTTGTTTATTTCGTAAAATGCACCACCAATCGTTTGGAAATTAGCTAAATCCCACTCTAATCTTGACCATGCTCATACACTTGCTACAGATTGGACTCATATTCCTCAGAAGACAAATAGTAGATGCCCTGTTTGTACTCATGTGTGTAACGATACCTTGTATCACACGTTAACTGCGTGCGAGATGTTCAGTGCCATAAAGCTGAACTTTCTCAAAGAAGTTCAAAACAGTTGTGGACTTGAAACTAGTTGCGATTAAGAATCATTACTGGTGAAAGTTAATTAGTGGCCGATGTGTGTCCCTGTTAAACAGAAACTGTCCAAGTATGGACATATTCACAAAAGTGGCATTTAATTCGCCAATTGTGGCTCAGTATTAATGCGAACTTAAGAAAAAAGAAAAGAAACGTATGTGTTAATAATAAAAAAATATTTGATTAACAAACGAACGTTACTTGTATAATGTCTGTATATTGATACAATAGGAGTATTACTATAGTAACTTGTTCTGAAAGTTTGTATCACCTCGAGTAGGTAAATGCCAGATCAGGATCGCACGAGAGATAATAAGCCCATTTTCTAGCTGGTCCCAGCTAACTCCTCAACTAAGCGACTTTTTCGCATATTGTCACTACAACATAAGCACGTCTGCTGTTATGAATTTGTATTTACAATTAGCTTCAGATATATCATTCCGTTAGGTATTTATATTGTATATTGTTTAAAATGGATGTGGGAGTTGCCATTTCCGTTCCTTGATTGTACCTTTTCTGTTTTACAGAATTAAACTATGAACTGCCTCAATACAGAGTTCCTACGCTACTTATTTACAACCCCACTTAACCTTGTGACATAGAGATGTACAGAAACTGACCGTATTTTAGTTCTTCCATCCTAAGGTATGTTTTGCTACCTAAACAGGCTTGAAATAGTTCTTCTTTTTTTCAGAAGTTCCATAACGGACATTATTATATAACCTATAAATAGACGCGTTTTCATTGGCTAAAAAGTAATTTTTAGAAAAAATATCTAGCGATATTGACCTGTTTTTTTGATATTGACCTGTTTTTTTTGATATTGACCTGTTTTATATAATTGTTTTTTTGATATTGACCTGTTTTATATAATTGTAAATTGAGGGTTATATAATAAAACAGTTATGGACTTTTCAGCTGTTATACATGATGTTGATATGTACCAAAAAATCATTATTGACCTCGGCTATCGCCTCGGTCAATAATGATTTTTTTGGTGCATATCACATCATGTATAACAGCTGAAAAGTCCATAATTGTATAAAATTGTATGACAAATATTATTCACAGAAACGGCGAATTCATTCATTTCATCTATAAAACCCATGCACTCAACGGTAACATGTTTAGGTAAGTCGTTTGTTATGCTACTGCAAAGTATGCATCTGAAATACAAGGAATTAGATGCTGCACATGCTACCCATGAACTAGCAGTTGTGAATTTATTATAGAGGCTTCAAACAGAGGAATGAACCTCCCAGATTAAGGCTGGTGCCACGGAGTTATGTAGAATTATGTATCGCGTAAAACCATCATCATCTGATATTCGGTTGACTGTCGTATAATATGCACTAACAGTGTTGTTTACATTTCTCTTCCGTCTCTTAATTTAAATGGAAATTTGCATTTGATAAAAAAGACAATAAGTAATCGTTTACTTGACGAGTATCTCGCATACATCAGGGATAAACACATACTGATTTTACATCCCTGTAGCACAAACAAATTAAGTATCAAACTGAAAATCTGTTTGCACAGTAAATGTGTCGGCGGTGTACACACTTTCTGTAAAAAAAGCTTAATTTGCGTTTATAAATAGATAGATAGATTTATTTCAGTATAAAAATAATATAGCATGGTTAAAAATCACATTATGTATAAGTACATGGCATGCTAATCAAATACTAAGGATAACACAAAAAAGTGAATGTGAATTCTTTTATTTCCATTGTAGTCCTTGGTAGCCATCCAAGCATGGAAATGGCCATGTCGATGCGCGAGCCCAGGATTTTTTTGAATTATTTTTGCATACAATTTTTGGCTTGTTCAAGCTTAACCAAATCATTGACAGACATATTGTGCCAAAGCTCCCACCTGTACAACAACGTTGGAAAAATAATCTTATCTACTACTGATGTAACAATTAGTGGATGAATTTTCCTTCTGTGCGGATCAAGTAAAAAATCAAAAACAGAGACGCACGTCCTTTATCACAGCGACTTTATACGACGTATAACACGGTCGCATTGAAGTGAGGCATTTAATTCTATTCCAACATGCTTAGAGAAAAAGGTTTGGTTTAAATCCATAGTTACAAATGTTACTGGACTTGGAATCACTTCATTGTTGTTAGAAATGAAATCGTTTGCCATTTGGAGGGATTAAATGAAAATCTCTATTCCTTGGAATACATTTGAACAATAGTTAACATTTTCCGTAGACTGTCAAAATTGTTTAGCTAGAAACCAAGTCATGAACATTGTAATTCTTCTCTAGAAGGTCGTTTACGTAAACATGATTGCATCACCGAGAAGAGCTCTGATTCTATAACATGAACCATTTACCAGCTAAACATAGTCATGTAAGTATGTATTAGAGTTCATCGTGTCAAACGTTATCGTACGCATTCTAGAATAGCTACATACGTGTTACTGTCGTGTTCTTTATTGTGAAGAAGTGTTTCTTGCATTTATCTAGTGTAACTGAAAACTCTGGGTAACATTCCATACGGTGAATGTTTTAACTGAGAATAAGAGTATCAACATAGAACACAGTGTATGTTCTAACTGAGACATATGAGTACCAACATTACACACAGTGTATGTTCTAACTGAGACATCTGGGTATCATCATTACACACAGTGTATGTTCTAACTGAAAAATGTGAGTATCAACATTACACATAGTGTATGTTTTAACTGAGACATCTGGGTTACATCATTACACACAGTGTATGTTCTAACTGAGACATTTGAGTATCAAAATTACACACAGTGTATGTTCTAACTGAGACATCTGAGTATCAACATTACACACAGTGTATGTTTTAACTGAAAAATGTGAGTATCAACATTACACACAGTGTATGTTCTAACTGAGACATCTGAGTATCATCATTACACACAGTGTATGTGCTAACTCAGACATCTGGGTATCAACATAGGACACAGTGTATGTTCTAACTGAGACATCTGAGTATCATCATTACACATAGTGTATGTTCTAACTGAGACATCTGAGTATCAACATTACACACAGTGTATGTTCTAACTGAGACATCTGACTATCATCATTACATACGATGTATGTTCTACAAGAAATAAGATGCTGCACATGCTACCCATGAACTAGCAGTTGTGAATTTATTATAGAGGCTTCAAACAGAGGAATGAACCTCCCAGATTAAGGCTGGTGCCACTGAGTTATGTAGAATTATGTATCGCGTAAAACCATCATCATCTGATATTCGGTTGACTGTCGTATAATATGCACTAACAGTGTTGTTTACATTTCTCTTCCGTCTCTTAATTTAAATGGAAATTTGCATTTGATAAAAAAGACAATAAGTAATCGTTTACTTGACGAGTATCTCGCATACATCAGGGATAAACACATACTGATTTTACATCCCTGTAGCACAAACAAATTAAGTATCAAACTGAAAATCTGTTTGCACAGTAAATGTGTCGGCGGTGTACACACTTTCTGTAAAAAAAGCTTAATTTGCGTTTATAAATAGATAGATAGATTTATTTCAGTATAAAAATAATATAGCATGGTTAAAAATCACATTATGTATAAGTACATGGCATGCTAATCAAATACTAAGGATAACACAAACAAGTGAATGTGAATTCTCTTATTTCCATTGTAGTCCTTGGTAGCCATCCAAGCATGGAAATGGCCATGTCGATGCGCGAGCCCAGGATTTTTTTGAATTATTTTTGCATACAACTTTTGGCTTGTTCAAGCTTAACCAAATCATTGACAGACATATTGTGCCAAAGCTCCCACCTGTACAACAACGTTGGAAAAATAATCTTATCTACTACTGATGTAACAATTAGTGGATGAATTTTCCTTCTGTGCGGATCAAGTAAAAAATCAAAAACAGAGACGCACGTCCTTTATCACAGCGACTTTATACGACGTATAACACGGTCGCATTGAAGTGAGGCATTTAATTCTATTCCAACATGCTTAGAGAAAAAGGTTTGGTTTAAATCCATAGTTACAAATGTTACTCGACTTGGAATCACTTCATTGTTGTTAGAAATAAAATCGCTTGCCATTTGGAGGGATTAAATGAAAATCTCTATTCCTTGGAATACGTTTGAACAATAGTTAACATTTTCCGTAGACTGTCAAAATTGTTTAGCTAGGAACCAAGTCATGAACATTGTAATTCTTCTCAAGAAGGTCGTTTACGTAAACAGGATTGCATCACCGAGAAGAGCTCTGATTCTATAACATGAACTATTTAACAGCTAAACATAGTTATGTAAGTATGTATAAGAGTTCATCGTGCCAAACGTTATCGTACGCATTCTAGAATAGCTACATACGTGTTACTGTCGTGTTCTTTATTGTGAAGAAGTGTTTCTTGCATTTATCTAGTGTAACTGAAAACTCTGGGTAACATTGCATACGGTGAATGTTTTAACTGAGAATAAGAGTATCAACATAGAACACAGTGTATGTTCTAACTGAGACATATGAGTACCAACATTACACACAGTGTATGTTCTAACTGAGACATCTGGGTATCATCATTACACACAGTGTATGTTCTAACTGAAAAATGTGAGTATCAACATTACACATAGTGTATGTTTTAACTGAGACATCTGGGTTACATCATTACACACAGTGTATGTTCTAACTGAGACATTTGAGTATCAAAATTACACACAGTGTATGTTCTAACTGAGACATCTGAGTATCAACATTACACACAGTGTATGTTTTAACTGAAAAATGTGAGTATCAACATTACACACAGTGTATGTTCTAACTGAGACATCTGAGTATCATCATTACACACAGTGTATGTGCTAACTCAGACATCTGGGTATCAACATAGGACACAGTGTATGTTCTAACTGAGACATCTGAGTATCATCATTACACATAGTGTATGTTCTAACTGAGACATCTGAGTATCAACATTACACACAGTGTATGTTCTAACTGAGACATCTGACTATCATCATTACATACGATGTATGTTCTACAAGAAATAAGATGCTGCACATGCTACCCATGAACTAGCAGTTGTGAATTTATTATAGAGGCTTCAAACAGAGGAATGAACCTCCCAGATTAAGGCTGGTGCCACTGAGTTATGTAGAATTATGTATCGCGTAAAACCATCATCATCTGATATTCGGTTGACTGTCGTATAATATGCACTAACAGTGTTGTTTACATTTCTCTTCCGTCTCTTAATTTAAATGGAAATTTGCATTTGATAAAAAAGACAATAAGTAATCGTTTACTTGACGAGTATCTCGCATACATCAGGGATAAACACATACTGATTTTACATCCCTGTAGCACAAACAAATTAAGTATCAAACTGAAAATCTGTTTGCACAGTAAATGTGTCGGCGGTGTACACACTTTCTGTAAAAAAAGCTTAATTTGCGTTTATAAATAGATAGATAGATTTATTTCAGTATAAAAATAATATAGCATGGTTAAAAATCACATTATGTATAAGTACATGGCATGCTAATCAAATACTAAGGATAACACAAACAAGTGAATGTGAATTCTCTTATTTCCATTGTAGTCCTTGGTAGCCATCCAAGCATGGAAATGGCCATGTCGATGCGCGAGCCCAGGATTTTTTTGAATTATTTTTGCATACAACTTTTGGCTTGTTCAAGCTTAACCAAATCATTGACAGACATATTGTGCCAAAGCTCCCACCTGTACAACAACGTTGGAAAAATAATCTTATCTACTACTGATGTAACAATTAGTGGATGAATTTTCCTTCTGTGCGGATCAAGTAAAAAATCAAAAACAGAGACGCACGTCCTTTATCACAGCGACTTTATACGACGTATAACACGGTCGCATTGAAGTGAGGCATTTAATTCTATTCCAACATGCTTAGAGAAAAAGGTTTGGTTTAAATCCATAGTTACAAATGTTACTCGACTTGGAATCACTTCATTGTTGTTAGAAATAAAATCGCTTGCCATTTGGAGGGATTAAATGAAAATCTCTATTCCTTGGAATACGTTTGAACAATAGTTAACATTTTCCGTAGACTGTCAAAATTGTTTAGCTAGGAACCAAGTCATGAACATTGTAATTCTTCTCAAGAAGGTCGTTTACGTAAACAGGATTGCATCACCGAGAAGAGCTCTGATTCTATAACATGAACTATTTAACAGCTAAACATAGTTATGTAAGTATGTATAAGAGTTCATCGTGCCAAACGTTATCGTACGCATTCTAGAATAGCTACATACGTGTTACTGTCGTGTTCTTTATTGTGAAGAAGTGTTTCTTGCATTTATCTAGTGTAACTGAAAACTCTGGGTAACATTGCATACGGTGAATGTTTTAACTGAGAATAAGAGTATCAACATAGAACACAGTGTATGTTCTAACTGAGACATATGAATATCAACATTACACACAGCGTTTGTTGTAACTGAGAAATATCAGTATCAACATTACACACAGTGTATGTTCTAACTGAGTAATATGAGTATCAATATTACACACAGTTTATGTTCTAACTGAAAAATATGAGTATCAACATTACACACAGTGTATGTTCTAACTGAGACATCTGAGTATCAACATTACACACGGTGTATGTTCTAACTGAGACATCTGGGTATCATCATTACATACAGTGTATGTTCCAACTGAGTAATATGAGTATCAACATTACACACAGTGTATGTTCTAACTGAGACATCTGAGTATAACATTACACACAGTGTATGTTCTAACTGAGACATCTGAGTATCAACAGTACACACTGTATGTTCTAACTGAAAAAAGTGAGTATCAACATTACAACCAGTGTATGTTCTAACTGAGACATCTGAGTATCAACATTACACACAGTGTATGTTCTAACTGAAAAAAGTGAGTATCAACATTACACACAGTGTATGTTCTAACTGAGATATCAGAGTATCAACATTACACAGTGTATGTTCTAACTGAAAAATGTGAGTATCAACATTACACACAGTGTATATTCTAACTGAGACATCAGAGTATCAACATTACACACAGTGTATGTTCTAACTGAAAAATGTGAGTATCAACATTACACACAGTGTATGTTCTAACTGAGACATCTGAGTATCAACATTACACACAGTGTATGTTCTAACTGAGACATCTGAGTATCAACATTACACACAGTGTATGTTCTAACTGAAAAATGTGAGTATCAACATTACACACAGTGTATGTTCTAACTGAGACATCTGAGTATCAACATTACACACAGTGTTTGTTCTAAACAAGACATCTGAGTATCATCATTACACACAGAGTATGTTCTAACTGAGACATCTGGGTATCAACATTACAAACAGTGTATGTTCTAACTGAGACATCTGAGTATCAACATTACACACAGTGTATGTTCTAACTGAAAAATATGAGTATCAACATTACACAAAGTGTATGTTCTAACTGAGACATCTGAGTATCAACATTACACACAGTGTATGTTCTAACTGTTCAATAACTCGAATAAGGAGGTTCTGTTACATTAGTGTCCGATGTATTCTCACCTGTGTGCTCTTTTTCTGGTCCGTCTACTTCTTCTGACGAATGTCTGCTTCAAGTCGATATTCCGAGTTAATTGATTCCAGAGTTTCTGTGGTCAATGATTGTACCTTCCAAACCGTCTGAAAACATTTTGTTTTAAATTGGATTCGTGTTTCCACATATATATATAACGCATATGCGTTAAGCGTAACTTACAACCTCAAAAACGTGTTTTATAGGACAATTTCCGGGTTTTTACCTTGAAAAACAAGTAAACATAAATGATTCGTGTCCCCTTACTTCACACGAGTTGACCCTCCATGTGGCGCATTGACTTTTGGCCGCTATAATATATATATGTATTCACTGAATTCATAATGCATTGTATTCGTGTTTAAAAAATTATTTATGTAAAATAAATACAATAGAAGAAAAAAATGTCGCTGAAATGCAATGAATACAGAGGAAATATGCGTAATTATGTGATTCATCACGTTCGTTATAGCTGACGAAGTAACTTGTGTTGAGGTGTTTTAAGGATCTACAACGATCTGGCAATGCGAACTTGAATGAGCACAATCCATTTATATTGGCTAATTTCGTGCACACTGTTACTTGTGGAAAAATTACAGGTTTAAATATGAAAAAAAGAAATATCGTCTAATTTTAGCATAAAACAACGTAACCCACATCATCGGGCCTCCATATGAGCCGTTGACAGAGGTGAGATTACTTTTGATAAGTCATTAGGTTTTTACTTGATCATCATAATGTTTAAGTGAAACGTTCCAGAACGAATTTTATTACATCTGATGACACATTTTAATTATGAACAGTGTCTGATGAACTGTTTGTACTTAGAAGATCAGCACTAATGCTGAAAGCGTCAGTACCACCGATATTTCAAACCTATTCGGATATATACAGTAGAATATATAAAAGACAAAATGGATCACGCAATTGAAAAATCGCTTGAAAAATTGCCGACGGAAACGGGTTCAAAGGCAACAGTTTTGAAGTTTTCCTCGACGTTAACGACGTATTTGAGTCTTCTCGGATACTCGATAGGAATGTCGGATATCTGGAGATTTCCGTTCCTTTTGTACCGAAATGGTGGAGGTAAGCTTCTTAATTCGGACAAATTCGGAGGGTGAAGTATTTCTTTCTTTAAATAGAAACTCAATTAATGAAATTCCGGGGGCAGTCGTAGTAAAATGGGATATTATCTTTGTGTTCTTTAACTATGGATGATATATTTTAAGAAAATAATATAAATGGAAAGTATTTAAATTATAATTATTAAAAATTTAAAGATTATGTCTTATTTAAGTATTTTTAATGTGTAATGCAATATTATATATTGGTATATAAAAATTATGTTTTACTGTATATGTGGTATTTTACTAATACATTCTTTTAATTATTAATATATTGCTGACATGTATTATACTTAAGTAGGGTACTTAAAGGTTTATATAATTTCTAATATAAGCTAACTTATTGTGATGATCATGTATAAATCAGACATTATGTTGTGTCGTTGAGAGATTCCTTCTTGGCACAAATATGGTAGTGATGGATTAATTGTGTTGACTGTAGTTCTAATTAGAGAACTAAACACACACATAACAATGGCCTATCTGGTTCATCGTCAGATTTCTGACGTCTAAAAGCTTCCATTTTCAACCAAAATCCAAATACAATTTCCAATCCATTGGATTGACCAACGTCAATCAACGTCAATCCAATGTCATAATCCAATGTCTAGTCTACTGTCAGATTTTTGTCATGTTTCTTACGTTGAACTGACGTCGGTTTTCTGACGTCTAGAAAATTAAGAGATAATCATGCTAAGATTTTCAATCTGGAACGGTATGTGAGTGGTTTTACGGTTAGAAATTTTGTTTTACTGGGACGCGGTAGCGGAGCCATAAAACGTAATTTCAGACCGTAAAACCAACCACATACCGTCCCAGATTGAAAATCTTAGCATGGTTATCTCAATTATAATGCTTTTCTATTTAAATGCCAGAAATATAAAGTAAATTTATACATACACACTTGTTTTTCCATGAAAACTCAAATTCATGGGTAACGGCATTTTGTTGACGTCATACAATGACGTCGCTTGTTACAACGTTATATGATGTCACGTACTTTTCAGACGGTAAATAGGGCATTTTACGGTCGCACATTTGAGACGTTGGCCAATAGAGTTACGCGTTACATTATAGTTGCATTAAAACTTCCATTTTCAACCTAAATCCAACGTCAATCCGACGTCAGAAACCAACGTCAGAAACTGACGTTAGTATAGGTTGCAGAAAACTAAATACTTTCCCATAGACCTCCTGTTGCACCTGTCAGCTAATATCTCAAGAATTATACACCAGATTTTCTTTAAATTACCTTATTTCATAGATATTTCCATCACAAAGCCTTTGAAAGTGTGAAAAAGACAATTTTTTCTGCTCAACCTCTCTGCACATGTCTGTGTTTACAAACACTATTGAATCCGCACTGAATATTGACATGCAATTTCAATGGATGTTAAATTTTCAAAAACATTAAAAAATATTTTTTTATTTAATTTAATGATCCTAGCTGATGGGGATTATTTTACCTATAGTTTATCCTTCCTGAAAATGCATATTGAATATTTCAAAGTTATATCTGCTGACCTCTGTGAACTCTGTGAACTTTCACTTCTGTACTGAATCGTACACAACAAAAGGCGGGGCTTCAGCCAGGCTATATTTAGCTGTACGCAACCTCCAACGTCAACCCAATGTCATTTGCCCACTGGGAGACTGCATGTGAAAAAAAAAAAAAAATAGAACTCAAATAATATTGAATACTTTTACATGAAACGTCCAGTTTAATATGTTACTCATTTATCTAGGCAGTACTAACCTTGAATTACATACTTGAAAGATATGTGAATTAGTGAATACACACATGACCTTGAATATGACAGAAGCCGAGTAAAGATCAATACACACTTTTAGATAAAAGTGTAAACATATAAAACTGGAAGTTACATATAAAGATATTCAGCATTATTTGAGTTCTATTTGTTTACTTTTGTTAGTGGATTTTCAATGGGATTCCACAAAACGGGACATAGTCCTTAACTTGAATTTATAACGCGAAAACGAGATAAACATGTATACAGTTAAGATTGTTTTTGATGATAACGTTAATTCGAAAATAGAACTACTTTTATAAGTATTAGCGCCGAATTGGCGAGGTTTCCAGAAAAAACATGTTCATAAACAATAATTAAAGGGACACTGTCCGTAAGGAAAGCATATATTGAGCATAAGCAAAGAACTGTCTGACTTTCAGTCAGTAAACTGTCTACATGAAAACATAAGCATAGCCCCAAATATGTCCAAATATGTATGTAGTAATAAAATCGTGAACTTTAAAAAAAGGAATTGTATTTATTGTTGAGATGTAATTGAATTCCATAAAAACATCTCGTTTCTATTCAGTAAATATTCATTAATGGTAGTTGCAGATTGTTTATATCAACGTAATTATTTTGCGTTTGTCTTAACCACCGCGTCTAACCTAGAACGCGTCATATACGGTATAACGTTGAATTTAAGGTTTTGTTAACGTTCCATAACCGGTATTATTGCATACGCATTTACTTTCGATGGAACAGGAAACGTCAATATTCGCCCATATTGACGTGTAGTAAAGTCATATTGGGTGTGTAATGTATACTCATTCGGGATTGGTGCAATTTTCAGTTCTTTTCAAAGAAGATATGTCACGTGACGTAAACAATGTCGATTTCAATGTGAAAATTCCCACAATGTAACAATATGTTTATTTCAAATATCTTATTTTTGATGAAAATTAATCGTCAAAACCAATTGTTTTGTTCTAATTCTTCGTTTTTCTATATTAAAAATGAGTATGCAATAAAAAGGTTATTATATTTGTATTGGGGTATATGCACTCCTAAAGTCGCGCAATATTAATACGCAAAAGAACTCGTACCTATATCCCAATACAAATCTAATAACCTATAATTTCCTGTTGACGTCATTTAGGGATAGGCGACCGAGATAAGAAAACCACGTTATTTGTATAGATATGTCCAGGTTTTTAGGATAATATACAGTGTGTACGAGCAGGAAAGAATTGAAGTTTTACTTTCTCATATTATTTTAACCGAAAATCCTCTACCTTTTTTTTTTTTCAATCATTCGTGAGAAAGGACGTTTATCGTCGTTTTCGGATGGTCAGGTCATGTATAAAACCTGACATTTTCATACATCACTGCAAATGTTTGTTTTTGATGATCATACAATAAAAGCATTTTAAGGGTATTTTATGGCAAAATTGTCAATTAACGCACCAAAAAACGGTACACAGGTTTAACAACGTGTAATAAAACGGTATACAGATAATATCTATGAAGCAAAACTTTCCTTTCATGTAAAGTCCGGCTATACTAATATGTATATATGAAGTATGGGATCCGCATCAGATATTTTAAAATGTTGACACTTTTTATGTCGCCAGCCTGTCAGTTGTCGTCGTCCGCCCGTCACACTTTAACATGCAACAAGACCTTGGCCATAGCTTGAAAAGTATTTGACCTAAGTTCATGAAACTTTACACATATCTTCATCTTACCCCAATGAATGTATTTCATATTTCAAATAAATCTTGACTTCAATTTCGTCAAGCTCATAACGTGGCAACATGTTGACCTATGGTCATGAAACTTATACAGTTCGTTCTTATCAATTATTCAATAGTTGTGACTCTTTTTAGAATACTTTATACTATTCTTTCATATCAATTATTCAATAGAGAGTTATGCGACGTTTTCATAAAACCTTTACGATTTGAAAATCTCCCCATAATTCATGAAGGATTGCAATGTTGTATATTGTAAGTGATATTTTGCGTCTTTTCGTAATTTTCAGTAAAAAGGAATTATCATAATTGATGTCTATTGAATTATGATACGATTTTTGTGTCGCCTGCTTATCAAGACAGACAGTTACACGTAGGATCACTTTGTCCGTCGTCCGTCTGTCGTCGTCCGTCGTCCGACACCCGTTCCCCGTTACACTTTAACCTGCAACATAACGTTGGCCATAACTTGAAACGTATTTGACCTATGTTCATTAAACTTCAACCACGTCTTTAACTTAACCCAAGGAATGTTGATACACATGTCCAATAACTCTGACTTTCATTTTGGCAGAGTTATGGTCCTTTCATAAAACTTTAACCTGCAACCTAACCAAGCTCATAACTGGCCATAACTTAAGAAGTATTTGACCTATGTTCATGAAATTTCAGATATTTTCATTTTACCACACGGTGTATAATAATAAACCAATAATTCTGACTTTCATTTCAACAGAATTGTGCCCCTTTAGCTTGAAAATAATTTGACCCGTGTTCATGAAACTGCACACACATCTTCATCTTAACCCAACGAATGTCGTTACACATGACCAATAACTCTTACTTTCATTTTGGCCGAGTTACGCCCCTTTTCATAAATCTTAAACCAGCAATCTAACATAGTTCATAACTTGGCAAAGTATTGACCTATGGTCATGCATCTTTATACAGTTCTTATTATCAATTATCCAACGCAGATTTATGCTCCTTTTCATAACCTTCAACACTTTAAAAAACTGCTCCATAATTTACGAAGAACTGTCTTCAGACTTTATAGTAAGATTAATTGTACATGCTGAAATAAGCACAATGCAGGCGACACAAGTGTTCCGTGGAACACCCTTCTAGTGTTATTGAAAAAACACTTAAAATAACAGAAATGTATTATGTCACCATATTTCACTTCCGTTCCCAACAAAATGAAGAAGAAAAAATACTAGCAATCGGGCAATCCAAATCAAACAGACGAAGATAAGTACCCTTGATTCTCTCCCAAACAACTTTCTCACCCCTAACAAAAAATGATTATCACCAAGAAAAGTGTCAAGTACAACTCCACAAACTAAAACACCAAAACGAAGACACTTTGAAAACAATTGGGAAACTATCATATACACTTCGACGAATTTCTAATTGGCCACCTAGTTTTTATCTCATTTTGAGAAAAGTATTCGGAGAAAAATTCAAACAACCAAATATAAGTTTATTACAATTTATTCCTAATATGTAAAACAAAAATCATTAAAATTTGATCACGGGAAGAGACTTAACACAGAGGGTTAACATTGACACCCTTAAAACAAAAACTGTAAAATCCTATCACTTTGTATTTAATTCCATTTTAATACTTCGTATGTCCACCTGCTACGGCACGACACCTTGCCCTCATAGATATTATGTATCTGTGAAGATACCGTTGTTGAATGGCCGCCCACATCTGATTGACAACACGCGTGAGCTCCCTGATATTTGGTTGCAGCGGCTGGGCGCGCACCTTGCGCTTCAATAGGTCCCATACGTGCTCGATCGGATTTAAATCCGGACTTTTTGCAGGCCATTGGAGTGTTCGCACGTTGTTTGCTGCAAGCATTGCTTGTGTGCCTCTGGCCGCGTGACATGGTGCGTTATCCTGTGCCAACATCATACCGCGATTGGCACGGATATGAGGTAAAAGAACCGGCCGAATGACGTCATTTTGATACCTTATCGCGTTCAGGTTTCCTTGGATGGGTACAATTGGAGTTTTCGTGTGCATGGAAACTCCAGCCCACAGCATGATGGAACCGCCCCCGAAGTTATCACATTCTACCAAACAGTTCTCATTGTTCCGCTCACCCCGACGGCGATATACTCGAGCACGTCTGTCATTCCCGCGTAGTGTAATGCGTGTCTCATCAACAAATAAGACATTGGCCCAGTCCGCCCTTGTAAATCGCAAATGTCGCCTGGCCCACAACAATCTTGCCTGCCTGTGCCTTGCGGTAAGAACCGGAACCCGCAGGAGACGACGGCACCGTAAGCCGACGGCCCTCAAGCGATTGCGTACTGTCTGTGGGTGGATTGCGCGGTTGTGTCTGCCCATCGTATTACGGGCCGTCGTCGCTGCCGTGGTGAAACGATCCTGTAAATGGTCATTGACAATTTGAATGTCCTGTAGGGGAGTCGTCACTCTTCTCTTGGGGCGTCGTGGGAGATCTGCAACACTTCCTGTTTGTAGAAATTTTGCCCAAAGAGTTTCAATAGTAAAGTGTCGCCTATTGAAAAGCCGAGCAGCCTGAAAAAAATGATAAAATCAATTAGATTGATCGCAAAAAAACATGTTTCTGTCATTATTTTGCACTTAATGAAAAACAACATGTTGCAACTTTAAAAAGTCGAGCAAACTAAAAATATAGATAAAATCCACTTAAATTAATAGACTTAATACATGTTTATGCTAGTATTTTGCACTTAATAACAAATAATAAAACATAGTGTGAATTTAATAACTAAGCGTAACATACTTGTCTGATGGAGGTGCCGGCACGAATCATTCCGACGGCTTGAGCGCGTTCTGCCATGCTCATTCTCGCCATATTTAATGTTTTTTATAAAAGACAATCCATGGAGAATTCATTCATACCAAAAACGACAACCTACCATGCTTTGCACGAGATCCGCGAGCACAAAGGCTATTTCGTACCTACCGTTCCGCATGGATGATTTTATGCACGAATATGTATTTTCTTTCTGTAAATCGATAGATTAGTGTGTACAATATAAAAATAACCAAACATTAGATTTATTGATTAAATATATCGCATAATATCATATTTTATAGGGTGGCCAATTAGAAAATCGGCGAAGTGTAGGTTATTGAATTTGTATGGCTAAATATTACTTGGAACGAGTTGTTTTGGCAAAGGACGACGAGCTTGCCAAAACAACGAGTTCCAAGTTATATTTAGCAATACAAATTCAATAACCTTTTTATTGTATAATTTCATATTGTTTTCGATCAATGTTAATTGTATGACTATTACTTTTCATTGTATTTGTGTTATTTGTATAGCTTTTGATGGAATTCCTATCTTGTCATTCAGTTTCATTTTGTGTGGATGATTATTTTGCGAGAAAACGACGTCGACGTCGGATGACGTCATTAAAACACCAAGCGATTTTGTTAATCATTCGATAACGTTAAAAACAGTGGGTGAGTGACCAGTTCAATTATTTTATCAATTTCTTCCATAAAGGTTGGAAAAAAACACGTACTTTTTGTTGACACTATAGGAAGGATTCCGTTATTTTATTTGAACGTAGTTCCTTATTTCTATTTCGCGGCTCTTAGCAAGCACGAGCAAAAGTTCCGGTGCAATATCAATGTGTGCAATATCGTAGAATATTGCACACTTAGCTCAATGCAAACTAAACGGGACAATATGAAAGTATACAATAATAGAATATATTATGTCAGTGCCTTTTACTATCAATTTTAATATGAACTAGGTACTAGACCTATGTGACGGGCAAAACCACGACCAGATTTTGATTGCGCAGTAAAAACTGTACTGTAGCAACTCTACTGGTCGGGGGCCATTTTCCGTCACTTATGTAAACATAAAATAATTTTTCAGACAAACTATGTATCCTGACAATGTTTACTCTATTTTCTATTAGGTTACCTCTTCCTGGAAATTTGATACCAAAGAATTATTTTTTTTATAAATTATCGAAGTGGCACGTGACCTTTTTATAAATAGACTAAAACTGAGAAATCATTTTGTTTACAAGCCCAGTTTCCGTCATGTATTTTATCGAGTGATAGATTCAACTAGGTGAAGATACAGTAAACTTTTATGAATTAGAAACTTGTTTGCAAGTCTATTCAACAATTTCATTGTAAAATGGTATGTTTGCATTGTTTCATCAGTCACCTCGATCGCTATAACAATGCGCCTGGTAACGTCAATGTAAAATGTTCAACGACGACAATTTACACTGTATCGATGGGTAACTCTGTGTAAGTCAAACAGATACAGGTTGTACGAGTTGGTTCTCTTTGGTTAAAATATATAATCACGGTATATTTTAACTGCGTCCACCGAAGAGTGATACAAATATGACGTCATTAGTGTGTTATTTTTAAGGCGCCTGTCTGTATCGATGGGTAACTCTGTGTAAATCAAACAGATACAGGTTGTACGAGTTGCTTCTCTTTGGTTAAAATATATAATCACGGTATATTTTAACTGCGTCCACTGAAGAGTGATAACAATATGACGTCATTAGAGTGTTATTTTTAAGGCGCCTGAAGACAGGCGCTTCATTAGTATCGTCTTCATCAACACTTCTCGATATATGATTGGTTTTCACACAGGTCACAGAGGTCAACATTCCACTTCCCTATTTACATCAGTGTAAATACGTCTGAAGAAATAGTGCACATCGTAATTTAAGTTTTGACCATTTCGCAACAAAAATTGTGCCATTAGAATAGAAAAGAGTAGATCTAGAATAAATTATAACATTTGTCTAAGTTTAACTCATTTTTTTTTTGACTATATCGGTATTTTGGAGCATCTCAATTCATATTCGTAACTAGCTTTCGGAGTTATAGCTTGCTAACGATCCGTGACTGGAGTATTAAGAAATGACTAATGACCCGTCACCGGAGTATTAAGCCAAGAACACCGGCACCGTTGTCTTACGGTGTTTTTCAAATGCATTTACTTGCTGATACAACAGTACAAACTTTAATTACCCGTCACCGTAGTATTAAGCCAAGAACACCGGCACCGTTGTCTTACGGTGTTTTTAAAACTTGCTGATACAACAGTACAAACTTTAATTACTTGTTAATCTTGTTATTTGAGACCCCTTAAGCTTAAGTATTATCAAACTAATTCAGCTCGTGAGTGCACGTGCTACCAGCGTGTATCTGAAGTAGTTAAATATGTTGTTGTATTGAAACGGGTCTACACACATCTTTATCCCAGTTGTATGTCTATATATATATTTACTCTAGATGGAATGGAAAAGATCATTTAGCATAATCTATAATAGTTCAAATATTCATGAAGCAAGTGACGAGGTATTAATCATAGGGGTCCGATATGATGACCGTTAGATTATGACATTCGCGAAGATGACTTGTTCTACGTATATTGAATTTCAATCAAGATTATTGATACACAAAACCAGATTATAACTGACGTTATTATATACCTTTCTTATGATTATATACATAGTACCTTCATATTCTTAAGTTGTATATCAGTAAAACAGACAGTTTTAGTGGTAAATAAAAATACCTTATTTTTCAAAATCGGTTGAGAAATAAAAAATTCATGTGCGATAGCTGGTTTTGATGTGTCGTTTTCAATGCAAAATTCGGCTGCATGAACAATGTGAATTAGAATTTTTATCTAAAAATGGTTTTAAATTGTTGGATATTAGTGTTATTACTATGCAAATGAGCTCCGAATCTTTGATCGGGTGTTTAACTGTTTCTGTTTAGCTCTGTTTGCATGTATAAATACCGGAGTACTGACGCGAAGGTTATATGACGTCATATTTTAGATAAAAATGCCTAAGATGTCATAAAATTGCCTCATGACGTCATGAAAATAAGAACGGAAATGGTCGAAAATTAATAGTTCAAAATGGATTTTCTGTTCTTTCTTAGCATAAGTTGCTAAGAATGTGTTGTTTTCAGAGTTATTGATAAATAAAATCTCATATTCGTGTTTATTTATATATTATGGAATTTATTTAACTCGTGTGTAAGATATAAAGCTCTGCACAGCCTATAGATAGCTTTACATCATTTTCACCAACTCGTTTAAAGTCTCCGACCATGACTTAAACCTTAATTAAACTTAAAGAGAATCTCAATTAGATATTTTCGCAAATTATTTTAATGAAAACTTGAAAATATGCAGTTGTAGTCATGACAGGTTAGATCTTTCGTTGGGTCTTACGACTAATTTTGTTTTTAATACCAAAACCAGTCGTTATGTGATCCAATTTAGTTTAATTTAATATATCAGTTGACATATTCCAATCCGTGTTGTATTTAACACACAAAGTCATTTCATCATGGCCTGAGACTTAAATAAATTCCATAATAAATTAGCAGTCATGTAAGATCCCCTAATAGGACACTATTATATAGACGTCAAATAGATTAGACTAACATTAAAGTCTGTATGATAATATTAGTGATTATATTGTTGACGTAATGATAATGAATTTGCAACTGAATGGCTATACGATTTAAAGGACCGTAATATAAAGACAGTTCAAACAATACCAGCTGTAATATATATTTTGAGAGTTTGTTTATTGAAAACATAGCTCTAAGATAATGAAATTAGTTAATATGGGCCATTTAAATACAAACAAACTGGTACGGACTGAACAAATTCACTGACTAAATCAGGTACATATTTATATTGGAAGCATTGGTTTGACATCAGATTTAAAATACAATAATATTTGTTTGTTTTTCATCAACACACGCATCAAAGGTAAAGAAAAAAGGTAAATAATATCAATTCCCAATTAAAGATATACATATTGTTCATACTGCATATTACGAAGATTATATTGTAAATTACGAAGATTTCCGGGCCAAATCCGGAAATGTTCGGTGTTTTACATTGGTACGGAATTGGTCTGGTCCGGCCAATCTTTTTTCTCCCAGATCTAAGTCAATTTTAACAGCTTAAATTTAATCATTTTTTTACCGAAATCATTCGCTTGTGGCCTCTGAGTTGTGTATAAAGGATTCATTTTCGTAAGCAATCTCAACCAACTTTCACAGGTTATGTATAACCACAAGATCTTACTACTTACATATGATAGGTTGACCAAATTCTCCCATTTATGACACATTCTGATCACATTTTGTTTGTGATTTAGATATTAATGCAAACACTCAGTAGGCGATCCAGGGCCATCATGGCCCTCTTAAATGGTTACCTCAGTCATGACCCTTTGAAGTTTTTGTTATAGAAATCTTGTGTGCTTAACTCCGACTACTTATCTCAATGGAATTTTATTAAACTACGTCAGAAGTAGTGTTATAAAACGCCATTGTGCATGAAGAAAGGAATTTCGGATTTGACATTTGTGTTATACAATATTGAAACATACCTTATGTGTTTAACTCCTACATTTCTCAATGGATTTTCATCACACTTGGTCAGAAGTATTGTAATGAAGTGACAATGTGTATTAAAGATGGAATTTTGCATTTCACCATTTTAACGTGAGTCAGATTTAGATATCGAATGCAAATCATGGACATTCAGGTGTTATGCATCTGAATTCCTTCATCATGGCCCTCTTGTTTTAAACCCTCATGACAATATGTCTAAATAACCTACGTGTTCTCACATCGTCTGAATCACAGTGCAATTAGGCGCCTCTCAGGACCTTTAGTCTTGATTTTAATAGTTCATTATGCGGCAGTATGCGCGCGCATCCCCAACGCCATATAAGGAAGAACACAATTTTCGGAGAAATGTACCGCTTATTTACTTTTTTTTCTTCTGTTTCCAATCTTCAGTTCTAAACGTCTGACAATAAGTGACAACGCGTAAGTAATTTGTAGTGTAAAAACAGTTTTTAAATGAGAATGACGGAAACTGGGCTTGGACGGAAACTGGCCTCTAACCAGTAGATACTGTAGATAATATTTTCATAAGTAAAATTCGCATTTGGTTTAAATACTGTTTTATTCACATTCTATATGGTTTGTGTTATATAGACATACAATTATATAATAGTTAACAGTGAATTAGGATCCAGAAGAAAGCAAAACGCTTGTATATATCTGTCTCCTTGATCATGGCCTAACAAGTTTACATTATTCGTGATAGCATAGTACATGAAATCAAATGGCTAGTTAAGTGTTTAATTTATAATTACAAGAAATATAGAAATGTAAGGTGAGAGAGAGAGAGAGAGAGAGAGAGAGAGTGCGACGATCCTCAGCAAACATATAGGCCCTTAACCTCATACTGATGTATTGTTATAGTGGCAGATTCAGCTTGTAGGGAGATTGATAGCGATTTTTCAGATTGGCATACTGTTTAGCAAATTTAATTTATTCAAATTAAGTTAAGTATATGCAATTTACAGGAACCGTTTCGTATGGAGTATATATTTTTGGACTATTTTGAAAACGTGTGTTTACGTCTAGAGAAAGTGTTTCATCACCAAAAAGTAGGGTGTCTAGTGTTATTTCGTCGATCAAGTGTAGTAACTCATTATTCATTACTATTCTCTGGGGAGTATATAGTGGATAGTGCAAAAGGGAATGATTCGTGTCTTCTAAGGATCTACCTACACATAGTGGACTTTCCACAATGTTTTTTGAAAATAAATGCTGATTTAAGCTGCTGCAGTGAGTGCGACGGCGTGTGTTGAGAATATGGGCCTTCCGATTACCAGTAAAGAAGTATTGTGGAACAGTAGTCATATTACTATCTAGTCTAGATTTGAAAACACTAATAGACTCGGAATTTCTCGCCGATGGGGGAAGTTCGTTCCATTCACGGATTGTAGATGGGAGAAAAGAATTGGCATAAAGCTGTGAATTACAGTGGACTATTCTTGCGTTTCCAGCGTTTCTTAAATTGTAGTTAACGAGGTTTCCAACGTTATCTGGTACAAGGGATGACAAAAAGGCAGGAGTTAAGTTTGCATTCATTTTATAATATAATATAAGCCTATGCTTTCGTCTTCTAGCTTTCAAAGATTCCCATCCCGTTTCGCGGTTAAGGGCTACTAGGGATACAAGTTTGGTTGTTCCTGTCACAATTCTGGCAGCCTCATATTGATTTTTTTCTAATTCAAGCTCTTGCGCTTTAGTACAGTTGTCCCATACGACTTCGGCATATTCAAGAGTCGGACGAATAAATGTAAGGTAATTTTTTTCCAGAGATTTTCTGTCTAACTTAAATTTTAATGTTCTCATTACATTTACGCGTTGCCATGCCTTTTCTTTAATAGCAACTATGTGGTGATTCCATGTACCATTACTTGAAAGTGTGAAACCTAAATGTTTATGTATTCCGACTTCTGCAATAATAACAGCGTTCATCATTAGAGGCGGATGCAATGGTTTGTTTATCTTCCTGGAGATTAGGAGTGTTTCTGTTTTGGTTGGGATTAAAATCTACCAACCATTTGTCCGCCCAATCATGTATTGTTAGTAGGTCATTATTTATTATGTTTGCAGCGATATTTGGAGAGTCAGCTATAACGTAAAGACTTGTATCATCGGCAAATAATTTAATAGTTGAGTTAATATTTTCAACAATGTCATTAATGTAAACAAGAAATAACAGTGGTCCCAGTATAGATCCCTGAGGCACTCCAGCATTTATGTTTACACTATCGGAGATTTCACCAGGTAGTATAACGCTTTGTTTGCGATTTTGAAGGTAGTCCGAAAACCACAGTAGAAGAGAGCCCGTTATACCAACTGTCTGTAATTTAAAAATCAATCCTTTATGCCAAACTCTATCAAAAGCTTTAGAAATATCACAAAAGACTGCTCGAATTTCTTTGCCATCATCAAGAGCTTTGCAGAACGTATTATATATATCAACTAATTGATTAACCGTGGAATCTTTTGGAACGAAACCCGATTGGAGAGCAGTTATGACTTGATTTGAGAGAAACATGTTTGTGGGTAATTTTTTCCATACTTTGTCTAGTGTACTGAGGAGTGAAATAGGTCGATAGTTGGCTAATTCTGAGGGGTCATTTTTCTTAAGAACCGCACATACATAGGCTAACTTCCACTGAGAAGGTATTTTGCTAATAGCCAAAGACCTATTAAAGAGAGTTGATAATGGCGAAGCTAATTCGGAAGCTAGTTCTTTAAGTACTCTGTTGTTAATATTATCAGGCCATTCTGCCTTGCCTAGCTTTAAGGTTTGCAAAACAGATTTGACTTCAATCGGTGTTATGTTAATCCTGCTTCGCGTTGGCCTTCTAGGATCAAAATCAAAAACTGGAAGTGGCTTGTTAATGTCATTCAAATTAGACTGCGGTTTGAAATTTTTTTTTAATAAATTCGACTTGTCTTTATTGTCTGCGTATGTATTGCCATTATGATTTAACGGAGGAATAGATGACGAACGATCCGGGCCCCCAATGTTTAGAGTGGGTGTGGGGCCAGAGTGAATATGCTTGCTCCCCACACACCCCAGAAGAAAAGAATGGTTAGCGCTCAAAAGTTACTTTTTTTCAATTAATATTGTTGTATGTTTTAGTGTAATTGAGCGTGGATAACGATTTTCTTTTTGCTTTTCAAACATTTTGCGAAAAGTTTGCCCCCCCCCCCCACCCCCCCAATTGATAAATGCTTTTTTGATTGTTAAATATCCCCACGTTGCATTTATACGCACGTAACATTAGTGATATTTGTCCTTTTTAAATATAGATATGAAGAGCGTCTCCGTGGCCGAATGGTTAACGACGGTGCATTGTAAATCTTCGCCTCTCACCGCTGCGGGTTCGAATCCCACTGGGAGCTCGACTTGTAAGTGAGGAAATGTCGATTTTTACGGCTGGCGGGAGGTGTACAGTACTGGTTCTACCCAGGAAAAGTGGATGGTCTGCCTCCACCACAAACAATTGACCGTCATATCTAACCTTACATGTGTTGAAAATGACGTAAAACACCATACAAACAAATAATGTATGGTACAGAGGTCCATATGCAAGTTTATGGACTGGGCAGTCAGACGTAGAATGTTATATGGACCGAAGCGAAGCTGATTATTGACGTCATAACTCAACGTCGCAGTCAGTTATTTTTGTGTTCGGATTTAGTTATTAATATTTAGCAATTATAAATATTCTTTCACTGAAAAATTCCAATCTTTCACCATAGAAATGTAATAAATGTAATTATCTATATTCCTTCGGCCGTGTCGAGCTTTGCCCATAATATGAACTAAGCTAAAACCTTAAAGCGAACTCAGCAATTAACTTAATATGAATATAGGTACGACCTATGAAACGGACAAACACTCTTGTTAGTTCTTGAGCTGGCTGTAGACCCCCCTCCCCCCCCCAGGGGGAATTTTGCTAGGGTATGATTTTCTGAAAGAACATACATTAAGCTTCAAAATGAGACATGTGTGCCATCTGAGCGTTGGGGCTTTAGTGAGTTTTGGGGGAAAACGTTGCGTTTTTAGACGAAAATCGCCAAAATCTGGAATTATTTTTTAGAAAAAGAATGGAATATGTTAGAACCAATTTGAATAGATGGAATCTTTCTCGGAACGCATCTCTACATGTCCCACTATATTAATTTATGGATACGATACTTAAATATTGAGATTTTGGGTAAAAATGTTAAAAAATTGAATAAAATCGCTGATTTCTGTAATACATTGGGGGTATTTAATTAAAATTAGAAATATATCTAATACAATAGAAAAAAGAAATATTGTAACCTTTTTGGGCAGGGCAAGGTCCAGTGATTAAAAAGAAAAAAGTTCCAAACCACATGATGTTTGGAAATGCCTTAATTTTGGGGCGAAAATGTGTATTTTTGACAAAAATCGCCGGAATCTGGAATTATTTTTTAAAATTAGTTTCAACATAAACTGATCAAATTGAAGCAATAAAATGTTGTACAGCATATATATTCAAGTTTTTCCTGCATCATATATAACATATGTGCTCAAATATTGGCATTTTAGGGAAAAATGTTGGAAAAAATGACAAAACTCACTGATTTCTGTAATCCATTTTGGGTATTGGGTTAAAATTTAGAAAAAAATATTTAATACAATAGAATAAAGACATATTGTAACATTTTGGATAGACAAAGGTCCAATAATTAAGTAGAAAAAAGTCATGAACCATATGATGTTTAAAATATTGCCTTAATTTTCAGGCGAAAAATGTGTATTTCCGTAAAAAATCAACGGAATCTGGAATTATCTTTTGAAACATAAACTTATCAAATTGAAGCAATAAAATGTTGCACACTATACATATCCAAGTCATTTATTGTATCAGATATAATATATATGCTCAAGTATTTATATTTTAGGGCAAAATGTTGAAAAAATGACTAAAATCGCCGATTTCTGTAATGCATTGAGGTACTGGGAAACAATTAAAAGTGCATAGAAATAACGAAAAAAAATTATTTTAACATTTTTGCAGTCCAATGTGCAATAATATACCAGAAAACCCATCAGAAGATGGTAAATGCTGCTTTATTTTGTTGGAGGAAAATGTGTTTTTAATAAAACATAAACGAAATCTGGATTGTTTTTCTTCAAAAAGTAATTTTAACATACATGTTACAACGACATATCGCCAGATGAGAGAAAAAAAGTGCCGTCTTTCTTCTATGGAACATTCCTATTCTCACCTGGCGATATTGCCATTGACCCATCATATGTTTCCAAGGAGTGCATGGCAGGCTGACATTTTATTTGCTCAAACAAGCCTGCTCTAGCTGATAACTTATGAGAATTTGTTAAAAAATGGCATGACAGAACCTCCCGAACAATACAACACATCATTTACTAGTTGTTGAGCTGGCTGTAGACACACCCCTCCTCCCGAACTCAGGTAGCCCTCCCTTATACGGTCTAGCGACCGAGTGCCACGCCGTTGAGTCACAAAACCTGTGTCCGTCTGCACTGGGTCGCTCAAGGCTATTTCTCTCTATATAACTACCGGTATACTGTATATAGCTCTAGGTGCCATGTTCGAGACCCGAACTCGGGAAGCCATCCCACTAAAACGACCTAGGGATCGAGTGCCACGCATAGCGAGGACCGTTGCCGACGGCTGACCACCGTTCCCGTTGGGTCACAATACCTGTGGGTAGGCCCAGCGGCCATCGGCTGCGGGTCGTTCAAAGCTATGTACTATATAGCTCTATGTGGCATGTTTGAGACCAAACTCAGGCAGCCTTCCCCCTGATACGACCTAGGGACCGAGTGCCACGCGTAGCGTGGACCGTTGCCGACGGCTGGCCACTGGTCCCGTTGTGTCACAAAATATGTGGGTCAGCCGAGCGGCTATCGGCCGAAGGTCGTTAAACGCTATTTCCCTCTATTTAACTGTATATAACTCTATGTTCCATGTTCAAGACTCGAATTCGGGTAGCCCACACCTTGATAAGGCCTAGGGACCATGTACCACGCATAGCGGGGACCTTTGCCAACGGCTGGCCACCGGTCCCGTTGTGTCACAAAATATGTGAATCGGTCCAGCGGCGATCGGCCGATGGTCGCTCAACGCTATTTCTTTCTATACATAATAACTATACTGTATAAAGCTCTAGGTGAGTTACGAGGTTCGAGACCCGAAATCGGGTAGCCCCCCCACTGATACAGCCTAGCGATTGAATGCCACGCGTTGCCGGGACCTTTGCCAACGGCTGCCCACTAGTCCCGTTGCGTTGTGTCACCCAATCTGTGTCGGCCCAGCGGCCGTCGGCCGAAGGTTGTTCAACGCCATATCCTTCTATATAACTGTATATAGCTCTATGTGCCATGTTCGAGACTCGAACTCGGGTAGCCCTCACCCTGATAAGGCCTAGACACCATGTACCACGCATAGAGGGGACCTTTGTCGACGGCTGGCCACCAGTCCTGTTGTGTCATAAAATATGTGGATCGGTCCAGCGGCCATCAGCCGATGGTCACTCAACGCTATTTCCCTCTATACATATATAACTATACTGTATAAAGCTCTAGGTAAGTTACGAGGTTCGAGACCCGAAGTCGGGTAGCATCCCCCCTGATACAGCCTAGCGATTGAATTCCACGCGTTGCCGGGACCTTTGCCGATGGCTGCCCACTAGTCCGTTGTGTCACCCAATCTGAGACGGCCCAGCGGCCATCGGCCGAAGGTTGTTTCAACACTATATCCTTCTATATAACTGTATATAGCTCTATGTGCCATGTTCGAGACTCGAACTCGGGTAGCCTTTCTCTTAATATGGACTAGCGACCGAGTGCCACATGTACTGGGGACCTTTGCCAACAGCTGGCCACCGGTCCCGTTGTGTCACAAAATCTGTGGGTCGGCCCAGTGGCCGTACGCAGAGAGTCGCTCAACACTATTTCTCTATTTATAACGTATACTGTATATAGCTCTATGTATCATGTTCGAAATACCGGTAACGTGATAAAGTCCAAGTCGCCAGTTGGTACACGAACATGTTCCAAAATGCTCTACACATAATGAGCTTTCAGAAAAATAGGGTGTACAAAATTCCCCTTGGGGTGAGGGTTACTCCTACTAGCTTACAGTCTATTTTCTATTGTACCAGTTTATATATTTTTCTAGATTTTAACCCCATACCTGCAATGGATTGCAGAAATAGTGATTTTAGTCCTTTTTTCCAACATATTTCAGCAGATATGTTATATACAAGAAAACACTTGAATATGTATGCTGTGCAACATTATATAACTTCAATTTGATAAGTTTATGTTAAAACTATTTTCAAAAATAATTCCAGATTCCGTCGATTTTTGACAAAAATACACATTTTTCGCCTACAAATTAAGGCATTTTCAAGCATCATACGGTTCGGGATTTTTTTTTACTTAATTATTGGACCTTTGTCTATCCAAAAATGTTACAATGTGTCCTTATTCAATTGTATTAAATTTGTTTCTATATTTTAACCCAATAACCCAATGGATTACAGAAATCAGTGATTTTTGTAACTTTTTCCAACATTTTGCCCTAAAATGCCAATATTTGAGCACATATGTTATATAATGTGTCAGGAGAAACTTGAATATGTATGCTGTGCAACATTCTATTGCTTCAGTTTGATAAGTTTATGTTCAAACTAATTTCAAAAAATAATTCCAGATTCCGGCGATTTTTGACAGAAATACACATTTTTTCGCCCCAAAATTAAGGCATTTCCAAACATCATGCGGTTTGGGACTTTTTCCTACTGAATCACTGGACCTTACCCTGCACAAAAAGGTTACAATATTTCTTTTTTCTATTGTATTAGATATTTTTCTATTTTTTAGTTAAATATCCCCAATGTATTACAGAAATCAGCGATTTTATTCAATTTTTTAACATTTTTACCCAAAATCTCAATATTTAAGCATCGGATCCACAAATTATATGGTGGGACACGTAGAGATGCGTTCCGAGAAAGATTCCATCAATTCAAATTGGTTCTAATCTATTCCATTCTTTTTCTAAAAAATAATTCCAGATTTCGGCGATTTTCGTCTAAAAACGCAACGTTTTCCCCAAAAACTCACTAAAGCCCCAACGCTCAGATGGCACACATGTCTCATTTTGAAACTTACTGTATGTTCTTTCAGAAAATCATACCCTATAAAATTCCCCCTGGGGGGGGGGGGGGGGGGGGGGGGGGGGGGGGGGGGGGGGGGGGGGAGGGTTTCTCCTACTAGCTCACAGCCTATGTCGTCTTGGTAAAACTTGATACATCATCATATCTTGTTAACTATCGTATCATGATAATATTTATTCGTATGCGAGTAATTAAATCATATTTTATCGGTTAGGAGTTCGGATGCCTAGTAATTAAATCACGTAACTCGCATCCGAACGACAAACCGATAAAATACAGGTACGTATTTATTATTTCGATTCTATAACAACAATAACCCCATTGTTTACTCTATTGTGGGACACTATATATTATCTCGGAGGTCAAGGTATTGAGGCTGCTATGTTTTTTTACAGGCTGTCAGGCTGTTCCACTGGGCGCCCCCGTATGCAAACAGTCAGTTAAAATACACTAGTAGTCACGTGACAAACAATTAAGTCATTGCTTACGTCATAAAACTTGCGCTGTATGACGTCAAACGTCTCAGCTTGTTCAAGATGCTTATTAATGTTATGTGTACTGATGCATATGATGACTTTATATCGGTCGGTGGAGGAGTGGGGTGGGTGGGGGTAGCATGGCAAGTTGTTGTAATTAACATTTCATTAATTAAATTACTGTTGACTGTTGAGGTTGTCTTCGTGACGTATAGTCATAAAACGTGGCGCTTCCAACAGATGAAATACATGCGGTGAATTAATGGAACAGCCGTATTTTATCGTAGAATACCATACAGTTGTCTCCCTTCTTTGTTTATACGACATACTGCGCAGGTCATGTTAGAATGGAATGGAATATCGAAAATATTGAATGGTGTTATTACACTCTTCGTATCGAGCTTTGCCCGTAATATGAAGCTAAAACCTTAAAGCGAACTCAGCCATTTACTTATTACAAAGGACATAATATGAAATAGATTAAACCTATAGGGCGAGCACAGTTCATGTCTGATTGTGCGGTATGTGCAAGTCTACCTGTAAGTGTCTTATGATTCGTGACATACCACCCTCACCCCAACAAATTTCAATTCGTTCCTAGACGGATATGGTATGGAAATAATTTTGAACTGCTATCTAGTCATGATCCAGTCTGGATCGACATTGGATGAAACACCAACCGTCATAAATGGTACTCATTTGACATTTTAAAACTGAATGCGTCCTATTTGCCATATAACTGGTACCATCATGCATACCGTAGAACCAATTGTAACCGTGTTGACTACCGTAGAGTAATCAGGGAATCAGCTTACTAGCCATTCGGCGGATAAATCTATAATGATCAAGAGGCGTATAGGCAGTTTCGAATCCAGTGTGTTTATGTCCATGCACTCACCATAAAAGTATACGTACGGTGATTGGTATTGTTTGAAAGAACACACTGGCACTGGAATGAGCCAGACACGGGAACGTATGTAAAGCAATTTCATAATTAAGTATATTTGATAATTTATATAGAATCACTATTGACTATAAAAATATTTGCTTTCGGGAGATTTGTGACATGAAAGTGGTATAGACCTATTTGTTCTACTCAGAATACTATACTTTTTTATTTTTGTTTATTGTTTACACGTGTGAATGACATAATGCTTGAAACAGATTTGCTTTTCCAGAACTTGGTTTGTAGCTATTGTGAAATGTTTCACAGGGAACATAGTGTTGGGGGACACCCCCAGAACACCCCACCACGCCCCACCCCCTTACACACAAACCACAAGTGACCTGATAAAACAGTATTTTATATTTTATATATATATATATAATATATATTTATTTTTTTCATTTGTGAACAGAAAAAGAGTTGCTTTCCGGAGATGGGTTTTAAAGCTTTTGTGACATGTTTCACAGGTAACATATTGTTGGGGGAGGGGTGAACGGGGCGAGGTACACCCCAAACCCCAGCACAAGCGACTTAACAAACATTATTAGCAGGGGAATACTACTCCCTTACTCCCGGGAGTATATCTAACTTGGAAAAATAATGATATTTAAAACAATTCTAAAATGTTGAAAAAAAAATCAAATAAAATTCAGAGGAGGAGAGCAGGGTGTGTGGGTGGGATAAGGTCCAGTCTGGAAAACACACACACAAACACGTTTTCTTTTTTTTTATTCTGCCAATTTCCCGGTACCTAACGTTTTAACCGACTATTTCATTTCTAATACGGCACGTCTCTAAATGTTTACGTTCATGACGTCAACGTTATAAACATCGCCAAATCTGGCGGATTTTCCAGCAGGAAAAAAACGTCATTCGACGGTTTCCGTCTGCCTTCATCAGCCGATGATATATTTTTTTGTAAATGAAATAAGTTAACGTTCGAAGAATATTTAATTAGCATCTTACTATAATTATATTGTCGAGAATGGCTTTACATTACAATATAATAACATGCATTTTGTTTTTAATTTCCCCGTCTGCTCGGCTGATGACGTCATTGAGACGTTGCGATTTCGTCATTTCCAACCGCAACAAATTGGCTGGGGGTAAACATCGAGTGCTCATTCGGTTACTGTGTGAAATTTCTCTACAATCCAGCGGTAAAACTAAAGGACCATCCGAACAATGTGGGACGCTTTTTTAATCCAGTAAGAACATCCCATCATATATGAACCGTGCTTACATTGTTTTCTGTATTTACGTACGTTACTGTAGAGCGAACGTGCCTCATTACGCACGTTCGCTATTATCTCCCTGCAAAATACTGACCACGACAAATAATGCATAGTATTAGTAATTTAATATCAAGAAACTAGTCAGTAAACGGACCTAGAAGCTGTGTATTTTACATACTTACATATCATTATACCTTTTTAATCTACGTTAAAAATTTGATGTACCGTTTTATGTCACGTTACTAGACAATTTTGCCATAAAGCACCCTTAAACTTCGTTTCTTGAATAAATTTATTGTTTCTGATGTTCTAATTAGGTGTTTATTGTATGCTAAGCAAAATACCTTTTGCAGGGATTGTATATGTATGAAAGTGTCGGGTATTATACGTGACCTGTCCATCCGAAAACGACGAAATACGTCCTTTGTCACGAATGATTGAAAAAAGTAGAGGATTTTTGGCTAAAATGATACGAGAAAGTAAAACTTCAATCCTTTCTGGCTCGTACGCACTGTATCTTATCCTAAAAAAGTGCTTTTCTTACCCCAGTCGCCTATCCGACAGGAAATACCGGTTATGCAATGTTAGCAAAACCGTAAATTCAACGATATACCGTATATGACCAGTTCTAGGTTAGAGGCGGTGTTAACTATAAATCAGAGGTGTTATTTTTGCATACCAGATAATGTTTTACATGGGTGCTGGAATGCCTGATCTTACACATGGGGGAAGATATTAGTCGCGCGCTGATACTAACATTGACAGTTGCATGACGTCATTATGTAAATAAACATGCAACACGTTTGTAGTTGGCGACGTCAACGCGCAGAATATAAATGATATACAAGAAAAAGAATCAGTCATATGTATCCGGTTCAGATAGGGAATCTCAACCCTCGGCAGAGCCTCAGTTCCGATAAAAACAATTACACCTCGTTGGAATTCCCAATCTTCACCGAATACCTATGAAAGATTCTTATAATACTTACTGGTCCTCGTTCGCACCTCATTCGCAACATCTCGTACACTGCTTTGAGGATGCAATCCCCCTCCATCCCCCCCACCCCCACCCCCCGAGTACCGAATACTCCTTAATTTTAAGGTCCGAGTACTGAATACTATTTAGCTCCGGACAAAAACTCTAAGTATAAAATTACAAAAGGCAATAACTCTAATTTGAATTATGATAGAGTTACGGTTCTGGCTCTCTGCACTTCCCTTCATTGCCCTCTATCATTGCCCCATCAGTAGTTTCGAAGATATGCTCCGGACAAGAAAGTGATATAGACACACGGAAAATTACAAAGGGCAATATATCTAATTTTAAAGATGACTGAGTTACGGTTCTTGCACTCTGCACTTCCTCTCATTGCCCTCTATCATTCTGTGAAGTTTCATTGCAGTCTCATCAGTAGTTTGAAGATATGCTCCGGACAAGAAAGTGTGACGGACATATATGAACATTGTTGTTTCATAAAACCGGGCCCAGCATTATTGGTTGTTATCAATAAATGTCCTGAGCGCTTAAGGTTGTACCAAATGTGCTAATCGCCATATTTGATCGTCACATTTAAATAGCCAATCGATTTTTTTAAAAATCATAAACCTATAACAGCCCCCACCCCGCTTACAGTTCGTGCGTTTAAAAATTCCTCTTTTTGAAAATGTCAGGCTTTGTCAGGATTTTATTGTGGCAGCCCGGAATAAAGCGAAAAAGGCACTTTGGTTTCCGAGCTGGGGGATAACATTGTATTCTCACAATATATTTTAGATTTATTTTATCAATTTTCTTTTCAATTCTGAAGGTAAGACGGTTTAAAACGCAAACTCCTTTCAAGGTTGCAAAGGACAATAATATCATATTATGTATTGTATCTTCTTGTAATGATTATATATTTCTTCACTATTTATTGGATAATGTTTCAGAAGGCCATATAGGGTATAAAACCCACTAACAACTGCCCGGAAATACGTATGGCAAGCCGTTTTAACATTTAATACCTATTTAGCAATACTGAAAATGATTTTTTTGATATCGACATTTATTTAGCGATATAAAAAAATAAACTAACGATATCGCTAAATAATCCTTGATATCAGAAATTATTTACCGATATCAGACATTTACAGTAATTATTTAAACAAGTGTACTCATAATGAATAATAAGCGATATCGAAAATTGAATTTGTTAATTATTTTTAACTATTTGATTAAGCGAAATTACATTTAAGAATTGAATTAAGAATCAATCATATAATACGTTATAGCGTTAACAAAGTGAAACAACAATTAAAAGTTACAAAACAAATTATAATTCAATTATTTTATTCAGCATAAACATCATACAATGTTCATCGCCTATTACAATGAGCGGGAATGTATCCTATCCTTAAAAAAACACCTCCATAGTAAAATAGCTTGAAAATAAAGACTGAGCACTGGGACATTCCATTCCTAATTAGACATTTTTTTCTCATCATTTTTTTTCGTCAGTATCTAGAACTCGTAGGATATATTGCCAAACACTTTAAATTAGACAATAACATTAAAACAGTGCGGTGTACCACACATATCCACAAGCATCTTCGATACAACCATCCTTGAGTGATCCAACTCTTTCTCACTTCTGAGTAACTAAACACCAGCTTCCGACCATGATGTTAGCTTTAACTATCCCACAGCCACATCTTCACCAACCAAGCTGCAATTAAGTTGATAAATCCCCACCAAAACGGAGAGACCTCCCAATGCGAGTTGTCATCCTAAACTGCCAATCTGTTAAGACTTGCGGTAAACCTGCCCAGCTAAACAATCTGATCATTCTCTTCAGGCCGACATCATTATTGAGGCTGTAACCCCAATCAAACTAACCCAACCGTTCCCGCCCCCCACCCCCTCCCACCACCCCGATTACTGAATACTCCTTAAATTGAATACTATAGGCGGTCCCGGAAAGTAAATCATTAATTACAAAGCAATCTTTTAACATAATTAATCTACATAAAAAATACATATTTATGTCCGCTATACCATTCTACATTGATATATACTAATTTTAATTATATGAACACGATATTTTATGAAAATAATATTATGAGTAATAAGACCATAATTTTATATGATAATCACTTCTGATAACAGGTCTCGGAAAGTTATTGCTAAATTACAAAGTGAAATTAATATTTGTTTATTTGTTTGTGTGTACACATACTTATTATTAGATTAATTAATTCTGCGTTGAAATAAACAATTTATAAGAAAGTATCAACCCCTTTAAGAGTTGTTTTGCATACCGTACACATACACACACACACCCAATATTTTAACTATTTATAAAATCGTCCCGAATTCTAGTAGCCACCTAAAGGGACGTAACTGTGTTCAGCTGTCTCAAGCGCACCCTATTATGCGGGACCTAAAACACCTAAAAGCCGGAATGAAGGCCCGATTATCAAAATTGTACATTTAAATGATAATATTTGGTTTTAAAAATACATTTTGTGAGTACTAAATACTAAATAGTGTGTTGTGCGAGTACTGCGTACCAGGCTCGTGCGTACAGAATACCGCATAAAACGCCCTGAATACTGCGTGCCAAAGTGGGTTGGAGGTGGGGGGGGGGGGGGGGGGGGGGTGGGGTTCAGCCTCTCGAATGTAAATCGAAGGTTTCCATATTGGTTACATCATCGCGCCTTAGATTCCCGCCAAAACTGTGCTTTCAAAATCAAAAGTTATCATCCAAATTTTGCAATGTCATTTAGCCGATTGCTCCATCAATAGTTTATTTACACTAAAGCAGTGATAAAACCTTCACCTGCAAATTATACATCAACACGTTTGGCTATCGCCATATTGTTTACATAGCAACAGTGCACAGTTTTCTGTGCAGTTGCCGTCCGGCTAACAAAATGTCAAGATTTTGAACATACAAAAAAGAAATAAGTATCAAAGTATATGGCGTTACAAACACAAAAAGGGTTGGCAATAGGGCTACCGCCTTTGAACGGTCAGTGGCAAAAAAGACCTCTGGGGATTTAAACCAGGTTCTAGGGTGCACCAAACCTCACACTTACCCTATTGTCATCCCAATAAAAAGGGACAGTAAGCTCGATATACACACGAGGCGGGATCCCGCAGAATGACGGGATTGGCCGAGCGTTCACGATTGACTGGTCCTAGACTTGTTGACCTACTTTTACAGTTGAGTGCTTAATGTGATCAGTGTTTTATTTCAGGCGCGTTCCTGATACCATTCGTGCTTACAATTGGAATATGCGGAGTTCCTTTGTACTTTCTGGAATATTCTTTGGGCAAGTTTTCGGGTAAAAGCATGTACAATGTGTGGGACATATGCCCTCTTATTCGAGGTGAGTAACTCTTTCTTATATAACTCCTTCTTATATATATATAGTTCATAATTGTATTTTTGGATGTTTTCTATGGTTATCTCTGACAATTTGACAACAGCCAAAACGTGCCAGACAATGATACTGTTACAAATTTCGTATGACTTGTGTATTTCAATTTTAAATGGGTATGCTATAATAATCCAATGTTTGTATACTAAGTCTATGAATATTCGGTACAGCTAATCTGTACAGCAGCCAGCGTCACGCAATCTAATCAGATTGTATTCCTTTGATTTCATTGGTTCAGGTCAAAGATAATTTCCACTAAGAGATGTGTTTACTACTGGTTGCTCAGTATTTTGTCCATCAGTGTGGGAATTAGGCCATTCGCACTATATAAGTAGATATCCAATTTCTGGGTCGTTTGCATCCCAAAAAGCTGATTCAGCATTAGTGTGGGAACTATATACACAGAACATGCTTCCCGGTTTCTGGGTTGTTCGCAAACCCAAAAGCTTATTCAGCATTTTGTGAAGGAATTATGTTGTGTCGTTTGCTCGCACCGACGAACGGGTCGTTCACGCAATACCACTGGTATGTTTGCATCGTACGAATGGCTCATTTGTTGGCATCGCATCACTGTTGGTTCGCATCGCACGCCATTGTGTTGGCATCACACCACCTTTTGGTTCACATCGAAAATTGTTCATTCGCACCGCACAAATAGGTATATAAAGGGGTATATTTTCTTAGAGATGAGTTTTAAGTTTAGATTGGAGAGAAGAGAATTCCATGTTTGAGTTAAACTTGATCTCGGCTATTTACCATCATAGTCTGGGATTCTTATACTGAAAGGTCGTTTAGTTTTTTATTGATTCTGTAACGTTTGGATTTAGAGCTTAATCATTGAACTTTGTTGTAGAATTATATTGTGTCAGAATTATTGCTGGGATCATTAAGGAAAGAACATTGTTCCATCAACATTGCATATCCAATGTTTTGTTTGTAGGTGTCGGTGGTTCCATCATACTCGCCTATTCAATATTTATTATGGGTAATACCGTGATTCGGTGTTGGCTGATAGAATTCCTACTCCACGCCTTCCAAGATCCTCTGCCATGGACACATTGCAACAACGATTGGAATACTCAATTCTGCTTAGACAACCAATTTAGAAATAGGTCCTACAATGCTTCGACTGCTCATATCAGTAACAATAACGTCACAACAGTTGATTCAATTAGCGGTAATTATTCATTTGGATCGGATATGCTTTTAGCGAACACAACTGGCCCAAAGATGACAGCGACGGAAGAATTTTGGCAGTAGGTCAATCCTTATTTTATTGAATCATACTACATAATATAATTTGCTTTACAAACTTTGCTCTGACAAAAATCATCTGCTTTTTCAATTCAGTTAGGGTAAAGTAAGAAACAAAAGAAGATATATATTCCAGAATATATTACTTTTTCATTCTTTAATATATTTCTGTTGTCTGAAAAGTATTTCAGTGATTTTTGTCCGATATTTAAATCTAGTATATTTTGAAGACTGATTCTTCTCATCTAATTTTTTTAGTGTTCTATACTTTGAATGATGGTCCATCGTTGATCTTCTTGATTTCCATACTTTCCTTTGCCTTTGTAAAAGTAGATATAAAAGTCGAACAGGAAATGTAGCATTCAAGGACCTCAGTCAACCACAAACACGCACAGAAACAAACAACACATAGAACAATAAAAGGCAAGATATGACATCACACACATAAACGAATAAGCTCGACTATTTGAAGAACAAGAGAGCTTATGTACCCGGCGTTTGCGTCGGCGTCTCCTTTTACATAAAATTTAGCGTGTAAGCTGTGTTTAAAGGTCTAAATCTCTAATATTTATTATCCTAGCTCAACCAAATCCGTAGACGTTGCATAAGTGTTTTTGTCTTCTGTAATCTCTGGGATCCCAAATTGTGATGGTGCATTACTGAGCAAAAAAGGGAGATCAAGTTTTATCTGTCAGTTATTGTATATATCTATATCTTATACAATACTTTCTTAGGTAAACATCCAGTCTATACCGACCGTATTTTTTAAAGTGGCTATACGTATCTCAACCATTTTGGGACAGTGGCTACACAGAACGTCATATCCTATAAATAGATGGCGCCAAAAACATTGCTCAATTTTGCATCACATTACAGACGAGTTGCCAAACCGACGCTTCTACTAAAACGTTTGTAGGTGGCGACGTCAAAGTGCAACATGTAAACGATATTCAAGAAAAAAAGAATCAATCATGGCTTTCCGGTTCCGATAGAGAACTTCCAACCCTCGGTTTAACTGTTTTAATAGGAACCGATAAAAACAGTTATACCTCGTGTTGGAATTCCCTATCTTCACCGAATACCCATGATACTATTATATCAGTACATGTAATACACTTCTTTTAAATACAAAGTGTTATACTACTACCTACATGCATTATATTTCTTTCAGATATAAAGTGTTACAACTGTCCTCGGGTATATCGGATCTTTACCCGATACAATGGCGCTACATACTGATGATATTTATATTTAGAATTCTGATATTCAGCTGCGTTATTAAAAGTATCAAGTCTTTTGAGAAGGTAAAGCACTTAAATTTTAGTTTTAGTCATCATTTGATGGTCTGATTATTTTCTTCGTCAAACGTTTGCGGATGTTGGGTAGAATCTCCCACCCATATTACACCGCGTCTAACCTAGAACGCGTCATATATGGTATAACGTTGAAATTACGCTTTTGCTAACGTTCCATTACCGGTATTTCCTGTTGACGTCATTTGGGGATAGGCGACTGAGGTAAGAAAACCACGTTATTTATATAGATTTATCTAGGTTTTTAGGATAAGATGTAGTGCGCACGAGCCGGAAAGGATTGAAGTTTTACTTTCTCGTATCATTTTAGCCGAAAATCCTCTACTTTTTTCAATTATTCGCGAGAAAGGACGTTTTTCGTTGTTTTCGGATGGACAGGTCACGTATAAAATCCGAAATGTTCATACATATACAATCCCTGCAAACGGTATTTTGCTGATCATACAAAAAGCACCTAAATAGAGGATCTTTAACAATACATTTGTTCAATAAATACTGAAAAGGTGAAAAGACTAGGTTTTATTGAGTCTGTTCTTGAGAGGTAATTATAAGAAGCAACACCTCTCACGCCTCCAAGCACCAGCATAAGCGATATTCTACTTGAAAGCAACACAGAATGGGCTTGATGATCCCGAAGGACCAGTAAATAATAACAACACTACTGATTTGTATTCGGGGCGACGTTTTACGGCCGCCACACAGTACTAAGCAACGCTAGTGTGAATGTTTTGAAACGAATTTTAAGGGTACTTTTGTTAAAGGCAAAATTGTCTAGTAACGTGACATAAAATGGTACACCAAATTTCAACGTACACTAAAACGGTAAAATTCATGAACAAATGTTGCATGTACAATTCACAGATTGTAGGTCCATTTACTGATCTTAGTTTCTTGATATTAAATTACTAATCCTATCCGTTATTTGTTGTGGTCGGAATTTTTCGGGGAGATAATAATTCATTTCCCGCTGTTTCATGTTGTAATACTGGGTTTCTGTACACAAAACGTGGACGTTGTTTTCAAAATTTCAAATTTTAAATACATATCGTAATTCAATTTGTTATCAGATCCGGTATCATTAAACAGAACATGAGGATTTTAACTCAACTCAACGTCCTTTTGTTCTTCTTAGCCATCACACCCCGCCATCACACCCCACCAACGCCTATTAAAGGGACACATGTCAGTCTTTATGTATTTATCAAGCATTAACATTAGCATCTAGATTTATTCATCCAGTTGGGCGTGCGTTCCCCAGTGGGTAACACATTAGACGTGAAACCGATGGACCAGGGTTCAAGCATCACTGACGCCATTGAGTTTGTCTCTGTGTTCTGATCGTTGGATGGGGTCGGTCCCGGCCAGTCCCGTGTATCTTTCGGTATTTGAGAACGTTAAATGACCAAAGTAAACATAGGCTGGGACCCAACCTCACGTATCGTGCAAAAAAACACTTTTGGTTTACCCGGAAAGATATACTCGTGATTTGTTGCATATCAATAGCAGAAACTGTACTCTATACGAAACCACTGTATGGATTATTGGTATTCTTTGCATTTCGTAACACCAACGCATTTTCTACGGAAGCCCATAAGTGATTAGAAAATATTGATATTCAAAGAAAAAAGGTGTACAAGTTTATATCTTAGCGATATGATTTTGTTTTGTACATAAATAAGACATATGCACGCCTAATTATATTCTGTGTATGTCGAATGCAATTTTAAATTATTTTTTTTTAAATCAAAAGCGGTTTAATGATTGAAGATGGCGTGCAGATGGGTGGAGGGAGGGACGGGCATACACCTTTTGGCTAAAGCTTTCATGCACGTGGTTAATAACTTCTGTAAATTGTTTTCGGTTTAACCAACTTTACTGTGAAGTGTTATATCGTTAAGATGTCACTTTCTTACGAGCAAGACCGATTTTCTCCTTTTCAGAATAGCGTCATGACCCCTGAGTTACTTAACAAAAATGCACATTTTGGGTAAAGCTTAGGTGCAAAGTTTCTTTATCTTATTTTGGATTTTAACTAAAATTGCTGTGAAGCCTTATATCAAACAGACATCAATTCCTTACGATCAATGTGCACCTTTGCCTTTTCTAAATAGAGTTATGGCCCCTGATTATCTACGACAATACATTTTTGTGTTGAGTTTATGTTAATTAATCAAGTTTTGTTGAAAATTAAACAACATTTTGGGTGGAAATTTTATATACAAATAGGATACCAGTATATGTTAATAATATTTATGATACATCAAATTGTTTTGCCATTTTGGGATAGAGGTATGGCCCTTAATTTACTTAGAAAATATGGTTATTGAAACAGCTATCTTGAATTGTGTAAACCATATCGTTTAGTGTGTAGTCTTAATAATATTAACATACTGGCAGATATTTAGAATCCATTCGATGGTAGCTTTTAGATTTCTTAATACAGTTATGGACCTTTAATTTACCTTGAAAGTAGAATAGTAGTTACTGCAATTACTGTCTTATCAAATTGTAAACTTCCAAATTGGTTCACTATTTTGTCACAGACGTTTGATTGTATTTATCAGAAAAATAACGGGGTTTTTATTGACTAGTTTCGTTGGAAGGCGATTGAGCGACGTCATTGTTTGGATATGACGTCTGACAGAGTTTCTCCAAAACATCTTGAATACTATCTAAATGATTTATTTGAAATTTGACTTTCGTTACATATGATCATTAACTGTCCAACCAACATTGGTGTTTCTGTGACCTTGAGTTTCAATTCTAGGTTCTGATTGATTGAACAGGCAACTTCTGGTTAAGAAGTTTGTCAACGTTTCTCAAACACATCATGAACTTGAATATTTTCCTACGGTTTGTATCGCCTTGATCCATGGGACGCAATGTATTAAATAGTGTAATAGAATCATGTTTACAGTTTAAAACTATAAGTATCACTAAATGTGATCCATATCCTATTTCGAGTCAGAAACAAATTATGGTATAAAAGTCGAGAAGGAAATATAACATTCACAGAACACAATCAATCAACCAAACACACGTATTTGAAACAAACACCAATCACAAGGATAGAAAAGAGCAAAGTATGCGAAATGGCAAACTCAAACGGTTGAAATATGGGTACCTCCTTGGAATGGTCAGTGACAATATGGGTACCTCCTTGGAATGGTCAGTGACATAAAGGCTGCTGGGGTTAAACCAGGTTCTAGAGTGCACCATACGTCACTCTTACCCTATTTTCATTCCAATAAAATTCGACCAGCCCCTTAACCCCTTACAAACTAGGAAGTATGAACAGCAATTAGTAGGCAATATAAGTATAACACAAAATGATCATGTATATATGAATAGAAATTCCCAGAAAGTCACAAAGCAAATACTTGTCAGAAGCCAGGACAAAAAAAGAATGATGACGATCAGACAATATCAAATAAAAAATTAGGCCTATTTAGGTAGAAGCACATGCATTCATTACAATATATAGTATTGAAGGATAGAGATAGAGAGCAGAAGAAGGCCCTTTACTATATACATATACTATAACTATATTCTTTTTAGCCTTCTATATTATATATCGTAATCAATTCCTGTGAGTAGAAGTTATCATAGGGTTCAAAATCAGTCGGGTCAGCGCAACATTAATTGTAAAGCATTGTGGCGAACATGCAGTGCATTGCGTAATGATAGGGTCATATCCTATTTTGTTATGTTTGTTAACAAGTTTAACACAGATTGTATGAATGCGATAATGACCAATAATCTTAAAAAGTCTGTACATATAGTCACCACAGTATTCACGTTGTGACAGACCTTGTAGCAGAAGTGTTCTGACAATACTTTAAGTAAATCAGGGTTATGATAATAAACCTTCGAAAAGGTTTGTCCGGATATAAAACTCAATGAAGCACTATTAAAGCTGGAGTAGATGAAAAGGAAAACAAACTTCCAAATATGTACGGTATTCCTAATTTACAAAAACAGCCTAATAAAGCACTCTTTCTTCCTATTTCTAGTGTCTGCACCACTACAGACATCTCCAAAGGTATAACGTCCTGTCTTACTGCCGCTGTAGATCACGTAACACAATATTGTGCTAAAGCTTATGCTAACTTTTGGATTAATACATTTTGGTCGTTATTACTTTCTTGAAAACTAATGCAATAAACGTCACGCAAACCTTTTCAAATATAAGCTTATTGCTCTTATTCAATATTTATGTTCTTGGGCAAGACACTTTACCTTAGCCTCGTCCGTCGGATGGGGACGTAAACCGGGCGGTCCCGTGTATCGGCTTTCCTCCGAGCACGTTAAAGAACCATAGGAATCTATTCGATAATAAGAGTAGGGCAGGTTCCCGGATTCCTATGTATCCTTCCCCTCTCTCTGGGGCGGCTCTAAATAACCTATACTGTGTTGATGAGCCGTTAAACAACATTCAATTCAATTCAATATTTATTTTAGTGAATAAACACCTAATGTTTGCTCAGCATTATACTTCGGTAACATACAATGTATTCTTTGGCATATCACTCCGTCATTAAAACAATCAAAATGGACCCTACCATTGCGTTTTCCATAGGGTTGCATTATATCGTTTGTTCTTACCATCACTTTCTAAAATTTCATAGCTCTAAACAGCCTACCTAAAATTAAAATACTAACCTAAATTCATCAAAAATGTCCAAAGTAAGCGGAGTTCCGTTAGATTGTTTACCACTCAGCACCACCCCATGGCATTAATGGTGTCAGGTCGCGGAGATGATTTCTGATAACCATTTTGATATTTTAGCTATGGTCATGTGACACAGTATGACGTAATCGCAGACTATTTTCTAAGACGTTGACAGAGTCACATGGTGATCCTGGTAAAGATTGGGTAATGATCACTGTTAAAAGGCTTATCAAAGGAGGTTGTCACCTTATTAATTTGCAACGCACTGCATGTTTGGTGGTTGACCCATTTACAGTTCACCGCTTTGCTTTCCACTTGATTGTGCGATCGCCGGAAAGATTGTGGACCTATGATGACGTCTACCTAAATCCTGAAAGGACGGTAACGTTCGATGGTTGTCTTTATTATTGTCTAGTCGTGCCCTTAACAGTGTCAAAATTGAAATGATCTGTCTTGTCATAAGAGTTGGCTTATTATTTCTCAGTTTCAATCGCGAGATATAAATCGACTAAAGAAGATATAGCAACTATGAGAAATATTAGCTTTTTTGAGGTGAAGTTCTTTGGAAAGAAAGTATATGCAGTAAAGAAAAGAAAGGGTTGTAATTGTCCAAAATAGCATCCATATAAACGAGGTATAATAAAAGCTAGGCTTCAATTACATCTGCCTTAGCGTATCTGGTAAAATACTAAAAATGAAACCTCTAACATAACAAAACAAAAACAAATCTGCAACAAGAGTTGCACATTTCGTTCTCATTTGGAATTCCAATAATTTGTCTATAAACAGTAGTGTCCTACTTAACTAGTTCCATATGTGTAAAAAATATTATCTTGTATGAATATAAATGCTTCGAAAACAACTACGTGACAAGTCCACATAGTGTAAATGTCCAAAACCCTTCAACTAAATATTAGTGAGAATCAGAACTCGTTTACTGTAGTTGCCGTGTACTCAGTCTGAAATTTAAATATTTGCAAACATCAAGGGCGATAACTTTGTAAACCACTCCTCAATTGTTCTCATTGTAAAACAAAACCGAGGCCTTAATAATATTACCCCAAAAAGCATGGAAAATCAAATGCTATTTATTACAATCATCGTGAAAACAATCACGCTCCTTAGTCAGAGGACGATATACTCTTTGTTCAATTAGAATATTACACAGTAATTAATGATATTTCAAAGGAAAGTAGGAAACAATCAGACGATGAAATTTTTCGACAATTTAGAGCAATAACTTGATACTCGTCTAACCTGTCTGAAATCCGTTTGATATAAAGTTACACGCCAAATTGTGTGAAAATCGAAACCAATTTATTTAATGTATTGTGTACGAAAGGTGAAATTTGCATTTGCAATAATCAAGGGCAATAACTCAGTAAGGCAGGTGTCAATTCTGCTCATTGTCATCTTGTCAAAGTTCATATTCATATAAAGTCTCACTCTAAATAATGTGAAGATCGGAATCCGTTTACTAAAGTAATGTGTGTACTCAAGCTAAATGTGCCTATTTTTCAATAACCAAGTGTAATAACTCTTTAAAGCAAGTGTCAGTTTTACTCAGTATTGAACTTGTCAAAGGCCTTGTAGGTATAAGGCCTAACACCATACAACATTTAGTGGAAATCGGAAACCGTTTACTGCAGTTATTGTGAACACAAGAAATTCGCATTATCCCTGGCACAGGACAAAACAAAATTCATAAAAGGTCTATAACTCTTGTTAAAATTAGTAAAGTGTAACATAATCAGGTCTTGATTTTGTAGTTTGATATTTCATATACACATATAGGTTTCAAATACTGGAACTGTATTTGCCTAAAAGGACGTGTGCAAATTACTTTATTTTCCTTTGAATGTTTGTTCAGCGATTTTCATATATTGGCTTGGTACGAATGGGTTACCGTAGAAATCGCGATGCTGTTACGAAATGCAAAGTATGCCAGAAGTCCATACAGTGGTTTCATATGTACAAGACCCCCATCTGTTAATATTTAAAAAATCAGGAGTATATCTTTCCGGGTAAACGTTTTCGTTTTTTTCAGGCTTGGGTCCCCGCCTAACAGTTCATTAGTAAGAGTAGGGCAGTTCCCCGTATTGATATGTATCTTTCCTCATCAACAATAACAAACATGCAAAAACAATTTGTATATAGATATATCTGTGGTATATCACTCTCTTTACTATCTTCCTTTTACGTTGATGTAGTAAGTGGGTTATATTTGTATCTGTTACTATAGTTTCCTAATTGTCTTCAACGTGTCTTCGTTTTGGTGTTTTAATTTGTGGAGTTGAGACTATTTCTTTTCTTTTTGTACTTGACGCTTTTCTTGGTATTAAACCTTTTTTGTTAGAGGTGAGACATTTATTTTGGGGGAGAATCTTCGTCTGTTTGATTTGTATTTCCCGATTGCTAGTATTTTTTCTTCTTCCTTTTTGTTGGGAACTGAAGTGAAATATGGTGACATTATACATTTCTGTTATTTTAAGTTTTTTTCAATGACACTAGAAGGGTGTTCCACGGAACACTTGTGTCGACTGGAGGGTACATATTTCAGCATATAGAATTAATCTTAAACTTGTTAAAAGGTTTATCAAAAGAGGTTATGACCCTATAGTTTTGCAACGCACTGCATGCTTGGTGGTGGACCCATTTACAGTTCGCCACTATGCTTTTCTCTTTAATTGTGTTGATCGGACAGGCTGTGGACCCTATGATGACGTCTACCTAAACCCCAGAAGGACGGTGGCATTTGATGTTTGTCTGCAGTCTTGTCTTGTCGTGACCTCAATGGTTTATGCTCTTGCTTCTCTGCACAGTCATGAGTACCTTCTTTGTGGCTTTCTAGGATATTGTTTTTTTTTTGTATTTATATATACACGAGCATCTTTGTGTTTTACTTATATTGCCTATAAATGACGCCTTGTTGGTTAGAGAATAGTTGATGGCGGAGATTTCTTTATTTAAACTGTCCCGTTTTATTGAGATGACAGTAGGGTAAGTGTGAGGTTTGATACACCCTAGACCCCGGTTTAAACCCCAGCGGCAATTTTTGCTACTGACCGTTTCAAGGTGGAAGCCCTATAGTCAACCCTTTTGTGTTTGTGATGTCTTAATTGGCCTTTTATTCTTATTTAAAGTTGTTCTTTGTTTCTGTGGGTGTTTGTGGTTGAATTTCGTCCATGAATTCTGCTTTTTCTGTTCGATTTTTATATCTATATTTACTATAAAGACGGTTCTTTATGAATTCTGTTTTTTAAAGTGTTCAAGTTTATGAAAAGGAGCATAAATCTGCGTTGGATAAGAAGAACTGTATAAAGATTCTTGACCATAGGTCAGTACTTTGCCAAGTTATGAGCTATGATAATTTCTGGTTAAATATTTATGAAAAAGGACGTAACTCGGCCAAAATGAAAGTAAGAGTTATTGGTCAATTGGTTAAGATAGAGATGTGTGTGCAGTTTCAAGAACACGGTTCAAATTATTTTCAAGCTATGGCCAGTTATGAGCTTGATTAGGTTGCAGGAGGTTAAAGTTTTATGAAAAGGTGCATAATTGTGTTGAAATGAAAGTCAGGATTATTGGACATGTGTAACAACATTCCGTGGGTTAAGATAGTGACTTGTGTGAAATTTCATGAACATAGGTCAAATACTTTTTATGACCATTTATAAGCTTGGTTAGGTTGCAGGTTAAATGTTTATGAAAGGGCATTGACTCTGCCAATATGAAAGTCACGGCTATTGGACATATGTAACAACATTCTTTGGGTTAATATAAAGACGTGTGTGAAGTTTCATGAACATAGGTTAAATACGTTTCAAGTTATGGCCAAGTTTACGTTGTAGGTTAAAGTGTAACTGGGGACGCCCGACGAACGACGACAGACGGACGACGGACAAAGTGTAATGCTATGCCATGCTATGCAGACGACACAAAAATCGTGTCATAATTCCATAGACATCAATTATGATAATTCTTTATTACTGAAAATTACAAAACGAGGCAAAATATCACTTACAATATACAACATTATGACATTTCAAAAGTTGTTAAAAATTAGAAGGCTGTTTCACTAAACAATTGTATCGTCTGCTTGCAGACAGAGGATGCAAAAGTAAAGGTTTTATGAAAAAGTGACATAACTCTCTATTGAAAAATTGATATGAAAGAACTGTATAAAGTATTATAAAACGAGTTAAACTCTCTATTGAATAATAGATAAGATAGTACTGTATCAGTTTCATGACCATAGGTCAATATGTTGCCGTGTTATGAGCTTGACGAAATTGAAGTCAAGATTTATTGGAAATGTGAAATACATTTATTGGGGTAAGATAAAGATGTGCGTAAAGTTTCATGAACATAGGTCAAATATTTTTCAAGCTATGGCCAAGGTCTGGTTTCCTGTTAAAGTGTGTCGGGCGAAAAATGTGTTCAAAATTCTAGAATATCTGCAGCGGATCCCATACTTCATTAATACATATTAATATAGCCGGACTTTACATGAAAGGAAAGGTTTACTTCATATATAGTTTTGGTTTAATATAACCGTTTACCGTTTTATTACACATAGTTAAACCTCTGTACTGTTTTATGGCGCGTTAATTAAATTTTGTCATAAAATATTCTTAAAATGCCTTTTCAAAACCTATGAAGTGTGTCAGACCATCTATCCTGGTGTTTATTTATGATGAGCAAAAAAACAACATTTGCAGGGATGTATATGTATGAAAATGTCGGGTTGTATACATGACCTGTCCATCCGAAAACGACGAAAAACATTCTTTCTCACGAATTATTGAAAAAAGAGAGATTTTCGGCTAAAATGATACGAGAAAGTAAAACTGTAATCCTTTCCGGCTCGTACGCACTATATAACTTATCCTAAAAACCTAGACATATCTATACAAATAACGTGGTTTTCTAACCTCAGTCCCTATCCCCAAAGGACGTCAACAAGAAATACCGGTTATGGAACGTTAGCAAAAGCCTAAATTCAACGTTATACCGTATATGACGCGTTCTAGGTTAGAGGCGGTGTATTATTTAGAGATTATTTAACTGCTGGGATCGATTATAGGAAATCCTTCACGAAATGATAGGCGCGTGGTTCTTTTCACGAACGAGCGTAATCGAAGTGAGTGAAAAAACAACACACGCCTACCATCGAGTGAAGGATTTCCATAAAATCGATCACAACAGTTAAATAATCTATTTATTAAATTTTGAATCCCATTATGTATGATTTTAACCAGAATTAGTCGCTTTATTTAGCGTTATCGTCGGATGACGCCGACGTCACCAACACGGTATTGACGCCATGATTCAACGTTAAAGTTAGTTATTTTTGCGTTCGGAGTTAGTTATTAATATTTAGCGATTATGAATATTCTTTCACTGAGAAAAACAAATCTTTCACCCATAGAAATGTAATAAAATAAAATACTCCAGCATCGTTTTGATATTTTCACTCGGAAAAACAACAACAACAACAACAACAACAACAACAACAACAACAACAACAACAACAAAAACCTGTAAACACATAACCTAACGAAATTAACCTTATTGGCAATTTTGTTTCAATATTAAACAAAGACTGCTGGTTATTTTTTAAATCTTCTTATTCGTAAATTAATAAGAGGACATGACACTACATTTCAACAAAACAATAAGCTGCATGACGCAAATGACAATCTACCTAACGTAGGGATCAAATTAATGTTTTATGTTAAGACCGCTAGCTTAAGATGAAACAATTGTTTAGGTCAACGGACCTTACGTTAAATCAAACGACAGTTAGGTCATTCGACCTAACGTTAGATCAAACGGCTGACTGTTATGTCGTTTTTCCTTTCTCGAGGATAGTTTGATCGATTAGTCGATTAGATGACGTTTATTTCTGCAATCACATTGAAATCATACCCTAATTACGCTTTGATACTCTCCGCTATAAGATCTGACAACACTGCTTTGGAGGACACGTCACAGATCGACCTTTCATCTAATCAATATTCATGAGAAGATCAACTAAATTCAACCAATGAAATCGTGCGTTTCATATGCACTTCAGATGATGTTCGAGTGAACTGAACAAACGAAAATCCACATAAAACACATTTATCCGAAAAAAGATAAAGTAGTCGGCTGATGATTGCACGATAGTTTCAAAGAAATGCACTAAATGGCATGTTTTACATCAAGAAAATACGAAGAAAATCATGGGCGCGGTCATGTGTTTTGAAAACATATTCTACCGAGATTATTACGACATTAGTTTTATAAATAGTATGCTTAGTACGTCTGGTCCGCTTAGCTCAGTTGATATCGAAGTCGACTATTGCAACGTTCTGCGAGTGTAATTTTAGTGTGGGTTCAACCCCACGAAGCGGTGCATTTGTTTTGTACCGTCAGACAATCTTGTCTTTTTTTCCAGTAAATATTCAATAATGGTTGGGTGTGTTATGTTTGTCAACGCAATTATTTTTGTTTTATGAACTAAAAGTTACGGACATTGTCTCTTTCAATACCGAGCATAGACTTTCCACCGCGTTTGACTGAAACGTGACATGTGCAGTGAAGCAGTCGATACCGAGCAATTTTGTAGGCTGAAATCTGATTGGCTAATCGTAAGGTCAGTCTGACGTGACCTCAAAAGCAGCGTTGTCAGATCCTTAGTAGAGTAGAGTATCGTAGCGTGATAACTGGTTTTAATGAGATTGTTTATTTCTGGCTACTATTTGCTTTAGCAACTATATAATGTGAGTTTTGTTATCTGGGTTACTCAAAATCAGACACTTACAATATTCATATTGGATCAGAGGTTGCTGAACTCCGAGAACAATGTATCAGAAAGATACACCTAAATGGGTCTTTTATAGTTATACAAGGCATTGGTACAAGTCATGTAATATTGCTAGACATAGAAACAGCGATACGTCATTGCGACTAAATATATACAGCGATACGTCATTGAAATTAATAGATGCAGCGATGCGTCATTTCAAGTTATAGACTAAAGAATCTAGTTATACGTCACTGCGTCAACACAGGCAGCGATTCTGCCTTGAAATTAATAGATGCAGCGATGCGTCATTTCAAGTTATAGACTAAAGAATCTAGTTATACGTCACTGCGTCAAACACAGGCAGCGATTCTGCCTTGAAATTAATAGAGGAAGCGATATGTCATTGAACAGTTCGAAAACAATTTATTTCTTGTTCGTGATTTTCGATGAATTTGAGTTAATTAAATGTTGCTTTAACATGTTTAATGAGATGTATTTTGTCGGAAGGCGAATATATTTGTGATTATGTTTGATAAGTGCGCTGGATTGAGAAGTAATTAATCGGAACATTTCTATTTTGTGAAATACTATTGAAATACTTTTTTTTAACAAGTATCCTGGTATGGCATTGACATTATATAAAAAAATAAATGATTCTTTAAACTGTATTTGCATGAATGTTCTTTGTATGTAAAAGTTATTTGTGTGCAGTGTGTGTGTGTCGTGTGAATAAAACATGATAAATCTTAAATTAATTTTATAAAACACGGCGTGTTATTTCAAAAAATTTAACGGAACGTGTATTTCTCGCGTTTTATTGGCATTTGACTTATAAGACTTTTGTGTAAAACATACGACATAATTATTATGACGTACACGCGCATGTTATATTTAAAGTGTTATCAATAAAATGGTATATAGGTGCCGTGCATTAAACAAGTAAAGGGATGATACACCCGATTGTCACCAAGAAAGGGAAAAATGAGAAGTACTGTTAAATAAATAATTTATTGGGCCAAAATAATTCTCCATCATTTATTTCATTTATTTAACTGCATTTGAAGAAAAATAATTTAATACTCATTCTGCCCATTCTCACTTTTTGAAGTTTTTGACGTAAGGCAGGCGCGCGCTCTCATCTTTGGTTGAGAACAGCTCTGTAAAATGACGCAAAGTAGTATGTTTTTTGTGAGGAATTCAACAGTCCTGGGTTCAGTCTCAGTGGCAGTGGATACAGTTTAGGTGAATTCATTGCATAAAGTGTCTTTATTTGTGACAACCCTATACTTGGAGCCTATGGAAACTGAATTGGGTGTATCTTCCCTAAAGCCTTTCCTGCAAAATATCAAACATAGATACATGTTTGTTATTTATATAATTCATTTTAAGTTCTTAGTAGGTTGTATGAGTTAATCAATACAGTAACCTAGATATTTACTACCGGTGTAATAGTAGAAATCTGCCTGAAGCATTGTGTCCATTATAAATCGTGGACTGAGCTGCCAGGATACAATCTGAGGATGAAAACACAAAATAAGATAATATTAAAATAAGTATAAAAGTCGAACAGGAAATGCAGCTTTCACAGAACACAGTAAACCCCAAAACATGCAAAAAGACAAAGTTTGATATTTTTCTCTATATTTCATTTTTATTCTTTTCCCACAATCTTTTTATTTTACGAAATACACATTTTTTTATTCATTTTGTTTTCTAAAATGTTTAGATGAGACTGTTGTCGTACTGTCTCCTCCTTTAACATTTGTTTATGTGGAAATATCGGATGACACCGGTAGATGATATACACCGGTAGTAGCTATACGAAGGATAAACAACATCAACAGCCTTACCGTCGAATTGATGCATGGCATCAATTTTTTCTTGTAGTAACTTGTCTGAAAGCTTGTGTCACAAACGCCTATCGTGTGATTCTATTCTGGTATTTACCTACTCGAAATGATACAATCTTCCAGAAAAAGTTACTATACTAATACTCCGTTTGTTACTACGTTGTGATTGATTTAAGAGGGATTTTTCTGTATTATAATTGGAATACTACAATGCATTTTTGCGATTGATATGTTTTGAAGAACTGAAAAAACGGTATATTTTTAATAATAATAGTATAAAAACGCTTTTAGAATCAACATAGTTTTCATGATAACACTGTTTTTTATTTTTTAATTTTGCCGATCCTGATAATTGACTTAAGAGGGATTTGTGCATATTGTAGTTCGAATAATGATATGGCTATTTGTGATCGATATGCAGTTTTTCAGGACATTCTTAAACGAATTATGAAACTAAAACGTTGTTACTGTCAGCATTCCCATTTACAAGGTAGTTTTTGTGACTAGACTAATTTGATATTAATAATTGATTCCGTTGTTTCCTTCTGTTTATAGGTAGTTTTCGTGACAACACTAATACCACCAATCTTGATGCTTGTCGTGTTCATCCAATCTCTGTTGCTACCAGGCGCTGGAGATGGGTTATACCATTTTTTCTATCCGGACTTCTCAAAACTTGCTGAACCTAGGGTAAGGTATTTGCAAAGTTATATTATCGTAACCCTGATCTACTTTTAAAGTATAAAATTAATTTAAGAACTATTCTACAACAAGGACTATCGCAACCTGACATCTGTGGTAACGTGATTTACAAAATTCGTGGGAACCTTGCGAATGATCATTGCATACACTCATTATTAAACATTTTATCAAAAGAAATTATGACCGAGTCATTTTGCAATTTTGTTAATTGGTTGTCCCTTTACAGTTCACCACTACGCTTTCCTCTTTGACTGTGCGATGACGGGGCATATTGTGGACCCTTTGATAATGTATAACTAAATCCTGAGAGGACGTTAACGTTTGATGTTTGTCTCCAATCTTGTCTGATCGTGCTTTGAATGGTTTATTCTATTGTTGCTCTGGCTTCTGCCAAGTCATTGATTACCTGCTTTTTTGCTTTCTAGGCTTTCGTTTTTATTTTCTAATATACATGATCATCTTTTTGTTATACTGAATTGATTTCTTTATATACAGTTTGCCACATAAACAGTATATTTCATGGCAATGGGGCTTTGGTGCATTTTTGTATGTTTTCCAATGGTCGAAAAATGATATTTATGAGCTGTGTCTTGTTTTTGCCATAATTAGTCATTAAACCTTTTCAATCTCGAGTATTGTTCTTTTTCGGCCTTGACAACAGGATGGATGGAGTTTGCCCTCCCCTCTTGCGTTCAAGCGACTTGATAGCTTTAAGGACGTTTGTGTCCGTCACTGAGTCGATTCGAGGTGTTTTGGGAAGAAGGTCAAACACCAGTCCATAAAACGTACCAGAAAATGAAGGTATGCTAGAAACTGAAGGTATGTTTTAACATTGAGTTACCGTAAAACACATACACAGTATCCTCAGTGTTGTGTAGTTGACTCAACTGGTGCCTCCAAACAATGACGCAATTTGGCTTTGTTTGTTTAATTTTGACCATCAGCTGTGGCAAGATACAATGCTACTGGACCTAGAAGATACGACAACGTCAACGTAAAAGCTATCTCATGCTTAAAACATACGAAAACAAATGAAGAAATATCTCGCGCTCTGCTTTATCCTGAATCATTTTGTTCTTTGTGCTTGTAAGCTTATTTGACGCTTCAGTTGGTGCTAAAGTCTTCAATTTGGCTTCTTTCTTGATTGGATTGTGGAATGGGGCGTGGTTGTCTGGCCAATTAACTGGTAATATTGACACATTCTTCCATTGCATTCTCTCCAACTGTCCAGGCTTGTAATAGACCATCAGTAATATCTCCCTTTGCTGAAACATCGGGTGATAGGCAATATAGCAAATTGTCGATGCTATCATCTCGGAATGGATTTGTGATGCCATTGATAGATTCTGTAACTCTCTTTCTGTTCTTTTCACTGCCCATTGTTTGGAATGGTTTTAGTTCTTTGTGCGAGCAAGTAACTTCTGATGTCAGCTTTGCCATTTGGAGATTGTACTCCATCGACTTTTCTCTACAGTGAAGTGTAATGCGCCAACAATATTGTGCTGCATACATTCTACTGATTCCAATGATGAAACCTTGGGACTTTGCATGTCGATTGAAAATGTGCACGTTGATTGACAGTTTGCTCAATGGTTATGTCAATAAGATTGCAAGACTTTGGTACCTGTGAACAAGAGACAGAAAATCCCTTGTTTTACTTGTCATACTTACTTTTGCAGCAAATGCCATACCCCTTCAGAAAAGTATACCCTTCAAACCTCCCATGGGGTGTGTGAGGAGGTAGTGTGTGATGGGTGGTGCGGGGGGGTGCGGGGGGGTGCGGGGTTCGGTTTCTATTGGTAGCTTACGGCAGGGGCATAACGAAGGGTTTTATATTTGGGCGTCCATACTTTTGTTAACAACAACAACAACAACCAAAAAAACATATAATACAACAACTATTTTCGATTTTCGTCAAAATTATTGGGGCGTCCATGGTCGGGCTGGTCATGAAGGCGTTACGCCCCTGAACGGTCTATATCCTAATAGAATTCGTTTGTGTTCATTTCTGAATATTGCAATGAATAAATAAAGTTTGATCAACCCCAATGATAAAGTCTGTAAACTATATAATTATTCTGTTTATATAAATTGCATTTTGTTTAAACATGTTTACATTATTTATACCACAGAAATTCCAATGATGCAACTTTTGGACTTTGCTTGTCGATTGAAGATAGTTTGCTCAATGGTTATTATGTCAAGAGACGGTTAACCCCTTGGGTGTACTTGTCATACTTATTTCTATACCCTTCACCGCCACCCCCACCCCCCCCCTCCTTTGGGGGAGCGAGGGAGGGGTGGGCGGGGTGCGGTGTCTATTGGTAACTTACGATCTATATCCTATTTGTTTGTGAATCAATAAAGTTTGGTCAACGCAAATGATAAGATCTGTTAAATTTGTAATTATTTGGTTTATATGAGTTTATATAAAACATGTTTAAATTATGTTTTATCACAGATATGGATAGAAGCGGCATTGATGGCTTTCTACACCTTAGCATTTGGATGGGGCGCACTTGTTACCATTGGTAGTCATGCCAAGTTCAGCGAAAACAGTTTGAGGTTAGTGCAGGAATTGAGTGTCTTAGCCTTAAAGTTCTGTTTATAGAAACTATAGGAGCTCAGATGTTTCGGTCCCTAGTGGTTTCGATCCCAAACCAGTTCAAACCTAAAATTTGGCACTAATATGTTTTTATTATGTTTCTGATAAACATATGGATATTGACTGTCATCATAGAAGTCATTGTGAACATAACAACATGGCCATTTGTTAATATAAATATTGTATTGTTTTACTAAAACATCAAAATAATAGTGTTATTCGTAAAAGTGTATCTTATAAAATCCTAAAATTCATCAAGCTATCATTTTCACCAAAAGCCAGAATTGTTAGATTTCTTGTCTTTTATTACCATAGTACGACCCGGTGGACATGTTAAAGATCATACCTTTGTATATTTATGCTTGACTGATCGTATAAAGGTAGATTTAAGTTAATTATATTTGCCGAGGGCAAGACTTGAGGTTTCGTTGAGTACTTTTGTTTTAGTTACTGAGCGGCTTATAGGGCACACACGTTATACAGAGTCCGTATGATAATTCGTTCATGTGAGGAGTATATAAGTCAAAATCCTACCGTGCGAGGACACATATGACCATGCGAGGACGAACTGTCTGACCTCATAGCTTCTATCGTTTAACATATAGCTTATTTGAAGATATGTAGGTGGGTGAGACGGTGCGAGGTAACGAGAGAGAGAGAGAGAGAGAGAGAGAGAGAGAGAGAGAGGTGCGAGGCGAGAGAGAGAGACTTTCAATTACCATGATTACAATTACTTATAGTGTAATGTAACTATCATATAAACAAAACTTACACTTAATTGATAGTCCCTACATTTAATTTCTAGCTGCGCAATCTATTTTGCAGTTGTTATATGCAGTATAGGACTGCTTGGACTCCATTGTCCATTTGTATTTTGCAGTTGTTATATGCAGTATAGGACTGCTTGTACTCTATTGTCCATGTGTATTTTGCAGTTGTTATATGCAGTATAGGACTGCTTGTACTATATTATCCATGTGTATTTTGCAGTTGTTATATGCAGTATAGGACTGGTACTCTATTGTCCACGTGTATTTTGCAGTTGTTCTATGCAGTATAGGACTGCTTGTACTCTATTGTCCATGTGTATTTTGCAGTTGTTATATGCAGTATAGGACTGCTTGTACTCTATTGTCCATGTGTATTTTGCAGTTGTTCTATGCAGTATAGGACTGATTGTACTCTACTGTACAATTGTATTTTGCAGTTGTTATATGCAGTATAGGACTGCTTGTACTCTATTGTCCACGTGTATTTTGCAGTTGTTATATGCAGTATAGGACTGCTTGTACTCTATATTTCATGTGTATTTTGCAGTTGTTATATTCAGTAGGACTGCTTGAACTCTACTGTCCACGTGTATTTTGCAGTTGTTATATGCAGTATAGGACTGCTTGTACTCTATTGTCCATGTGTATTTTGCAGTTGTTATATGCAGTATAGGTCTGCTTGTACTCTATTGTCCATGTGTATTTTGCAGTTGTTATATGCAGTATAGGACTGCTTGTACTCTATTGTCCACGTGTATTTTGCAGTTGTTATATGCAGTATAGGACTGCTTGTACTCTATTGTCCACGTGTATTTTGCAGTTGTTATATGCAGTATAGGACTGCTTGTACTCTATTGTCCACGTATATTTTGCAGTTGTTATATGCAGTATAGGACTGCTTGTACTCTATTGTCAACGTATATTTTGCAGTTGTTATATGCAGTATAGGACTGCTTGTACTCTATTGTCCACGTGTATTTTGCAGTTGTTATATGCAGTAGCACTGCTTGTACTCTACTGTCCACGTGTATTTTGCAGTTGTGATATGCAGTATAGGACTTCTTGTACTCTATTGTCCATGTGTATTTTGCAGTTGTGATATGCAGTATATGACTGCTTTTACTCTATTGTCCATGTGTATTTTGCAGTTGTGATGTGCAGTATAGGACTGCTTGTACTCTATTGTCCACGTGTATTTTGCAGTTGTTATATGCAGTACAGGACTGTTTGTACTCTATTGTCCACGTGTATTTTGCAGTTGTGATGTGCAGTATAGGACTGCTTGTACTCTATTGTCCATGTGTATTTTGCAGTTGTTATATGCATTATAGGACTGCTTGTACTCTATTGTCCACGTGTATTTTGCAGTTGTTATATACAGTATAGGACTGTTTTTACTCTATTGTCCACGTGTATTTTGCAGTTGTTATATGCAGTACAGGACTGTTTGTACTCTATTGTCCACGTGTATTTTGCAGTTGTTATTTGCAGTACAGGACTGTTTATACTCTATTGTCCATGTGTATTTTGCAGTTGTTATTTGCAGTACAGGACTGTTTATACTCTATTGTCCATGTGTATTTTGCAGTTGTTATATGTATTATAGGACTGTTTGTACTCTATTGTCCACGTGTATTTTGCAGTTGTTATATGCAGTACAGGACTGTTTGTACTCTATTGTCCACGTTTATTTTGCAGTTGTTTTGTGCAGTATAGGACAGCTTGTACTCTATTGTCCACGTGTATTTTGCAGTTGTTATATGCAGTACAGGACTGTTTGTACTCTATTGTCCATGTGTATTTTGCAGTTGTTGTATGTATTATAGGACTGTTTGTACTCTAATGTCCACGTGTATTTTGCAGTTGTTATATGCAGTACAGGACTGTTTGTACTCTATTGTCCACGTGTATTTTGCAGTTGTGATGTGCAGTATAGGACTGCTTGTACTCTATTGTCCACGTGTATTTTGCAGTTGTTATATGCAGTACAGGACTGTTTGTACTCTATTGTCCACGTGTATTTTGCAGTTGTTATATGCATTATAGGACTGCTTGTACTCTATTGTCCACGAGTATTTTGCAGTTGTTATATGCAGTATAGGACTGCTTGTACTCTACTGTCCACGTGTATTTTGCAGTTGTTATATGCAGTATAGGACTGCTTGTACTCTACTGTCCACGTGTATTTTGCAGTTGTTATATGCAGTAAACGACTGCTTGTACTCTAATGTCCACGAGTATGTTGCAGTTGTTATATGCAGTATAGGAGTGCTTGTACTCTACTGTCCATGTGTATTTTGCAGTTGTTATATGCAGTATACGACTGCTTGTACTCTAATGTCCACGAGTATTTGGCAGTTGTTATATGCAGTATAGGACTGCTTTTACACTATTGTCCACGTGTATTTTGCAGTTGTTATATGCAGTATAGAACTGCTTGCACTCTATTGTCCACGTGTATTTTGCAGTTGTTTTGTGCAGTATAGGATTGCTTGTACTCTATTTACATATGTAAATACGTATTGTTCTTTTACTGGCTAAATTCTCCGGTGGATATTAGCTTGAATGACAAATCGTAACGATATAGTATGTAGCCACAAGGGAGGTGGTCATCTCAGTTAATAGCCGATACATGTCATGTAACTAATACTGTAAAATGAGCATTATTTTTTGTCGTTCTTTTCCCCACAGGACGTCGGTTATTCTACCAATCGTGGATGCGGCGATGGTAATATTTTCTGGAATGGTTTGTTTCTCCGTTCTCGGCAACATGGCTCACACTTATAATGTCGAAGTAACGGAAGTCATACATGCAGGTATAAGTGTATGATTTGTTTACAGATGTTTCCACACATATTATAAGGTATTACCTACTACAGTGCGATTGGGTGTACGAGATCGCTCACATGCCAAATTATCGGAACCAGTCAGATTGCAGATCTAGGTATTTGTTATATACTATTTAATACCACAACAAAGCAACTGCGCTTGGCGCAGTCAGTTAGAGGGTCGTCTACTATGTGTCTATTGAACCGAAGATTCAGGGTTCGAGCCTTATATTAGGCAACAATTTTTAAACCATACAATGTTAAGATATTTCAAAAAATATTATACGAAACTACTACGGAATAAATCTGATTGGTTCCGACAATTTGGCATTTGCGTACTCTGGTATAGAATCATTGGTAGTAAATACTCACTTTGTGTTTAAATTCAATTTTCTCAGCATATGTAACCTAGATTAGTGGAGCGCTGTGGTCTGGTGGTAGAGCGTTGGACCCATGATCCAAACGTCGTGGATTCGATCACCGCCATAACCATATGCGTTGTGTCCCTGAGCAAGACACTTTATCTGCAATGCTTAGTACTTGTTCTACCCAGAAAGTCAAACAAGAAGTACCTTAGTAGCGAATAGCTTGCAAAAGGTATATAATACTGTAAGTAAGTTAGATTACAATTTTCCAGGCTGGCAGATTTATCATATAAGCATACATTTATGCAGCAATGAAATGAAATGATTTGATGAAATGTTCCATGTTAAATGTATCACTAAGTGTAACACCTTTCAGAAATAAATGATTCTTTACTGACCGAATGTAGTGTGTGTTTGAAACGAAAAAAAATACTGTCAAAATAAACTGAGATATGAATATTTGCTGTAATAACAAATATTACAGAAAAATGTCAAAATGTAATCATCAAATAAGTGAACTTGTTAAAGTTTTGCACATCTAGGTTTACAACGAATTTATGTAAATAGTGGTGCAAAATGTCCCATTAAATGCACAGTTCTGGGACAATAATTTCAAAAAAATCATACAACTAAAACCGTAAATCTAAATCAGAAACTAAATAGGCGTTTTCTTTTCATTTTAAATAAGGCGTTTTGCCCAAGTGATTATATATCCATTAACCCACTGTACCTTGTATCATATTAAGATAATTAAGGCTTGTTCTATGTTGTCTGAAAGTGTCAAGGTTTAGTTGAACTTCCAGGCGTTAATAAATACTGAAAAGGTGATCCGTTGGAAGCAACAAACACAAACAAGAAGGAAATGTAGCAGACTCGGTTTTATTATGTCTGTTCATGAGAAGTATTATCCCAAAGGACCAGTAAATAATAACACTACTGATTTGTAGTCGGGGCGACTTTTTACGGCCAATCATTATCTGCTGCTCGTGAAGAACACACGACGACGTTGATGTTTCGGCTGCATATTTCTTATACATAATACATTAAGCATTGACCATAATAATACGTCAAAATCAGTTTAATATGACACATTTCATCAACATCGGATAATGTTTTTTTGGACTTCGTATTAATATTTATTGAAGAAATGTGGCAAACAATACGCCAAAAAAACCACAGAAAAAACCCATATCGACAGGATTTGAACAGTAAACCACAAACACACACAGAAACAAAGAACAATTTTTAAGATGAATAAAAGGCCAAATAGGACATCACAAACACAAAAGGGTTGACAATAGGGTTACCAACTTGGAACGGTCAGTGGCAAAAGAGGCGCTGGGGGTTTAAACCAGGTTCTAGGGTGCATCAAAACTCCCAATTACCCTACTGTCATCCCAATAAAACGGGACAGTGTAAATAAATAAATCCCCACCATGAACTATTATATAACCAACAAGGCAGCATTAATAGGAAATATAAGTAAAAAACAAAGATGCTCGTGTATATATAAATACAAAAAAACAATAGCCTAGAAAGCCACAAAGAAGGTACTCAGTGTCTTGGCAGAAGCCAGAGCAACAAGAGAACAAACCCTTGAGGGCACGACAAGGAAATATTGCAGACAAACATCAAATGTCACCGTCCTGTTGGGCTTTAGATAGAGGTCATCACAGCCTGTCCGGTCATCGAACAATTAAAGAGGAAAGCATAGTTTCGAACTGTAAATGGGCCCACCACCAAGCATGCAGTGCGTTGCACAATGGTTGGGTCTTAACCTCTTTTGATAAACCTTTTAACAAGTTTAACAAAGATAGTATGAAAGTGATCATGACCAAGGATCTTACGAAGTTTGTAAATCACATCACCATAGAAGTCAGATTGTGACAGTCCTTGTCGCAGAAGAGTTCTTAAATTACTTTTATATTTGGAAAGAAGATCAGCGTTACGATAATACAATTTTGCGAAAGTATAAGAAATTTATGGTAACTGTAGCCCTGATGGAGTAGCTTTTTAGTTATACAAAGATTACGAATATTAAAGTCCTCAACTCGAGTACAAGCTCTAAAAGCGAATAAGTTGAGACACATAGACTCCATAAGAAGTTGCTCGGGGAACATCCCCATCTATATGGGGATAATTAACAAATCGAAATTAAAATCATCTCTCTTGTCATATATTTTGCTAATTATTTCACCATTTTCAATGGAGAGATGTAAAACGAGAAAGAAGCGTTAGTATCACAAATATTAGCTTTGTTAAGTTGAAGTTCTTTAGGGTATATATTACTAACCATAGTAGAAAGGTAAGGGTTGTCAATGTCAAATATGTCATCCAGAGACCGAGAGGTGTCATTAAAGGCTTCAATAACATCTGCCTGGGTATCTGGTGAAAGACTCAACATGAAATCTCTTTCATAGCAATATAAAAACAAATCTGCGACAACGAATGCACAGTTCGTACCCATAGGGATACCAACAATTTGTCTATAAACGGTCGTTCCATACCTGACGAAAATATTATCTAATAGGAAGATGAGTGCGTCACAAACTTCTTGACAATACCACATAGTGTAATTGTCTAAAAAGCCGTTAGTAAAGAACGCTTTAATATTATTGCAGGCCAAAAATGTAGTATTTTCCCTAGCGAATGTTTTTTTTTTAATAAGAGTAATAAGTTTGTCTTTGATAAGGTGATGTGGTAAGGTTGTATATAGCATTGAGAAGTCACAAGTGCTTATAGATGAAACTTGACGTTTATTGCAAATTTTATCAAGAACGTCTCCTGAATTGTAAATAGACCAAAACAAATTAATCCCAGAGTTTTTTTAACGTGATCTTTAACGGCAGTAAGATAAGTTAAAAGTTTGGAGATGTTTGTGGTGGTGCAGGCACTAGAATTTGAAATAAAGCGGGCCTTATACCAATTTTTATGTAATTTAGGAATCCAGTACATAGTTGGCAGTTTGATCTGCTTTTCGTCTACCCAAGCCTTGAAAGTAGTGCCCCGAGTGATATGTGTGGAAACAACATCATCCTCAGTAGATTGAACTTGAGTTACGAATTAGTTCTACCGAGTTCCAGAGATTAAAGAATGTAGGCGTCAAACAATAATTACGTTATTAGCTGCTTTATCAGCAGGAACTAAAACAAATTTATTATGAAATTCTTGAATTCCCTATTTTAAATTACGAAAGGAAAACTTAGGTCTCTGCGGAAGTAAAGAGGGGGTTAGCATTAAACAAGTTAATACGTGTATCTATATTTATTTGTATATCTTCATCACATAGATGAGGTATTTTTATATTTTAAATTATTGTTATATTTTGCAACAATTATATGGAAGGGATAAAATAAAGTCACACATTTTCAAACTCGTGTTGTTGCATCAAATATCATCCAAGAAGCAGTAATTAACCTTTTTTGTAACTAACATGTTTGTGTGTAGTCCTGATATCAGCGTTGTTGAATAATGGGTCGTTGCTTCTTTCCGCTGATGTATCTGCAGTGTGTGCATGTATACTATTCTCTGTTTAGTTTGTCGCTGCGGTGGCAAGTTTTCGGTGTTGTCTGGCTAAATCCTTACAGTCAGTGGTATCTCCGTATTATTACCGTTCTTCTAGTTGTTATCACAAAGCTGGCACGCTTGGAAAGTCGCCAACACATGAATTTCTAGGTTTTTTATATTCATATATACATGATCAGTGTTTTATTATAATAACATTGCCTATTAATGTTGCCTAGTATGTTAGAAAATATATCATGGCGGTGATTTCTTTATTTACACAGTATCGTTTAATTGGGATGAAAATAGGGTGTGTGAGGCTTGGTGAACCCTAGAACTTGTTTTAAACCTCAAACGGCCTTTTTGCCACTGACCGTTCCAAGGTGGTAGCCCTATTTTAATTGCCTTGTGTTTCTATACATGTTTTTGGTTGACTGTGTTCCTTGATTGCTACATTTTGTATTCGACATTTATATCTACGTGCTTGCGTGCATGCGTGTAAATTGGAAAATCAGGCACGGCACATGCAAGTTTGGACCATTATGTGTGCATGTTTTTTTATGGTGCATTTTGTTGTATTTTAAGATCTCTGTTTCAGTATACACCTGTCTCTATTTACGATGGCGTACATACATCTACAGGTGTGAGCGCCTGTATCGCAGTATATACATGTACATATACAATTTATTCATTTTATTCATAGGTATGTCTGCGGGTATTATCGCCTATATCACAGCCCTTTCTGCTCTGCCACTACCACATATATGGGCAGTAGTATTCGTAGTTTCTTCTGTGCTCAATTCGATTGATACACAGGTACGTACTCAAATGACATGTTATTGACAATTTATTATTGCAAATACTATACAACTGTTTAATTGTTTATAATAAATTCATCGTTTTCATTCTCTCTGATTTATTCTATCACAGAAAATCACGGAAACTGAACTAAATAAAGAGGGACCCCTTGATTTAATTTTCATACATAGTGGACAGCCCGGTGGACTTGAAATCTGGAAGAACCTGGGTTCAAACCTCACGGGCACTATTGAGTTTCGTCGATATGCTCTTTGGAAAGGTGCTTATCCTCGTCCTTCGGATGGGTACGAAAACCAGACGGCCCCATCCGATACTCATCAGAGCACGTTTAGAAACCACAAGCATTTATTTATTTGTTTGAGTGGGTCAGGTCGCCAGGTTCCTATGTATCCTTCCGCTCTCTCTGAGGAGGCTGCAGAAAATCTGTAATATGCTGATGAGCTGTTAAACAGCACTCAATTCGTGTACCTATGATATTCTGAATTAAACGTTTTGTATAACGATTGTGATCTCCATCAATTGTTTTCATGATCATTAGTGAACTATTAGTTTGGGGCGTTGTTTCAGTCCAAGGTTTTTCTGCTGTAGCTTGAGCAATTTAATTAATACTTACAGCAATTATATATCATAAGAACTGGCGTTTTTAGTGGTAAATAAAAATACATTAGTTTTGAAAATCGGTAGAGAAATAAATAGTTTACAGCTCAAATGATTTTTTGATGGGTCTTTTCCCATGTAAATTCCGTGTTGGTGGCACAACAGAAAACTAAGAAATTTCAAATAACTTCATTAAACCTTCATATTTACTATAAAACTTTCAGCGTGTCTTAATTTACAAATATTCAACAATTTAAAACCATTTTTGGATACGAATTCTAAAAAAAAAGAATAATTAAATTGTTCATCCAGCAAGACTTTTGCATTGAAAATGCTCCAGCAAAAACAGCTTTGGCACATGCAATTTTTATTTCTCAACCGATTTTGAAAAGTAATGGTTTTTTAATTACCATTAAAAATGTTTGTTTAACTGATATACAACTTATTTAGGTACTATATGCATTTTGTCTAAAAACTCCAAAACAATTTTGGCTGAAACAAGCGCCCCAAACAATAGGTATTTTCCTTGCAGATGCCATGTATATATTCCATCACACATGTCAGGTATATATTTCACTGCACATGCCATGTATATATTTCATTACAGATGCCATGTATTTATTCCATTACATATGTAATATTTATGCATATTTTTTCGAGTATATGCGATTTATACTGCTTCTCGAGGGCGGCAGGCCCGAGAGTGCAGTATAAATCGCATACGAGAAAAGTATGCTATAAATGTTTTGTACCTTAGAAATTGCCGGTAATTGACATTTTGCTTGACAGGTTGTGTGTAAACTTACAACTATGCGCTTGTACAATGGAGTAGGCCATGGTATAACTGCCGAATCTGTATTTATAGCACGGCTGAAATATACCGGCATTTATAGCACGGCTTAGGTTCAGATCTTCAGGTTTATGAAAAATATATCATAAGCAAGAACAAAGGAAAACCATTACAGCTATGGTACAAACCATGTATATATCATGGTATATGCCATGTATATATTCCACAACATATGCCATTCATATATTTCATAGCAATATACCATGTATATTTTCATAGCAATATACCATGTATATATACCGAAACAAAAATTAGTACTACCTTTTGCATATCTGGCTTAAAGAAATTGAATGTTATTTTATAATTTGAAGTATTTGATAACATTGGCATGGTACAGGGTGTTATTCTTTCTCACTTAACATTTGTGACACAACGTAGGTATCACAGTTATCTCCTTTTTAGTTAAAGAAGCTTATTTTGTATTTGGTTTTAAATTTTGAAATAACCTCACTTTACATTGAAATAAGAACAAACTTATAAGTTCAGTAAAGCATATAAAGCATGTAAATTAAAACATTTTCTTTCCCACAAATGTCGTTTAAAAGAATGTCCTGCATACGCTTGATAATTATTTTGATTAATGTGTTCATAACCGCTTCCATACATTGCCTAGCATCAGTTCAATGACATTTGCCATATTATTTACTAAGTATTCCATGTATATATTTCGTTTTAGATGATTCCAGTCGACATGGTTGTGCAAATAGTTTGTGAGATGTTTCCCCGACTTCTGCCGCGATACAGAATTCACACATTGGCTGTGATTTCAATAATCCTCTTCCTCGGCTCTTTACCAGCATGCACAGGGGTACGCATATCGGGGTTGGTGATGGTGTTTTCAATTATTCAAGACCTTTACAAGGGTCTAATTCCTTCAAGTACAAGGAATCAGTCTGAGAGATAAGTATATCAGAAACAATTGTATCTACAAATGTCATCATAAATTGAAAGCGTTCATGTAATAATTCCAATTACTATACTGGAGAAACATTATGCAGTACCAAAGTATAATGTCTGTGTGTAATACATTTTATTCGAAATTACATGTGTCTGTTGTTTGCCTTCACAGAATTTGATCCATTGTCTGTATAAAACATTCTGGTATAGTGCAATCCTCAACCCACAATTATTTGTATTATAAATATTCATATAAAATATAATAGAATTTAATTATTCATAACAGTTATGCCATAATAATCATAAAAGTAGGTATAAAAGTCGAACAGGAAATGTAGCTTTCATAGAACACAGTCAACCACAAACACGCATTAAACAAACAACAATTACAATGTTAATAAGTAAAGCATGTCACGTCACAAACACAAACGGATTGGCAATAGGGCTACCGCCTTGGAACGGTCAATGGCAAAAACGCCGCCGGGGGTTTAAACCAGGTTCTAGGGTGCAAACCTCACTATTTCCCTATTATCATATAAGTAAAACGGTACAGTGCAAATAAAGATATCTCCGCCAGTTCATATTCTCTAACAAACAAGGCAGCATTAATAGGCAATATAAGTATAACACATAGATGATCATGTATATATGAATGTAAAAACAAAAGCGCAGAAAAGCACACAGAAAGTATTCACTGACTTGGTAGACGCGAGAGCAAGAAGAGAACAAACCATTAAGGGTATGACAAGACAAGATTTAAGCTAATCTACTTTCATCCCCGTGATCAGGCTTGTGCGTATATATTCCTGTGAATTTAATGGTATTCTTATTACACTATCACTATACATGTTTAGGCTAGCGCGTATGTATTCCTGTGGATTGGCTGGTTTTCTTATTACACTATCACCCTCGTTTTCAGGCTGGTGGATACATATTCATGTGGATTGACTGGTATTCTTATTACACTATCACTCTACATTTTTAGGCTGGCGCGTATATATTCCTGTAGATTGAATTGACTGGTATTCTTATTACACCATCATCCTTGTTTTCAGTCTGGTGCGTATATATTCCTGTGGATTGACTGGTATTCTTATTACACTATCACCCTCTTTTTTAGGCTGGTACGTATATATTGCTGTGGATTGACTGGTATTCTTATTACACTATCACCCTCTTTTTTCAGGCTGGTGCGTTCATATTCCTGTGGATTGACTGGTATACGTATTCCACTATCACCCTCTTTTTCAGGCTGGCGCGTACATATTCCTGTGGATTGACTGCTATTCTTATTCCACTATCACCCTCTGTTTTAGGCTGGCGCGTATATATTCCTGTTGATTGACTGGTATTGCGGTGTATGGATTGGATTCATTGTGACTATGGTAGAGATGGCGGTGGTATCTTGGATATATGGTAGTTATTATTTAAAGCGTCATGAACCGTTCCTGCTTCATCAGGATACGAATATTAACGGTTTTGTTGTCATATATATAGGATATTTCTTTGTTTGGAGTGAATATAATATTATTTTCATCGAGAAGTGTGAAAACATATTTTCACTTTAGAACGAGTTTGATTACTTTGAGATGAAAATAAATCCTATATGCACGAGAAACCCAATCTCTCCCAAAGGCCATTACATTGACTATGTCAGCTTCTAAAAAAGTAGCCTGCGATCACATGATAATTTGACCATAGCTAAAATATCAAAATGGCGAACAGAACTTCAACACGGTGACACCACCAACTATCGGCTGCTGATTGACACGTAAACAGTGTGGCGTTTGTGGTCTAGTGGTAGAGAGTCAGACTAGAGACCGGAGGGTCCCGGGTTCAATCCCTGCCAGGACCATGCGCGTTGTGTCCTTGAGCAAGAAACTTTATGTACATTGCTTAGTACAGGTTCTACCCAGGAAGCCGACAAGAGTGATCAGTATAAGCCGTAGGCTTGTTTCACAATCGATGTAAAATTAATAGGTCGAAATAAACAGGATTTTTTTTCTACATTTTGATAAATATTTTAAGTTAGTAATTTAATTTAAGTTAGGTTGTTTAGAGCTAGTTGATACAGGAAAGTTCCGGTAAGCAAAATGCTGTACTGTAACCCTATGGAAAGATTTGGTGGTGCGTATTTTGAATGTTTTGACGGCGGAGTGATATGCCAAAGTAATTGTTACCGCATTATAATTCTGAGCATAATTTACTACATATATTTAAAACATTCAATCCGAAAGATTGTTTTCTTATGTAATTTAAGCATTTCATATCAAGTAAATTAGAAAAATATTAGTGCAATCAAGACATTTTGCATTTCCATAGTTTTTCATCGTTTACCAAGATTATTGGTATTCGATGAGACGTTGACAGAGGTGAATGTGCATGCAAGGAACGACAACTCTGGGTAGAGGTTATGACAAACCAACAAATATTCTATTTATTCTATACTAATTATGCAGAAAAATACTTAATGCGACAAAACAATGACGCCAATAACGCCAACAACGTCAACAGCGACATTACGTCATTGTCGGTATTTCACATGTGCAATATAAACAATGAAAACATAAGGTTTTATTTTATTCATGAGATCCACACTATTACACTGGAAATTATATAATAAATAGGTTTACTATAATAATATTGAACCTTTTCCTATAATCCAAGTCTTTTAATACCGATATTGTTGTATGTTTTGTTTTTATTTGCGAGGCAAATTTATATTAGAAAAGCTGGTAAATTTTGTAGAGGAATGATCTTACATACCGCAAACGATCATAATTCGGAAATACTGTATTCAAGTCTATTATAACTCACTTTATTACATAACATGTGGTGTGGAAGTGTAATAACACCATTTAATATTTTCGATATTCCACTAGTGGTATAACATAACGTTAATGACGTCATGAACGTCTCGTTAATGTACGTTTTCTGACGTAATGTGACGTTATAAGTTAAACTCGTTAGCAATACGTATCGGACCAAAACGAAATACTTTAATCTGAACTAGATCTAATGAGTACACTGTATGCGACTTTTCAGGATTTGACAGATTCAGTCATGACATATGCATGATGATTGGTAAACCTATTCCAGCGATATTGCGGATTTTGATCAACTTCATAACGCCCAGTCTTATAGCGGTAAGTTGTTGTTGTTTAAGTCGTATTTTGCATTTTTCAGAGCTTTACGATAAGTCTATATACGTCCGAGGCTACGCATACACATTCATTGCTGTATTTTTAAGATAATACGGTTAATAAATTATTCTTTAAAAAGGAACGAGTTTCAAGGACTTTAAATTGATCGTTATCGATTAAAAAAGGAATTGGCGTAATATATCGGGTATCTTCCTTTGAAGCAAGTACAAAAACACCACCACCATGCGGCTTTAGACACATCAATAATATATAGTACATACAACAGGCCGTATGCTTATACTGTAGTAGAAAACCCCAAAGGCCAGTGCGGCTCACTGATGCTAAATACAGATTAATGATTAATGATGACACCGCTGTTATCAGCGTCTAAATAACCTCGTATTAATTTCAGAGCCTTTAATCGGTCAACATTGTAGCAGAGAACCAGTAAGTTCCAATAAAAACTTAAATATATATACAGGGCTGGCATTCGTGAGTGCGAGACAAGGAGTGACATTTAAAGAACGAATTGTGTTTTACGGCACGTCGACACATAAATAGGTCATATTGTGCGCAAAAACCGATGGAAGATGAAGAAATTAAGTAGTAATTAAAAATTAATGTAACTATACAAAGATAAAACTATTAAAAATAAGGGATGGTATGGTAGTAATATAAACTATATATATAAATCAACAAATACCCGTCAACGGGTATATAAACAAGTAAATATGTATAAGAACACATTATAATGATTTATATAGTCTGATTTCTTTTAGGAAATCTAAAACAAGACTAAAGTCTACAGTATCAAATAACTCTAACATTGTAGTACCTTTGACGCACAGGAACAAAGTCTACACATTCCAACAAGATGTGTTTGACCGTTAACGGTGCAAAGCAGGGTATACATTTTGGTAATTGCTCACCTTGTAATAAATATGAATGAGTATAAATTGTATGCCCTATCCTGCACCGGGCTAGACGAATGGGTCTACTAGAAGAACGCCATTCTCCAAGTAACGGTTTAATTGAATGGAGTTTATTGTTAACTGACAAATCCCAATCGGATTGCCAAGAGTTACGAATAAATGTATTAATACAACTTTTAAAATCAGTATAAGTTAATTTATCATTAGATATATGTAAACCTAATTCTGCTTTACCAGCACTATCAGCTCTATCATTACCACGTATTCCTGCATGGCTTGGAAGCCAGCAGAAAGTAATAACATTATCAACTATAAGAGAATTGTACTTTTCTAAAAGCTGAAGCACAATTTGTTGATCATGTTTCATATTACCCAGTGCTTGAAGAGATGAAAGGAAATCAAAAAGTATTACAAAATGGTCATCATAAGACTCCTGAATATAATTTAAGACAAGTTCAATTGCCTTAAGTTCAGCTGAAAAGATGGAGGCATTGTCAGAGAGGCGGCTCTTTATGCTATGTTTGTGAACAACAGCTGCTGCAGCTACCTTATCTTCATCTTTAGAACCTGTGTATATATGTTGAAAGTTACTGTATTTCGATTTAATTTCATTAAATTACTTTGAAAGACAGTAGGGTCTGTACTGGATTTGTTTACTGTTACAAAGATCAAAAATAATTGTCGGTGTTTCCAAAGTCCACGGTGGAATTTGTGGTACTTTGTGCATGGCAATCAAATTTAGGTCGATTTCAGTGTCTCTTAATTTTGGTTTAATACAAAGACCATATGGTCCAATGGCCTTCGGTTTTTGATCAAAAGAGGTTCATAACTAGGTTTAAAAACATTATCGAAAGTTGGGTTTGAACGGTTAGATTTCAATTTAATGGCATATTGAAGGGCTAATTTGTCCCGTCTATGGGACTGTGATGGTTCATTAGCTTCAACATATAGACTTTCGGCTGGTGATGTACGAAAGGCACCTAAGGCGAGTATTGATTATGTATAGGATCGAGCATCTGCAAATATTACTTGCGAGTCGATCAATATACTATTGAGCCGTAGTCCAGCTTGGATCTGGTAAGAGATCTATAAAGTTGTAAAAGTACTTTACGATCTGCTCCACAATTAGTGTTTGCAACAACTTTAAGTAAATTAAGAGCTTTAAGGCACTTTGTCTTCAAGTATTTAAGGTGTGGTATAAACGTTAAGTTAAGGTCGAAAATAAGACCAAGGAATTTTGTTTCATCCAGTCCTGGTATTGGTGACCATCCCGTGTTAGATGAGGGTCTTCATGATGTTTATGTAGTTGACAAAAGTGCAAAAAATTAGTTTTAGATTTAAAAAATTTAAAACCATTTTCATCCGACCAGGTCTGAAGTTTATTCAGACATTGTTGAAGTTGTCTCTCAATAGTGTTCATGTTTTTTGCACGATAACATATAACAAAGAAGAGTACGATAATGGACCTTTAGAAACGGCCGAGCAAGACACATACAAAATATTACATAAAGTCGTGAACATATAGAGAGCAATCCACACCAGGATTGATGCATTTAACTATACTGTTAATTTTTATATTAAAAAGGGTGACAGAGAGTATGCTGCCCTGCGCTCAAGTTCGTCGTAATATTCATTACATTAGTGTTGATTATTAATATCCAGCAAGTTAACAATAGTTGTCAGCAAGTTAACAACAATTGCCGGCAAGTTAACAACGGTTGCCAGCAAGTTTTGTCGAGCCTTCCCTACACAACTGAACATTTTTCTTTTTTTTGTAGTTAGTATTGCCAATTTTAAAAATAATCACTATTGAAAAGGGGATCCATTGGAAGCAACACACACAAGCAAGAGAAACAGACACGAAATATCATGTAACATCTACGGCTATGGTCTCACTGGAAACACAACTGTTAATGATGGTAGACAAGGTCTTTACAAACAATCACAGTTATTCATATATATCATTTGTAAAAGTTTTAAAAGAAGAGACGACATGTTTTATAAATAAATATCACTTTTCTCCATTTTTGTCCACAGATATAAATGTGTTCTGATCAGTACTTAGGAATATTAATTTTAAAATATATATTAAACACTTATATACTTAATAGCTGTCAAATACTTTTTAACTAGTAACATATACAGATGATCTTGAAACTCACCTATGAAATTATACAAATTGTCATTAACTGGAAAATATTGTGTGTATTTCATATACATGTTTATATGTATGTACTATTTGCATGTGAACTGTTGGGCGTAATGCCTTATGTTTGAATAAAATATCTATCTATCTATATATGTTTTTCTCTGGTTATAGGCAATATTCATAACAAGCTGTGTGGAATATGTGCCCCCGAAATATGGATCGTACCACTACCCGCAGTGGGCCAAGTGGTTGGGCTGGTCCAGCGTCTTTATTATTATTCTACCCATAGCCGGATATGCAGCACTTACCATCGCTAGGGACGAGGGGTCATTCCTGAAGGTAAACGTTTATGATGAAAACTTCAGCGCTATCTGATGCCACTGCTCATACTGTCACTGCTGTTACTATAGAACCACATACATTTTTCATTTTAAAATAATACATCTGTTACACATATGAAATGGATGCATATGTATTTCATATGAAAGTACTATATATTAAATAGTGAATATTACATGAGTACCTATTTACTATTGAATTTATTAAATGAGTTGGATAAAAGGACACGATGCGAGGCTGTGCCGAGCATCATGCTAATTTTATTCATCGAGTTTAATAAATTCAATATTAAATAGGCACGAATGTAAGATTCTATTTATCACATATTATTCCAAAAGAGCGTCAAAAGGAATATTTCTTATTGTAGCTGTCTTAAATAATGTCGTCGTATGACGACGTCTTATTCAGCTGCCGAAGACAGCTGAGCCTTATAGGGTTTGTGTGTTTGTTTATGGTTAACAGACTGTTAATCATATAGTCGACGATAAGCATGCATTACAACTTCCGCGTGAACCGGTCTAAAAAACTTGAAAGGTATAAATACATATTTTGTAATGTTGAAAGGTTACCATTTTACTTGCTGAAATGACGTTTTCGTAAATCAATCTAGTGAAATGTAGTCATAATTACTATATGTATATTAGCGACAAAATCTTCACTCGCCTCTAAAGCGCATTGTTCGAGGCGTCGTGTTAGTGCCGGGAAAGGGAAGGTTCAAGCTTGAAAGCAGCATTCAAGGACGACAATCAACCACAAAACACAAAAACAAACATACAAACAGACAAACGAGAAGGCTAAAGTAATAAAAAATGCAAACGACATCACAAACACAAAAGGGTTGACAGTAGGGATACCGCCTTGGAACCGTCAGTGGCAACAAAGGCCACTGGGGGTTTAAACCGGTTCTAGGGTGCACCAAACCTCACACTTAACCTACTGTCATCCCATTAAAACAGGACAGTGTAAATAAAGAAATCCCCGCCATGGTCTAATCTCTAACCAACAAGGCAGCATCAATAGGCAATATAAGTAAAACACAAATATGCTCGTGTAAATATAATACAAAAAAAACAATAGCCTAGAAAGCCACAATTGGCATGAAGTTACTCAGTGACTTGGCAGAAGCCAGAGCAACAAGAGAATAAACCATCAAGGGCACGACAGGAAAGAGCATAGACAAACATAAGACAAAACGGTCGTGGCGTGTTTATGTCTCCATGACAAATTTTAGTTTTTTTCAATATTGTTTTAACACCCGTGACTTGATCTATTGCTATGCTAACGTTTTGTCTCTCGGCAGCTATTCTACGCTCGCGTAAAACCTTGATTGTATCTACATGATGACGTTGTATGTTGACTCAGTCTTCTCCGTACAAAACCAAGCAATTGAACTACCAAGTCGATTTCCGTAATCCGGTATTGTTTACGGTTACGGAAATCAACGACACAATTTCGATGCATACCGATAAGAACGGAAAATACCGAACGATAATTCGGCTCTCATTTGCATATGAATTTCATACCTGTGTACAATTACTGCTACTACTGCTGCTACTACTACGTCTACTGCTACTGCGATTTCTGCTGCTATAGCTACTACTGCTGCTACTACTACGTCTACTGCTACTGCGATTTCTGCTGCTCCCGCTACTATTTATACTATTATTGCTGCATGTCTCTGCTACTGCTGATACTGATACTGCTGTAATTCTTCTAGTATAGCTGATACTACTAGTATTGTTTGTGGTATCACTCATTAGGTGGTCCCGCCTTAATTGCATTAAGCGATGGGAAAGCTTATAAAAGCAGGATTTTATAACGGATATTTCGACAATAAAACACGTTAAAAACGTTTTTCACTGAAAACATGTGATAAGTACCGATTAAATGTTTTAATTTTACAATATGAAACCTTTTAAGCCAAAATTAAGGTTTTATATCATACCCCAGCCAACCCCGTTTTCTCTTCTTGGAGAAGGGGTAGGATGGAGTGTGAAAGTTAATACTCCGACCACGTAATGTGTCGCTGGTACATCTGCTTAGGGTCTCACACCTCAATTAATTTTCCCATAGAGTTACTGTACAGCCTTTTCCAACATCTGAGCTTCAAAGCTGGGCAGCAGACATTGCTTTTTTGTTTAATATCTTCAGTATAGCCAAGAGGTAATTTAAAACAATAAAATACATACGTTAGCTTTCTCGCTCATGTTTATGTGACCCCTTATTCAAAATTCATACACTATCTAGCTGAATTTGCGGTGCTTTGGTCGAACACTTTGAATGAAACCTCATATCAACTTGGGATATTCTGTATCATTTGTCTTTTACTTTGCATATGTATGCTAAAGCACAGAAAAAACTATTTTTCAAATTAAAAATTGCCAAAAGTTTAGAAAGAAATGGCATTATTTTATTGAGAGTAACGCATGGATTCGACAAGTTCTCGCTGTGAAATAAAAGTGCAAATTGTTTTTTCATAACATGTAGCATTTGTGTAACAAATACATCACTTCTGCTTCAATCTTCATGAGCTTTACACCTGAATAATCTCCTTTTGTCATCTGCTATCATATAATAATGAAATTAGAAATTTAGAAAAATAGCGTTTCGTTCTATATCCATGGTAACAAGATATAAGTATACAGTATGCCAGTCAATAGCTATGCATTTAGATTCTACATGTCAAACAACCCCCCAACTAAGCTTCGGTCAGAGTAAATGAAGAAATATGCAAGTCAGAGTGTCACTCGAATTTTTGACGGTATTGTGCCTTTAACATAAAAATACACAAGAAACACCACCAACCATATCATTTCTGTAATATATCTGTCATTTTTGTCTCAGTCGGCATGAACATTTCCCAAAATATAGTCTGTATCACCTGCTTTCTGAAAATGTAACACAATACATAAATACCCTAAGCTCTAACTGCCCCGGTAAAAACTACAAAAAAATCAAGAACTGCACCTATTTCGATAGATAACAGCTAAACAATATTGAAAAATTTCGCCTAAACAGAACATCAACTGTATTAGTCTCTGTAATATATATGGAGAACACCAACAGAAACTTGATAGTTGGAAGATACACACACACAACAACAACAACAACAACCACTTGTGTGATCACTGTCCAGCATGGCATACACATATCAGTTATTGACAACTTTAAATTTGAGACATCAATAATATGGGAGATAACAGATATATCAAATTAGATATCTGCTGTCTCTGTGATATTTCCTTACAGGAACATGTGTATGCTGAAACAAAACACATGTATACACAAGAAAACATCATATTTTTATTTATCACATGATTACACAGCTGTCAAAATAGTATACATGCACAACAATTGCTCGAAAATGTAATTATGAGATTTATACCAAATACCTGATATGAGCATATACTGGACATAATCTGCCAAACACATTCTTGACCTGTACCAACAACTAGTTGCAATTGTCTCACAAATCGTTACTTTGAAACTAACACACAAATCAATTGAATCAAGGTGTATAACTGGCTTTAAAAAAGGCATCTGTGTGACTATGATGAAAAATTAGCTACTCTTCAGGTCTCACACCTCAATTAATTTTCACATAGGGTTACTGTACATCCTTTTCCAACATCTGAGCTTCAAAGCTGGGCAGCAGACATTGTTTCTGGTTTAATATCTTCAGTATAGCCAAGACCAGTATTAATAGAGGTGTGAGACCTGATATTGCTACAATTATGTCTTCTGATGCTGATGATCCTTATACTACTGCTATTACAACTATTACTACTAAATATAGGGAACAAACAAATAAAACGAACACAAGTTCTTACAACCGGTAGCTCAGAGGATGTTGTTTTAAACGAGTTCATACGTCGGAAAACAACGAGTACGATATTTAAAGAGGCTTTAGGTTCAAACAATATATCGAAATTGTTAAAAAACAAGATAAAGCTGCATGTGTTCTTTGTTTGTTGTTGAGAGATGGGCATACACATTACGTGGTCCAGCCTTAATTGATGGGAAAGCTTATATTAGCAGGATTTTATAACGGATATTTCGACAATAAAAAACGTTTAAAAACTTTTTTACTGAAAAAATGCGATAACCCGTTTAAAATAACCTATTAAATATTTTAGTTTTACAATATGCAAGCTTTTTATGCAAAAATTAAGATTTGATTTTATACCCCAGTCAACCCCGTTTTCGCTACCTAGAGAAGGGATTGGTAGGTTATGAAAGCTAATACTTTGACCACGTAATGGATGTAATTTGAGATAATACTGTGAGAATTTGTTTATATTATATTCAGTCGTCTCTCGAAAACGTGTGTATTAAATACATAACAAGAGGCCCAAGAGGGCCTGTTGGCGCTCTACTGTCGAATATGGCTCTTATGACATCAATGAAGCAAGCGACTATCGTCTGAAAGAGGCAAAATATAGCCATAACTCCGCCATTACTGGTCCGATCTGGCTGGTTTTCCAAGTTAATAAAAAATTGGGAAAAAAAAAAAAAAAAATAAAAAAAAATAAAAATAATAAAAAATTAAAAAAATTTAAATAAAAAATAAACAAAAAAATTAAAAAAAAAAAAAATATATAAAAAAATAATTAAAAAATGAAGAAATTAAAAGATTTAAAACAAGCATTTATGTACAACTGTGACCCCCGCGGGGCGGGGCCAGATGTGACCCCAGGGTCACCATTTGAACAAAATTGGTAAAGGACCATAAGCTTATAGCAATAGCAAAATATTAAACCTCTGGCTCTTGCAGTTTCCGAGAACAATATTTTTTTCCCTATACATGTCTATGTAAAACATGTGACCCTTGGGGCGGGGCCAAATGTGACCCGAGGGTCACCATTTGAACAAAGTTGGTAAAGGACCATAAGCTTATAATAAATGTAAAATATCAAACCTCTGGCTTTTGAAGTATCCGAGAAGAAGATTTTTTAAAAAAAAATCCTATATAAGTCTATGTTAAACTGTGACACTTGGGGCGGGGTCAAATTTGACCCCAGGATCACAATTTGAACAAACTTAGTAGAGGACCATAAGCTAATGCTACATGTAATACATGAGAGCTCTGTGCCATGTGGTTACAGAGAAGAAGTTTTTTTTCAGTTTTTCCCTATACAAGCCTATGCAAAACTGTGACCCCCGGGGTGGGGCCAAATGTGACCCCTGGGTCACCATTTGAACAAACTTGGTAGAGGACCACAAGCTTATAGCAAATGCAAAATATTAAACCTCTGGCTCTTGCAGTTTCAGAGAAGAAGATTTTTTAAGTTTTTCCCTATACATGTCTATGTAAAACATGTGACCCTTGAGGCGGGGCCAAATGTGACCCGAGGGTCACCATTTGAACAAACTTGGTAAAGGACCATAAGCTTATAGTAAATGCAAAATATCAAACCTCTGGCTGTTGTATTTTCCGAGAAGAAGATTTTAAAAAAAAAATCCTATATAAGTCTATGCAAAACTGTGACCCCCGGGGCGGGGACAAATCTGACCCCAGGGTCACCATTGGAACAAACTTAGTAGAGGACCATAAGCTGATGCTACATGTAATACATGACAGCTCTGTGCCTTGTGGTTTCAGAGAAGAAGATTTTTTAAAGTTTTTTCCTATATGTCTATATGAAAAACATGCAAAACCTCAATATACAGGAACTTTATTTGAACAATCTTGATAGTCTAGGCCTTGGCGATCATTTTAAAAGAAAAACTGTTGAAATCTGTCCAGCGGTTCTGGAGGAGAAGATTTTTTAAGGTTTCGACCATATATGGCAGCCATCTTGGATGTAGCGCTGACCTAATTTTAACAAATCTAAAATGCATTCATCTAAGGATCATCCATGTGAAGTTTGGTCAAAATTAGCCAAACGGTTTCTGAGAAGTCGTTTGAAGAAAAGTTAACGGACGGACGGACGGACGACGGACGACGGAAGACGGACAACACACCATCCCATAAGCTCTGCTGGCCCTTGGCCAGTAGAGCTAAAAATCGACCGTCATATATAACCTTACATGTGTTGAAAATGACGTAAAACACTATACAAACAAACAAAACGTTATTTTTAGCACATTTTAGGCCATATATGACCGTCGATTTTCTGTAGCAAGACGCTAACCACCCCCTTTTTCCTGGGTAGAACCAGTACTGTAAACCTCCCACTATCCATAGGAAAAGATAATTAAAACAAGAGGGCCATAATGGCCCTGAATCGCTCACCTGAGTTCAGTGCAGGTATTGTGCTAAGGCTAGCTAGGAATTGTAACCCAAGAGGATTATCGGCAATGTTGGTATTATTCAATCAATTTTCCATTATAATCGATCAAGGGCAGGTTTTAAGGGCTGGTCATGATCATGGAATGCCCACAAGCAAATTCCAATATTGACCTAGTGACATAGTTTTTTGATCCCATGTGACCCATTTCGAAACTTGATCAAGATATAATTCAGATAAACAATCTGAGAAAGTTTCATCAAGATCTGGTCAAAAATATGGCGTCTAGAGTGTACACAAGGGTTTTCAAGTATTTGACCTAGTGACCTAGTTTTTGACCCCATGGGACCCATTTTCGAACTTGACCAAAATATAATTAAGACAACATTTCGACAAAGTTTCATCAAGATCGGGTCAGAAATATGGCCTCTAGAGTTTACACAAGGTTTTTCAAGTATTTGACCTAGTGACCTAGTTGTTGACCCTGTGTTACCCATTTTCGAACTTTAGCAAGCTATAATTGAGACAAATATTCTGACAAAATTGCATCAAGATCGGGTCAAAAATATGGCCTCTAGAGTGTACACACGTTTTTTCCAAAGTTTGACCTAGTGACCTAGTTTTTAAACCATGTGACCCATTTTTGAACTTGACCAAGATATAATTAAGACAAACATTTTGACAAAGTTTCATCAAGATTGGGTCAGAAATACGGCTTCTAAAGTGTACACAAGGTTGTTCAAGTATTGACCTAGTGACCTAGTTTTTTAACCCCATGTGACCCATTTTCAAACTTGACCAAGATATAATTAAGACAAACATTCTGACAAAGTTGCATCAAGCTCGGGTCAAAAGCATGGCCTCTAGAATGTACACAAGGTTTTTCCAATATTTGACTAGTGACCTAGTTTTTAACTTCATGTGACCCATTTCCGAACTTGATCAAGATATAATTAAGATAAACAATTTGACAAAGTTTCATCAAGATTGGGTAACAAATATGACCTCTAGAGTGTACACAAGTTTTTTCAAGTATTTGACCTAGTGACCTAGTTTTTGACCCCACATGACCCATTTTTAACTTGACCGAGATTTCATTGAGACAAGCATTCTGACAAAGTTTCATGATGATTGCATCAGAAATGTGGCCTCTAGAGTGTACACAAGCAAAAGTTAACGGACGACGGACGACGGACGGACGGACGACGGACAACACACCATCCCATAAGCTCTGCTGGCCCTTGGCCAGTAGAGCTAAAAATCAATGTCAGATAAGAAATCAAATATTTCCTGCGAGTTTATATTGTGCGAGATAAAAACCTGATGTTTGGGACTTGAAACACATCGAAAACATGGGTCCTTTGTATCAATGATCTTCAAGTTCCGCTCACCAGGAATTGATCTGGGACAGTATAAACCCGCTGGAAATATTTTTATTTTTTAAATATTGTCTATATACGACGTCTATGTGACAAACAACCAAATATGACACGTTCATTACGTGGTCCGAGTATTATCTACCATCCCTCATCCAACTCATTTTCCAAGAAGCGAAAATGGGGTCAGCTGGAGTATGAAATAAAACCTTTATTTTAGCTTTAAAAGCCTACATATTGTACATTAACATTTTACATATAATTTTAAACAGGTTATCGCTTTTTTGTCAGTAACGATGTTTTTAAACGCGTTTTATTGTGGAAATATCGTTATAAAAACTGGCTAAAATATGCTCCCATATCGCTTAATGGAATTAACGCGGGAACACGAAGTGTTTGTAACAATAGAAACATATTTCCAATTGTATTTCAAATAAATAAACTAGTTAATTATGTGTATTTTGCAATTTTTCAGAGATTTAGGCGGCATTTACAGCCTCTGGCTACCTGGGAACCGTGTGAAGCTACAAAGAAAGCCGAGTTTCACCAGAAAAAACAAAAATATAAAAATCGGTCTAAAAAGGATTTATTTTGTTACAATATATTTGGACGTTATCCGACAAGTTCACACTTCTCGACGATAAAAGAGCAAGAAAAAGAAATGGCTGAGATGGACAGAGCTTTACTGCATAGTATGTAGACATAAATCTACATTTACAGACGTTATTAGCAACTGAAGAATCATTCTAACTGGTGTTTAGCAAGTAAAACAGTATGGCGGTTCCCTAAAACCTTTGGGAAATGTGAATTGTTTACATCTTTACCAAGGCAAAAAGTACATGTGCTTTATCTATAGTTGAAATAATAACAGTTTTAAAATACACAAAATATATGTATGAATAAAGCAGTGATACATTTATGTTCACTTACAGAGTTTGAGTTCCTTAAATTCAAGTCAAGATAAGACATCACAAACACAAGTGCTGAAAATAGGGCTACCGTCTTGGAATGGTCAGTGACAAGAAACGCTGCTGGGGCCTGATCAAAATCCAGTTATTAGTTTTTTTCGCCTTCCAGAGATGCCTTGTTTGTTAGCGGATATAGCATGGCGGAGATGTCGTTATTTGCACTGTATCGTTTGATTGACAATAGAGCCAGAGTGAGGTTTGGTGCATTCTAGTACCTTGTTTAAACAGCCCGTGACCTTTTCGGCTACTGACTGTTCCAATGCGGGTTTCATGTGTGGTTTTGGTTGACTGTGAAGCTAGAAGGCAGAATCTCCCCTTCTCAAGAAATACACGTTCCTTTTTAATTAATCTTTATAAAAAGCAATTTACTTATCTTATAGTTGTACATTGCAATTGTTTGGATTTACTACTAGTGAAAGAATATCATACGGGGTCATCACGTCATAATGGTATTGCGTTTGAGACGCCAGAAGCTTAACATTGAAAAAGTCTTAAAAAATTCAATTGCTGGACCATTTTGAAACTATACCAAAATCATGTTTTGATCAGCTTCTATCGATCTTGTAAAACGTGTTGATGACGTCATAGAACATGGTGTGACCATACCGATTTAAGTTTAATTAGGCTGAAAGAGAAAAATATTAATATATTTCAAAAACATAACCAACTAGTGCGATCAATGGTCTCATATATGGAATACTATGTGACTTCAACCAAGTATGGGAAAAGCAGGTCACCAGGTCAAAGGTCAAGGTCATAGATAAGCAAGCGATAGGTTTTAGTAAACACCAATAACCACCTATATCTCATTGACATGTACTAGTTTAAATCTTGTACAGTATCACAGAAAAACATCATATCTGAAATATGAATATGTTAATAAATCAATCATACTGACATGTCTTAGAGAATAGCAAAGTGTACATTTCGGTAAAAATAAGAGGGTAGGACATAATTTTGATATGTTTTACTCCCGAATTGCCAATTTTCAGAACGGACGCACCGTATAAAATTGTGAAAAATGTAAAGCACAATTCTTTATAGGCCATGCTATAACCAATTTATGAAACCGGACTCGGGAAGTGACCACTTTCCCCTTAGTTTTGCATTTGTTTTCCCGCCAAATTTCAAAGCTTATCTATCTTCATATTTCAGGCATAATTGACACAAATAGACTGCAAACGTATATATATTTAATGTTCCATTCGAATAACAGATATATATTTTGTGAATTCTAAAGTTGTTTTATTTCACTGATATATTATAACAAATTAATGACTTCGTTTTGTGAATGTTAGACTCTACAGTTTCCCTGAAATCAAGCATAGACAGAACAAGAAAAGTCATAGTATACAATATATGCTATGACGACGAGCGGCAATAAGAATGAAAATTGTAGAATAAATTTATTTTAATTCATTGCATTGGAATTACAGCATCATATAGGGTTTGTCTGTGTAAAATTAATAGTGAGTTCTATTTGGTGTAGCAACGGCAGAGAACAAAATGGAGAAGCGACATAAAGATGCAATGTTTTATTTGATACTAACGTCCAATTTAAGTGCTTTGCTATAACCAAGAAAGCGCTTTATTCGCTATTTTTATATTAAGCAAAGACTGGAGGAATTGGACGAAGAGAAACTTTCTTAAAACCGACAATTCGCTATAGCTGAGTACCGGCTATATGACATTGTATTTTTTTGACTATAAATAATTTTTCAATGCACACTTATATAAAAACACACTCTGTATATGTATGAATAATTACAATTTACATTTGCAATAATATGATGAATGACTATCAAATGTACATATTTTTAAGTTCATGCTGTACAAAAACAACATTATTGATGTGAAACAAATAAAAACTGTATGCACAACTCAATGTGTCAGGTCCCTGCCAAAAAAGAGTATGATAATGGACCTTTGGAAACGGCCGAGCACGACACAAACGAAATATTGCAGTCTTGGTTTGATTGAGACTGTTCATGAGCGGTAGTGAAATATGCTAGCTACCGCTCACGCCCTCTAGCATCGGGTTGAGCAGAACTCAATATTCAAACTTGAACTTAGATCTCTTTCCTATCCCACGACTATATGTATATGCGCAGTTCCACTTGATACTGCTGCTTCTCACAAAGTTTGGGGGAAATCTTTATAGGAAGTAGCATACAAAATATTTTTTCTGAGACCAAGGGGCCAAAACTGACATCAACAAGAGGTCAATGACCTGGAACCTCTACCGATAGGTTTTTGATAGCTTAATCAACATTCCTGTAAAGTTTCATGAATATCTGTCAATTAGTTTCAGAGGAAGGTCCCTACAGTTTTTTACTATATAACTCTATGTAAACAAAAATGGCCGCAGCAGCCATGGTTAATGTCAAATCGAAATGTTCAACAGGGACCAACATAATGTCATGCTGATCATTTTATAAAAAGTCCCATAACAATATCACTTATAGTTTTCAAGAAGCACTCGCTACAAACTTGATTTAAAAAAAATATTTTTAGCTTTGGCGGCTATCTTGGATTTCACATCAACATTTACTTTTTGCTAGGATCAATTAGACATCATGGGCAATATTTCTGTAAAGTTTCATGAAAATCCATCCAGTAGTTTCAGAGGAGTTGTCGCTACAAAAAAGTTTACGGACGGACGACGGACACCGCACCACGGTATAAGCTCTGCTGATCTTTGATCAGTAGAGTTAACAAGAGGTCACCGAACGTGAAGCTCTACTGATATGTTTTTGATAGCTATACTAAACCAAATTGCTAAGTACCAACCTAAGAATATGTCAATAATATTCTCATTGTTTTGTGTATTTTGAGCTTGATTAGAGATACGGTTAAACTGCAAAATAACGAGTGTAAATCGTCTGCTCAGATTGCATGAATATATTTTAAAACTTTTAAGTCAATGTGTTTTCTTAGAACTTATACAACTGGGTATATAGGATTTTATAAAGTACTTCGAATTAGTGAAGCTTTCGATGTTCCTAATTCTAAAATATACCAGTTAAAATTATTTTGACATCATGTTTTACTAGCAGTACCACTACAAATGCGTTTGCAAAAGAAATTTTCGAAATATTTAATGTTAACGCTGAATTACAGTTACTTGAATTTCAAACAATATTCAATTTAAAGGGAGGTAATTGAAAATTATCCATATTTCATTTTTTAATAAACGGAAAATCTGCGATAAATGGGTCATTTTTGAGTGTTTTTTTTCTATTATTTCATTATACCAATTTTAATAATTTTATATCTTTAAGCTATCTTTGATTCATGTTATGTGTTTTATCAGTACATTTCATGTTTTCATATAAAGGGAGGGTAACTCTCAAAAGATGTAACAATTTAAATAAAAACTAAATGTTTTACAAACTATGGGTCAAAACAAAATAATTATATATCTATTCTAAAATATATCTAAAATAAGAAAATTAGTTTAAGATACAAAAGTTGATAATTAGAAATTTTGTTCAGTGTAAATCAACAGTCCTGTGAAGCTCCATGGACATGTGTCAAGTAGTAGAGGAATAGTCGCTATACGTTTTCACTATATAACTCTATTTAAACAAAGATGGCCGCTGACAGCCAAGTTTAGTCGAATCAAAATCATTTTCTACAAGATCAAACTCATGTCATGCTGATCATTTTATAAAAAGTCCCATATCAATATCACTTATAGTTTTCATGACGCAGTCACTACAATCTTGTTTTTTAAAAATCTATTTTTAACCATGGCGGCCACCTTGAATTCCGGATGACCCGAACTTTTGCTAGGATCAATTAGACGTCAGGAGCAACATTCATGTGAAGTTTCATAAAAATCTGTCAAGTAGTTTCAGAGGAGTAGTCGCTACAACATTTTATTATATAACACTACCTAAACAAAGATGGCTGCTGGCAGCAATGTTTAATGGCGAATCAAATGATTTTTCGACAAGGACCAACATCATGTCACGCTGATCGTTTTTGAAAAAGCCCCATATCAATATCACTTACAGTTTTCAATAAGAAGTCACTACAAACTTGCTTTTTTAAAAGATATTTTTAGCCACGACGGCCATCTTGAAATTTTGACTGACCTGACATTTTACTAGGATTAACTACACATCAAGAGCAACATCTATGTGAAGTTTCATGAAAATCCGTGAAGTAGTTTCAGAGGAGTAGTCGCTACCAGTTTTTACTATATAACTATGTAAACAAAGATGGTCGCTGGCGGCCATGTTTAACGTGGAATCAAAACAATTTTCGACAAGACCAACATCATGTCATGCTGATTATTTTAGAAAAAGTTCCATAACAATATCACTTCTAGTTTTCTAGAAGTAGTCGCAACAAACTTGTTTTTTAAAAAAATATGTTTAGCTTTGGCGCCAATCTAGCATTTCGCATCAACGTGAGTTTGTGCCAGGATCAACTAGACATCATGTGCAACATTCCTGTAGTTTTATGAAAATCCATGCAGTCGTTTCAGAGTAGGCTGATCTTTCATCAGTAGAGGTATGAATGGCCAGGGGAGGATCTTGATTTTCCTTTTTGTCATTATTAGGCCTGTATTGGCAATGCTAAAACACATCTTTTCCGCAATTTCAAGGCAATAATTTCTGAATGAAATGATTGTTTCTAATGAGGCACAGAAACATAGGTATATGAAATGCCATGCTCGATGACAGTGTAAGCGAAGTGTAGAGAGTATTAAAGGCAGAATTAAAAGATGAATGGTTTATACTTGCCTAATTTGCAAGTGAAAGCCCTCAAATTCGTAATCGTGACAGTATGGGCTATGTACGCAAAATTTAGGGGAACAAACTGAAGAAACTGCTCACAAACATTCGTCAGAAGGTACCACGAAAATGTGAATCGGAAAATACCACCACACTGAAATACTAACCTGGTAAATATCTTCTGTCACTACTGCTGTCTCTCAACACGTCACGGAGGATACACAACAAGGCAGAATATCTACAAACCGCAAATCCATGTAAAGATCACACGACATAAATGCAGCAAATATAATGTGGCAACGATATGTTTTGTAAATCTGAAAACTTGTAAATGCTGGAATATTATGAAACATCAAACACTGCTGAATAACGCATAGCCCCTAAGGTATGCCTGTGGCAACAGTATGTTCTTTCAACCATTGATCAAAGAAATGGCCCTATAAAGTTTCAGGCTGTGAGTTTATACGTGTGGATGCAATATGAACCTCGAAATGTGTTCACAGGACATGGATGCCTCAGTCGGCTACAATCAGCGAGGAGCATTGACGTGGAATCAATATCAGGCCTTTTTTACCTAATATAGCAGAGGCCTGTAAAAGGCCTGATTTAACTGTTTTTCCCCAACTTTAATACGAAAGTGTGAAATATTGACCTGTCAAATCTCTTTCATTCGCTGCTGCCGTCCGTCAACACCTGTCGCAGGACACACTTTCTTTCACTACTGCTGTCTCTCAACACCTGATGCAGGATACACAACAAGGATATCTTTTCACTGGAAAGACAAACTGCAACACCATGTAAAGAATAGCACAAGACATAAAGCAAGGAAATACATGTAACTTCGCAAAGTCGATGGCTTATAAATGCACAACTTTGAAACGCCAAGCTTTGCAAAATACTGCAAAGTACCGAATGCTTGCCTGATGTCAAAGTATCTGGCCTATAAAGCACTGAACACAAAATGCCATACTATATTATATTTTGACGGCAACCTCAAAGGGAGATGAGATGGAGGATAAAGGCTTCCCATTCGACATACCTCGAACATGGAGCAATGTATGTGTAAAACCGTCAATGTGAATAGCCATATAAAACCAAGACGTCCTTAATCTACAAACACAAATGCATCACAGTTCAACTTGGCGCACCCACCAAACCGCCAACATAGTACTAACCTGGCAAATGCCTTCCCTAACTGCTAAACAATCTAATCAAACTTCGGGAAAACCAAGCAACCTGCAACGTTGCAGCAAAGCGAAGTACCGCAACACTGAAATAGAAAGCATCCAAACTGTTAAGATATTATAACAGTAAGGTGTTAGTATACATATTAAACATCGAGTTGTTTATTTCATCAATCTACACCTACTATAAAAACAAGAGGCCCAAGAGGACCTGTGGACGCTCTACTTTCTAAAGATAAAGTTTACGAGGAAGGGGCCATAAAAAAATTTATAAAAAAATCGGACAGGGAAAGTAACTCTTTCATACAATCATTCAACCAAAACATGGCTATGATATATGCAACTAGGATTGGTACAGATCAGCCCTGCCAAGCTTCGTTGAATTGCAAAACGATCTTCTTCCGATATTTTTTACAAACCGGATGTTTACAGACTATTTAATTGCGTATGTGTATGCCTATAGGGAGTTGCGTATTGACAATTGCCTGGATATTCAAGACGAGGCCGGGTTTTTTCGTTTTAATGTTAGCAAATTCTTGCATACGTTTTGATAACCACATACATCAAATGTAACGTTCTTTACAAAATGCAACTAAACTCCTTGAAAAAAATAGAAACTCGACGAGAGAAAACGAAATATCAAAAGAATACGACCGAGAAAAACGTACACGCATAGAAGAAGGGCGAGATTGGCTCGAATTTCACGACAGCAAAATGTTTTGTTCATACTGCGTCGAGTTCGCCACCGACGAGAAAGACAAGATCGTCGTTTGTTCAGGGAAGTAATCATTTTAAATTGGAATAGTTTTTTTTACATGAAAAAGGCGAACCACACAAGAAAGCAACTTCACTTAATTCTGCAAAGCAAGCAGGTCCAATTAAAAGTATTGCTTCAAACATTCTTCAGACAATGAACAAACATCCTCATCAACAGCTCTAGGACCAAACTCGACACAGATATTTTTTAAATAAACTTTAAATTGTTATAATTAGAGTGTTATTTTATTAAATAATTTGCATTAACCTTTTGAATATTATATTGCCGTTACTGACTTTTGACCTGGGCTAGTCATTTTTAGTTAATCGGAACAGGCTGAGTCAAATAATGTTGTCATCCCATAATGAATAGAATTGGGGTTTATGGCGCACCAACACGTGACAGGTTATATGGCGCCTAACAAGATTGAAAATGCCAGGCTCATCCTCCATGTACATCGAGATAAAATATGGAGAATGGACCTAGAACCTTCTCACCTGTAGAGTTGCTGCAAATTCTATTTTAGACACTCCATTTACGCTGGAGACACGTTTATTGTTTTTTCTGCCACTGCTTTAGTGATTTGAGCGAAATGGCACCTGAAACAATGCAGGGGTCATGACGAAGACCTTTAATGAGCATGAACAAAACATGATAAAATGAACAAGAATTTGGTGGGGGAGGAGTTCTACCCCTCTGCCTACCTCTCCAACGGGATCTGCAGTAGCCATATTCTTTGTCATGGAACCAAACGGGGCCACCGGAACCACACGGGGGTCATCCCTAATGAGGATCACACGAGAGAGTGCTGACAAACTCACTGATGAACAGCAAAACCTTATTGTAGACATTTTTAAAATGAAGAATAAGAGACATTAGTTTGTAATTTAGTGAATATCTTTTATTATTAAAATAAAAGATAACAGAACACTTGCTTGTATAGTCCTTGTTTACTTAAACTAATTGGTTTGTAATATTTCCCAATTTGGGTGAGTTCACGACTCGATTTTCCCCAATTTGGGGGATTTCATGATCCAATTTGTCCCAATCTGATCGGACCTCGGACCCATTCCCAAAATAAGGAAAAAATCGCTGACAAAGTTATTGTATTAAAAGCTTTAATATATTAAAACCTTTAATTGGTCATAACTGGAATACGACAATGAAATGTTCAACTAGGCTTGGTACTAATCTTCCTTGCCAAGATTCGTTGAAATCCGACCATTGGATCAGGAGAGTTAATTGTGACAAAGTTTAAAACATTAAAAGGGCAAAAAATCATTCAACCAGAACACGGCAATGACAGGTGCAACTAGGATTGGTACTGATCATCCCCGCCAAGATTCTTTGAAATACGGCAAGGAGTTCATAAGAGACTAATAACAATTTCAGATTGCACACCGTTCTCGGTTAAACACTAGTATCCCAAATAAACTTAAACAAAACTCTAAACAAACGCTCTTACATAATCAACAAATAATTAATCGTCCACTGAATGTCACATTTATGAAACTTTTAAATACATTTACATGAATAAAGATATTAGTTCTTGAGCTGGTTGTAGACCGACCCCCTTCCACCCCACAAGGGGGATTTTGTAGGGTATTTTTCTCTGAAAGAACATACATTAAGCTTTAAAATGAGACATGTGTGCCATCTCAGCGTTAGGGCGTTAGTGTGTTTTGGGTGAAAACGTTGCGTTTTTAGACGAAATTCGCCGAAATCTGGAATTGCTTTTTAGAAAAAGGATGGAATACATTAGAACCAATTTGAATTGATGGAATCTTTTTCGGAACGCATCTCTACATGTCCCACTATATAATTTATGGATCCGATACTTAAATATTGAGATTTTGGGTTAAATTTTTAAAAAAAAATGAATGAAATCGCTGATTTCTGTAATCCATTGGGTGCATTTAACTAACAATTAGAAATATATATAATACAATAGAAAAAAGAAATATTGTAACCTTTTTAGTCAGGGTAAGGACCAGTGATTAAATAGAAAAAAGTTCCAAACCGCATGATGTTTTAAAATGCCTTAATTTTGAGGCGAAAAATGTGTATTTTTGTCAAAAATCGCCGGAATCTGGAATTATTTTTTAAAATTAGTTTGAACATAAACTTATCAAATGGAAGCAATAGAATGTTGCACAGCATACATATTCAAGTTTTTCCTGGCATCCTATATAACATATGTGCTCAAATATTGGCATTTTAGGGCAAAATGTTGAAAAAATTACTAAAATCGCTGATTTCTGTAATGCATTGAGAAAAAAATAAAAGTGCATAGAAAGAACGAAAAATAATAATAATATAACATTTCTGCAATCCAATGTGCAATACTATACCAGAAAACCCATAAGAAGGTGGTAAATGCTGCTTTATTTTGATGGAGGAAAATGTGTTTTTAGTAAAACATAAACGAAAATTGGATTTTTTTCTTCAAAAAGTAAGTAACTTAAACATACATGTTACAACGACATATTGCCAGATGGGAGAAAAAAGTGCCGTCTTTCTTCTATGGAACATTCCTACTCTCACCTGGCGATATTGCCATTGACCCATCATATGTTTCCAAGGAGTGCATGGCCGCTGACATTTTCTTTGCTTTTATAAGCAAACAAGCCTGCTCTAGCAGATACCTTATGGGAATTTGTTAAAAAATGACATGACAGAACCTCCCGAACAAATACAGCACATCATGTACTAGTTCTTGAGCTGGCTGTAGACCCCACTTCCCCATGGGGGATTTTGTAGGGTATGATTTTCTGAAAGAACATACAATACGTTTCAAAATGAGTTCTGAGCGTTGGACTTTAGTGAGTAACGTGCATGTAAACTATATTTCCTTACATTATAATTAAAATTTCAATGTACATTAAAAACATTGAATATAAATTAAATCAAAACCATGTAAAAAACATAATACATGTAATTTTATTAATAGAAGTTGAGAAGCGCTTCAAACATAATGAAACTATTCTGTAATTTACGTTACACCACATTCATTACCAAAAACAATTATTTTTAGTGCAAATAGGTTGCTGTAAAAACTGGTTTTCGTCTGTAAGTAAGGGTTTCTATATATCAAAATGTTAATTAGACTGTGTATAATATGCATATGTATACTAGCCGAAATTTAGATGTAACACAATAAAAAGAAATCAAACATGGCGTCCAAGATGGTCCCGTTGCGTCACAAGATCTGTAGGTCGGCCCAGCAGCCTATAACTATACAGTATAAAGCTCTAGGTGCCATGTTCGAGGCCCGAACTCAGGTAGCCCTCCCCTGATACGGTCTAGCGACCGAGTGCCACGCGTAAAGGGGACATTTACCGAGGCTGGCCACCATTCACGTTGAGACACAAAATCTGTGGGTCGGCCCAGCGGCCGTTGGCTGTGGGTCGCTCAAGGCTATTTCTCTCTTTAGAACTATACTGTATATAGCTCTAGGTGCCATGTTCGAGACCCGAACTCGGGAAGCCTTCCCCTTGATACGACCTAGGGACCAAGTGCCACGCGTAGCTAGGACCGTTGCCGACGGCAGGCCCCTGGTTCCGTTGTGTCACAAAATATGTGGGTCGGCCGAGCGACTATCGGCCGAAGGTCGTTCAACGCTATTTCCCTCTATATAACTGTATATAGTTCTATGTGCCATGTTCGAGACTCGAACTCGGGTAGCCCTCACCATGATAAGGCCTAGGGACCGAGAACCAGGCATAGCGGGTACCTTTGCCGACAGCTAGCCACCCGTCCCGTTGTGTCACAACATATGTGGATCGGTCCAGCGGCCATCGGCCATCGGCCGAAGGTTGCTCAACGCTATTTCCCTCTATACACATATAACTATACTGTATATAGCTCTAGGTGAGTAACGAGGTTCGAGACCCGAACTCGGGTAGCCCCCCCCCCCCCCCCCCCCCTCCCCGATACAGCCTAACGATCGAATGCCACGCGTTGCCGGGACCTTTGCCGACGGCTGCCAACTAGCCCGTTGTGTCACCCAATCTGTAAGCGGCCGTCGGCCGAAGGTCGTTCAACGCTTTATCCTTCTATATAACTGTACATAGCTCTATGTGCCATGTTCGAGACTCGAACTCGGGTAGCCTTTCCCCTAATATGGACTAGCGACCGAGTGCCACATGTACCTGGGACCTTTGCCGACGGCTGGCCACCGGTCCAGTTGTGTCGCAAAATCTGTGGGTCGGCTCAGTGGCCGTACGCGGAGGGTCGCTAAATGCTATTTCCCTATTTATAACGTATACTGTATATATCTCTATGTATCATGTTCGAAATGCCGGTAACGTGGTAAAGTCCAAGTCGCAAGTTGGTACACGTACATGTTCCAAAATGCTCTACACATAATGGGATTTCAGAAAAATAGGTGCACAATGGGGTGAGGGTTACTCCTACTAGCTTACAGTCTATTTTTCTATTGTACCTGTATTATATATTTTCCTAGATTTTAACCCAATACCCCTAATGGACTGCAGAAATAAGTGATTTTAATCCTTTTTTCTAACATATTTCAGCAGATATGTTATATATGATGCCAGGAAACTCTTGAATATGTATGCTGTGCAACATTATATTAATTCAATTTGATAAGTTTATGTTAAAACTATTTTCAAAAATAATTCCAGATTTCGTCGATTTTTGACAAAAATACACATTTTTCGCCTAAAAATTAAGGCATTTTCAAGCATGATAAGGTTCGGGACTTTTTTCTACTTAATTAGTGGACCTTTGTCTATCCAAAAATGTTATAATGTGTCCTTTTATTCAATTGTATTTTTTTTTTCTATATTTTAACCCAATACCCCCAATGGATTACAGAAATGCCAATATTTGAGCACATATGTTATATATTGAATAGGTATGCTGTGCAACATTCTATTGCTTCCATTTGATAAGTTTACTAATTTCAAAAAATAATTCCAGATTCCGGCGATTTTTGACAAAAATACACATGTTTCGCCCCAAAATTAAGGCATTTCCAAACATCATGCGGTTTGGGACTTTTTACTATTGAATCACTTGACCTTACACTGCCCAAAAAGGTTACAATATTTCTTTTTTCTATTGTATTAGATATATTTCTAATTTTTAGTTAAATATCCCCAATGTATTACAGAAATCAGCGATTTTATTCAATTTTTTAACATTTTTACCCAAAATCTCAATATTTAAGTATCGGATCCATAAATTATATGGTGGGACAAGTAGTGATGCGTTCCGAGAAAGATTCCATCAATTCCAATTGGTTCTAATAAATTCCATTCTTTTTCTAAAAAATAATTCCAGATTTCGGCGATTTTCGTCTAAAAACGCAGTGTTTTCCCCCCAAACTCACTGAAGCCCAACGCTCAGATGGCACACATGTCTCATTTTGAAACGTATTGTATGTTCTTTCAGAAAATCATACCCTAAAAAAATACCCCTGTGGGGGGTGGGGGGAGGGTTTCTCCTACTAGATCACAGTCTATCATAAACAGAATTAAGATTTCACAGCAATGCGCATATGACCTGACAGTTTGTAAACATTTGAATGACACACTTTATGTGGTGCCGTTCCGGCAATGCTTAGTATGTACATTTAAACCAATGTATTCTTTAGAATGTGTTTCGGAATAAACATTAATGCGGGACATGGATAAGAAATGCACATTCTTCACTTTAGGTATGTTGTACATTTATAAAAATAAAGTGTATTAGTTACGGTGTCCTGTTAGGGCCATGTTACCATCGCATCTTACCATCGACCATCGACCTAGGTCGATGCTCGATGCTCGATGGTACGATGCGATGGTCGATGGTAAGATGCGATGATACGATGCGATGGTCGATTGTAAGATGCGATAGTAAGATGCGATGGTCGATGGTAAGATGCGATGGACCATCGACCATCGCATCTTACCATCGACCATTGCATCTTACCATCGCATCTTATCATCGGCCATCGCATCTTACCGTCTCATCTTACTATCGACCATCGCATCTTACCATCGCATCTTACCATCGACCATTTACCTATGTCGATGGTAGATGGTAAGATGCGATGGTAAGATGCGATGGTCGATGGTAAGATGCGAAGGTCGATGATAAGGTGCGATGGTAAGATGCGATGGTCGATGGTAAGATGCGATGGTAAGATGCGATGGTCGATGGTAAGATGCGATGGTACCATTGACCATCGCATCTTACCATCGCATCTTACCATCAACCATCGCATCTTACCATCGACCATCGCATCTTACCATCGACCATTACATCTTAACATCGAGCATCGACCTAGGTCGATGGTCGATGGTAAGATGCGATTGTAACATGGCCCTAACAGGACACCGTAATTAGTTACGTCGCAGGACGATGCATATCAGAAGTGCACTCACTGTTGACGACGTGTATTTCATGCACTATCTAACAGATTGATTCTGCATGCGGAAACACATTGAAACAACAGCGGTACGCCACAGCGTTACATTGATTAAAAGCAGTTCTAAACCAGACAAAAGTGTCTCTTCACATATAGGATTCATGTCATTTTCTTATGTAAAAGGTGTCCAACTTGTCGGCCCTTTGCACTATATGGAGGCCATGTTTTGTATATTGTTTCTCAAAATAAAGCGTCTTCGTGGCCGAATGGTTAACGACGGTGCGTTGTAAACCTTCGCCTCACACCGCTGCGGGTTCGAATCCCACTGGGAGCATGACTTGTACGTGAAGAAGTGTCGATTCTTACAGATGGCGGGAGGTGTACAGAACTGGTTCTATCCAGGAAAAGTGGGTGGTCTGCCTCCACCACAAAAAAAATTCGACCGTCATTTATAACCTTACATGTGTTGAAAATGACGTAAAATGCCATTCAAACTCAAAATAAAAATATTCTATTCCATTCTAATAACAACAACATGAACAAACGTCACGTTATGAAAACATAAAAATACACAAAAAAAATATTTTTTTTGTATCCGACTTCATCGCATAGGCACACGAACACTGCACTTTAAAACACAGTAAAATGATAAAGTTTCGCATATTATTTACAATACATGTGTTTACTAACGTTACGACGACTCACTTCGCTGAATCGCTGAAAGAAAATAACGCGCCCAACAGAAATTATGGCGGGAAAAGGACACCCTCCAGTTTTTTTTATTATTATTATACTTTAGCTACCAAATAAAAAAACAACAACAACGAATAACAGAAACGTCACTGTAATGTTTGTAAACACACTGCCTTTCCATATTTAACCATGCAGATTGAATAACAAATCAAGTTTTGTCAACAAGCGCATTAAACTAGGTCACGCCATGCAAACACAATCAATAACAAACCATTCATCAGTTGCAAATGTCTGCTAGCCTATCTTCAATTTGACACAATGTCAATTGTATGCACATTAAAACAAATTTTCTACTTACGATTACTTGTATATGCCAAACTCCAAAATGTCAACGTCTCTCTCTCGTTGAACATGTGAAGAAAAAATGGCCGCATCAAATGAAAACAAAGAAGCTATGACGTCACGCTCTTCTGGTAATACATTACTTTCATGAAACACTTCCCGATTATTAGCGTTTTGAGCAGCGAGGTCTAAATAACCTTTACGCACATTATAACAAACTCTTACTTCCTTGGATTTTTTTAAGAACAAAACATATTTCACATCGATTCCAAAACGTATACAGAAATGGAATTCACAATTAACTATGCCCATTACACGAGGGGTACAGCCAATTTACGCTTCACTGAGCACTATAGGTATATGGAATCGCCAATGCGGTCAAACATAATCCCAGTAATAAAGCGTTCTAATTATTTCCATACACAGTAGGTAATAGTTAACTGAGTTTACATATTCATGAATAATAACGCTCTATGAAAATACAGATTCTAGCATCACTTGGAGTTTAGCCTGAATAATTTTGATTAATATTTTTCACATAAATCGCCCATGTTAAATACCAGTAGACAACAATGTGCAATATCTGAAGCGAGGGTGATATTGCAGGGTGATAATTAATCGCAGGGTGATAGTCAAAACATTATCGCAAGCGCAATTTTGGTGCGCGTTGGTGTGCATACTGTTTCGGTGACGTCATTGGCTGTGTATGGTGAAAATGTTATTTTAACTTATCATAACGTTAAAAAAAAATCTTTAGAGATGTCAATAACTACCACTCATTTTCTGAGTTATTTCCAATCAAATGATAGAACAGAACAGAACAGAAAAGAACAGATATTTTATTTCGACTTATACATATAGTATCTCGTCATCAAAATGTAATATACAAAGTTTAATTAAACACATGACAGGCTCACACATGCACCCCAACACGCACACACACTCTCACACACCTCTTACGCACGCATACGCACACACGCACTTACTCTCTCTCTCTCTCTCTCTCTCTCTCTCTCTCTCTCTCTCTCTCATGCAATTATATAAACGAATTAATTGTTGAAACAATACCTAATACCTGAGGATAAACTTTATATATATGCACACAACTACGTATAATCAAATGTGTTACGTACAATAAATGCTTCTTTTACAAACTTAGCTACATTTTGAATACTTTTATGTTTCTTACTTTGCATCAATTCAATAAATTTAATAACACTAGGGTTTCGATAATAATACGCCTTAATATAAAGTTTGCGAATATGCTCATAGACGGGACACATTAAAATAAAATGATATTCGTCTTCTATGTCATTAGAATTACAAATATTACAATATCGTTGAGCTCTATCAGTTCTATTTTGTGTGTATCTGCCGGTTTCGACTCTGAGGGAATGCGAAGATAATCGTATTCTTAACATAGAACTTTTATCGCAACTTTTAAAACAAAAATGAGATATAGGGTCCTAAAGTTGTTTTTGAAAAAAAAGGATACTTTATCCGCCAAAGTGAAGTCTGTTCTAAAAATTAACCTTATTTCGGCCAAAGGGGATTTAAAGCGAAATAATTAAACATCACATTCATGAGAGAGTGATAGTTAGAACGTTCACCCTTCGGACATTGATTACGACCCTCGGCTTCGCCTCGGGCGATAGTTATTTACCCAGGGTGAATTTTCTTATCAGCACCCTCTCATGAATATCATATTTATATAATAGTATTGCAGGATAGTTGATAGCAATCTCAAAAATAAAGGTCTTATCACTTTTGCCCACATCCCCGTCAAACACTATACTATAGGAAGCACAGATGGGTGATGGGGTAAGTTTCGAACATCTGTCTCATGTTCAAATTCATGTCCGGAAATGGATAAACAGATGTACACTATTCCCCAGCAGACATTTCGTATTGCACAATGCTATTTGAATGCTTGTATACCGTTGCCGAATTATTTATTGATAAAGTGCAACCAATACATAATTCTAAAATACACTCTGGTGGCGGTTCGCACGCATCACTGTTTATCACTGAAAGAAGATGCAGTACGTTCGGGTCGAACCTTCTATACAACATCGATATATAAAATATATCATAATTATATTTTTTTCAGTCGTTCTCGCATTATACCTGTACATAGATTTCACAGTTGGCTTCAGAAATGGCTGGGTTTGATGATAAATCATGTTTGTTTTTTATTTGACTGAACATTATAATTTTTAAGTGAAACGATGCGTTTCAAAAGATATTCGCTAGTACGATTTTATGACAAACTTGATCAAAAGCAGTGATTATTTGGAAACTTATGAATAAACTTGCCACATCAACGATATTGCAAATATATTCGAACAGATACAGTAGTATATAACTGAAAAGGCAACATGGATTCTGTAAGTGAAACATCGCTTTCCAAAAAATCGAAGGAAACTGATTCCAAGCCGACAGATTTGAAGTTTTCCTCAACATTGACGACGTATATGAGTCTTCTCGGATACTCGGTAGGAATGTCGGATATCTGGAGATTTCCTTTCCTTTCGTACCGAAATGGCGGAGGTAAGGCTTTTTAATTTAGTGCAAATTCGTGGTGAAAAATGTCTTTCTTTATATAGTTTTTTTTAGAGAAAATAAAACTTTAGATGAAGAGAAAACAAGACTTTTCGTCTTTATCGCAAAATCTGGGTCAAATTTGTAATTTATGCTTTTCCGATTTTTATGTGTTAATATGTTAGACAATATCAAAGTGTTTCATCTATTTTCAGCTAAAATCCTATCTATATATATTTGAAAAAACTGACGGTAAAAAGTCTAAACGTCAATTACTATACTGAAAGGAAAAAGAAACGCATGGTGCGTATTTCCGCTATATATTGTATGTTTAATATGCTACTGCTAATCGAATGGTACAGGGCGACATTAGGCCTGTCCTTTTAGAAAGAAGGTTCAAACAGCACTGAACACACCAATGGTTACCCCTTTACAGTTTCATTATCGTCAGAATGCGCATTTGGCTCAAGCAGGTGAGCAAACTTAGGCTTTAAATGTTGCAATCACTTAACATTAAATACAGTACATGTATTATGGCAATTCTAATATGTTTTATCTCATGCATTTTACGTTTATTACTTTACCAATTACGTTTACACCTTTAATCTAAATACGATATATAAGTACAAAACAACCATGGATGTGTAAACTCACATTCCTTTATATTCCTTGTATAATTAGGTATACATTGAACGAAAAGATTTTTTTTTTCATACAAATAACATGAATGTTCAATATTTATTTACGTTATCAAATTGACAGAAAAATACAAAAAGTGTAATAAAAAATCTTAGCTGCTACATGTTTTCATATTTAAATATAATGTAAAGCAGTGGAGCAAACAAGCTTTGTCGATTTAAACTAGCTGCCATCAACTGTTGTAAGTGACCATGGTATTGAGCCTAGAGCATGTAGAGGATTTGACAGATATATCTCATGCGTGACAAATTAGAAACCAATTGACCAAATAGATATTTGTTCTGTTCTGCTTTGATCTAACTCTAACTATTTTGTTACTTGTGATCTTTTGCCACTGACCGTTCCAAGTCGGTACCCCTGCTGTCAACCCTTTTATGTTTGGAATGTGCATTTTTACTCAATGTGTTTACTTTTTGAATCAACTTTGCGTTGTAATACATGTTGGAGTGAATGTATTCTGTGAATGCTACTCTTCCTGTTGGACTTATAACCATTTTCTTTCTTTCGCACTTCCGTTGATGACACTATTTAAATTTGGCTCTCTTGATTGGAATCGTGAAATGGGATAATGTCAAGTAATTCACAAACTCTTCATTAACAACATCTTTCTGTGCTGAAATACCGAACTATCGGCAGTACAACTTGTGGTCGTTGCTATCAACTCGGAATGGGTTTGTGAAGCCATTGATAAATTCCTTGACTCTCCTCTCGTCTTTTGCACTATTCGTTGTCTTTAATTGGTCAAGTTTTTTAAGGGAAGAAATAACTTTTGATGTCAAATTTGCCATTTGGAGAGTGGTCACTGCCATGTTTTCTCTACAGCGACTTGTAATTCATCAACAGTTGTACAGGTATGCTGCGTAATTTCGACTGATTCCAGTGATGGCACACTCGGACTTTGCATGTCGATTGATTGTTTCTTCCTTGTTTTGGAGAAGTTTATTTGACCCGGGATGGTTTGTGTCCAGACTCAGAGTTTCTTTTTATATACTGGTATATATCTGTGGAATAACACGCCGTATACACCAAAAATGTAACCGTTCTAATGATGTCATTTTATTCCAAATATCGGTTAAATAAATATGAAAAATCTCGAGGTAGAAAGGAAATATCACGCATATTTTGTTTTTTTGAATGCATTTACGCAAATCGTATTTATTTTAGTTGTATAATATTTATTTTAGTTGTTAGTTTTTGTTGTTTAAATAGTATTTAATAACCATTAAATGACATATTTACGTAATCGCCATGGGTTGTTCTTCACGGATTTCATTCATAAAGAATATTTAAATGATTTTATATGATATGAAAGCCAATTTGTCAATGCACGAACAACTCGAGGATAGCATCTATTTTATGACTTTCACGCTGCTTGCGTAGAGCTATTCATTCCCTATATGGGCTCCGTTTTATTAAACATCTTACGATAAGTCTCACATTTTAAAACTGTTCAGATTTTTGCAACTAAGCATTCAATGTAGAAAATTATGTGTGCATTATGTTCAGATTATCAAATGCATAATAAAATGAAATGAAATCGCGTTCATTTGTGAATTGTAAATGAAAGTAAAGAATTTAAGAAATTAACTTACGATCAAAATTGTGGTAAGTTGTTTCATAAAACCAGGCCCAGTGATCCCCAGTTGTTAGACATGTTCGTAATACATGCGTATGCTGAGAATATGACTGTCTGGATCTGCTCTGCACAATGAAAGAAATAACATTACATCATCATACTGCGCAGAACAATTCCGGAAATATCTGTTCGCGTAGTATAATTTGGTAGCAGAAATAGTAGGGGGTAATAATTGTTTATGCGCATGTTTGGCAATTCATAGAGTTTCAGAAATCTTTAAAACCCCTCCCACCATTTTCCAAGTAGAATTTGGTCACACACATTGACTATGCATTATATTATATATTACGTTAGTTTTTTGTCGAGAGCATGTGCTTTATCAAAAAGAGTAAATACCTGATGTGATTTAATTTGTCATTTGGCACGGTCAGATGCTTGTTTGGTTGACAGGGCGGATCTATGAATCAGGACATCACGTGTCTCCTTTCAAAACATAATGACTTTACTCTGTTTAGTGCAAACATTGTTCTAATACTGTTTAAAACATGTATCTAAGTGCAGCACAGCACTTCACATATATACACGTTAAGCAAAACGTGTATATACAAATATGGCAACACTATTTCCACCTGAATAAACAAGCACAAAATCCAAAAGATATATCCACAAAGATTTTATGTGGAATTCCTTAGAGTTTATTCTTGACGTTAACAGTTTTTATTTCAGCGGGATTAACAGCAAAGTACTCCGATGTGATCAGTATTTTTTTTCCAGGAGCGTTCCTGATACCATTCGTATTCACAATTGGAATATGCGGAGTTCCTTTGTACTTTCTGGAATATTCTATGGGCAAATTTTCGGGTAAAAGCGTGCACAATATATGGGACATCTGCCCCCTTTTCCGAGGTGAGTAACTTGACCTTATCAATGTCTTTAATAGTTCACGAACGTTATCCTGGAATTATTTTAATTTTATTACTTCAATCCGTAAAACAAAAAAACTGCTAAATATTCATGAAAAATCAGTTTGATAAAATGTAAATTGCCAATTGTCAATTTGATTAAGATTACTCATTCAATGTTTTCAGTGTACCATTCTGATCGCCTATCCAATGTTCTCAATGAACACGTCCCCATCGCATGTCAAACGTTTCCTTTGTAGGTATCGCCGGTTCTTTCCCCATCGCATATCCAATGTTTCCATTGTGTGTCTCGCTGATTCCATCCCCATTGCATATCCAATGTTTCCATTGTAGGTATCAGTGTGTCCATCACAATCGCCTATCCATTGTTTTTTATGGGTAATACCGTGTTTAGATGCTGGCTGATAGAATTCCTAATTCACGCCTTTCAAGATCCTCTGCCATGGACACATTGCAACAACGATTGGAATACTAAATCTTGCTTAGACAACCAATTTAGTAATAATTCCGACAATGCATCAACAGCTCATATTAGTAACAATGACGTCATCACAACAGTTGATCCTATTAGCGCTAACCATACGTTTGGTTTGGATCCGTTTTTAGAGAACACAACTGGCCTAAAGATGACAGCGACAGAAGAATTCTGGCAGTATGTAAATATTTAGTTCATTTTAACATAATACATGATATGATTTGTCTCCTTTACGTTTTCTTTTCTAATAAAATATCATCTACTTTCTCAATTCAATTAATACAAAAGTTGATAAAATTGAAATTTTTTCGTCTTTTGATTTATTTTGATTTTGTCTAAACTTTAATTCTGTGATATTGTCCTATCATTTCGTGTAATATATGTTTTGCAGACTGATTGCCTCATCTATGTATTGTTCAATATTTTGAATAATTGTCCATCGTTTATACACACATGATGGTTAGTATATGATTCCTTTAGTTTTAACATCAACATTTATCGACACACTACAGGTATTATATTTCTCATAGAGAAAACGTGTTATATTATACCAGTTTTATGTGTTATATTTAGACACAAAGTATTATATTATACCACAATAAGCATTATGTGTCTTATATTTTTTATAGATACAAAGCTACTACAAATCAGTAGTTTAATTAGCTACTGGTCCATCGGGATCATCAAGCCATTAAGTGTGGCTTTAAAGTAGAATACCGCTTAAGCCGGTGCTAGTCGGCATGAGGGGTGTTGCACATCATATTACCCTAATCTCCTATTTTTATAACTTGTCTGTGTTTGTTGCTTTTCAGTATTTATTGACATTTACACTAGCGTTTGTTTATTGCTGTATGGCGGCTGTAAAATGTCGTGCCGACTACAAATCAATAGTGTTACTACTTACTGATCCTTTGGGATCATCAACCCCAAGACAGTGCTAAGAGACGTGAGATGTCTTCGACCTTATATAACCTCTCATGAACAGACTCAATACAACCGAGTCTGCTACTTTACGGTCTTGTTTGTGTTTTTTGCTTCCAAGGGATCCCCTTTTCACTATTATGTGATACCAGTATATGCACTATATTTATTATATATGGTATATTAGTACCATTATTATATTTCTTATAGAGACAATATAGTGGTATATTATACCACTATATGTATTATTTTTCTTATAGATAGAAACTGTTATACTATACCAGTATATGAATTATATTTCTTTTAGATACAAAGTGTTGTATTATACCAGTTCATGTATTATATTTGCTATAGATACAAGGTGTTATATTATACCAATATTTGTATTATATTTCTTATAGCTATAACGTGCTAGTTATAACAGTATACGTACTCTATTTCTTATAGATATTATACCGGTACATGTATTACAATTATTATGGATGCAGTGTTATACCAGTGCATGCATTATGTTTATTATGGATGCAGTGTTATACCAGTACATGCATTATGTTTATTATGGATGCAGTGTTATACCAGTAAATGCATTATGTTTATTATGGATGCAGTGTTATACCAGTACATGCATTATGTTTATTATGGATGCAGTATTATACCAGTACATGTATTATGTTTATTATGGACGCAGTGTTATACCAGTACATGCATTGTGTTTATTATGGATGCAGTGTTATACCAGTACATGCATTGTGTTTATTATGGATGCAGTGTTATACCAGTACATGCATTATGTTTAATATGGATACAGTGTTATACCAGTACATGCATTATGTTTATTATGGATACAGTGTTATACCAGTCCATGCATTATGTTTATTATGGATGCAGTGTTATTTCAGTACATGTATTATGTTTATTATGGACGCAGTGTTATACCAGTACATGTATTATGTTTATTATGGATGCAGTGTTATACCAGTACATGTATTATGTTTATTATGGATGCAGTGTTATACCAGCACATGCACAGTGTTTATTATGGATGCAGTGTTATACCAGTACATATATTATGTTTATTATGGATGCAGTGTTATACCAGTACATGCATTATGTTTATTATGGATGCAGTGTTAAACCAGTACATATATTATGTTTATTATGGATGCAGTGTTATACCATATTATGTTTATTATGGATGCAGTGTTATACCAGTACATGCATTATGTTTATTATGGATGCAGTTTTATACCAGTACATGCATTATGTTTATTATTGATGCAGTGTTAAACTAGTACATGTATTCTGTTTATTATGGATGCAGTGTTATACTAGTACATATATTATGTTTATTATGTATGCAGTGTTATACCAGTACATGCATTATGTTTATTATGGACGCAGTGTTATACCAGTACATGCATTATGTTTATTATGGATGCAGTGTTATACCAGTACATACATTATGTTTATTATGGATGCAGTGTTATACCAGTACATGCATTATGTTTATTATGGACGCAGTGTTATACCAGTGCATGCAGTATGTTTATTATGGATGCAGTGTTATACCAGTACATATATTATGTTTATTATGGATGCAGTGTTATAACAGTACATGTATTATGTTTATTATGGATGCAGTGTTATACCAGTACATACATTATGTTTATTATCGATGCAGTGTTATACCAGTACAAATATTATGTTTATTATGGATGCAGTGTTATACCAGTACATGCATTATGTTTATTATGGATGCAGTACATGCATTATGTTTATTATTGATGCAGTGTTATACCAGTACATATATTATGTGTATTATGGATACAGTATTATACCAGTACATGCATTATTTGTATTATGGACGCAGTGTTATACCAGTACAGGTATTATGTTTATTATGGATGCAGTGTTATACCAGCACATGTATTATGTTTATTATAGATGCAGTGTTATACTAGTACATATATTATGTTTATTATGGATGCAGTGTTATACCAGTACATGCATTATGTTTATTATGGATGCAGTGTTATACCAGTACATGTAGTATGTTTATTATGGATGCAGTGTTATACCAGTACATGCATTATGTTTATTATCGATGCAATGTTATACCAGTACATATATTATGTTTATTATGGATGCAGTGTTATACCAGTACATGCATTATGTTTATTATGGATGCAGTACATGCATTATGTTTATTATTGATGCAGTGTTATACCAGTACATATATTATGTGTATTATGGATACAGTGTTATACCAGTACATGCATTATGTTTATTATGGACGCAGTATTATACCAGTACATGCATTATGTTTATTATGGATGCAGTGTTATACCAGTACATATATTATGTTTATTATGGATGCAGTGTTATACCAGTACATGTATTATGTTTATTATGGATGCAGTGTTATACCAGTACATATATTATGTTTATTATGGATGCACTGTTATACAAGTACATATATTATGCTTATTATGGATGCAGTGTTATACCAGTACATGTATTATGTTTATTATGGATGCAGTGTTATACCAGTACATGCATTAAGTTTATTATGGATGCAGTGTTATACCAGTACATGCATTATGTGTATTATTAATGCAGTGTTATACCAGTACATATATTATGTTTATTATGGATGCAGTGTTATACCAGTAAATGTATTATTGTTATTATGGATGCAATGTTATACCAGTAAATGTATTATGTTTATAATGGATGCAGTGTTATACCAGTACATGCATTATGTTTATTATGGATGCAGTGTTATACCAGGACATGTATTATGTTTATTATGGATGCAGTTTTATACCAGTACATGAATTATGTTTATTATAGATGCAGTGTTATACCAGTACATGCATTATGTTTATTATGGATACAGTGTTATACCAGTACATGAATTATGTTTGTTATGGATGCAGTGTTATACCAGTACATGCATTATGTTTATTATTGATGCAGTGTTATACCAGTACATATGTTATGTTCATTATGGATGCAGTGTTATACCAATACATGCATTATGTTTATTATGGATGCAGTGTTATACCAGTACATGTATTATGTCTATTATGGATGCAGTGTTATACCAGTACATGTATTATGTTTATTATGGATGCAGTGTTATACCAGTACATGTATTATATTTATTATGGACGGAGTGTTATACCAGTACATGCATTATGTTTATTATGTATGCAGTGTTATACCAGTACATGTATTATGTTTATTATGGATGCAGTGTTATACCAGTACATGTATTATGTTTAATATGGATGCAGTGGTATACCAGTACATGTATTATGTTTATTATAGATGCAGTGATATACCAGTACATGTATTGTGTTTATTATGGACGCAGTGTTATACCAGTACATATATTATGTTTATTATTGATGCAGTGTTATACCAGTACATGTATTATGTTTATTATGGATGCAGTGTTATACCAGTACATGTATTATGTTTATTATTGATGCAGTGTTATACCAGTACATGTATTATGTCTATTTCGGACGCAGTGTTATACCAGTACGTATATTATGTTTATTATGGATGCAATATTATACCAGTAAATGTATTATGTTTATTATGGATGCAATGTTATACCAGTACATGTATTATGTTTATTATGGATGCAGTGTTATACCAGTACATGCATTATGTTTATTATGGATGCAGTGTTATACCAGTACATGTATTATGTTTATTATGGAAGAAGTGTTACCTAGTACATGTATTATGTTTATTATGGATGCAATGTTATACCAGTGCATGCATATTGTTTATTATGGATGCAGTGTTATACTATTACATGCATTATGCTTATTATGGATGCAGTGTTATACAAGTACATGTATTATGTTTATTATGGATGCTGTGTTACACCAGAACATGTGTTATGTTTCTAATCAATGCAGTGTTATACTAGTACATGCATTATATTTATTCTGAATGCAGTGTTATACTAGTGCATGTATTATGTTTATTATTGATACAGTGTTATACCAGTACATGCATTATATTTATTATGGATACAGTGTTATACCAGTACATGCATTATGTTTATTATGGACGCAGTGTTATACCAGTACATGCATTATGTTTATTATGGATGCAGTGTTATATCAGTACATATATTATGTTTATTATGGATGCAGTGTTATACCAGTACATGTATTATGTTTATTATCGATGCAGTGTTATACCAGTACATATATTATGCTTATTGTGGATGCAGTGTTATACAAGTACATATATTATGCTTATTATGGATGCAGTGTTATACCAGTACATGTATTATGTTTATTATGGATGCAGTGTTATACCAGTACATGCATTATGTTTATTATGGATGCAGTGTTATACCAGTACATGCATTATGTGTATTATGGATGCAGTGTTATACCAGTACATATATTATGTTTATTATGGATGCAGTGTTATACCAGTACATGTATTATTTTTATTATGGATGCAATGTTATACCAGTAAATTTATTATGTTTATTATGGATGCAGTGTTATACCAGTACATGCATTATGTTTATTATGGATGCAGTGTTATACCAGGACATGCATTATGTTTATTATAGATGCAGTGTTATACTAGTACATGCATTATGTTTATTATGGATAGTGTTATACCAGTACATGAATTATGTTTATTATGGATGCAGTGTTATACCAGTACATGCATTATGTTTATTATTGATGCAGTGTTATACCAGTACATATGTTATGTTCATTATGGATGCAGTGTTATACCAGTACATGCATTATGTTTATTATGGATGCAGTGTTATACCAGTACATGCATTATGCTTATTATGGATGCAGTGTTATACAAGTACATTTATTATGTTTATTATGGATGCTGTGTTATACCAGAACATGTGTTATGTTTCTTATCAATGCAGTGTTATACTAGTACGTGCATTATATTCATTATGAATGCATAGTTATACCAGTGCATGTATTATGCTTATTATGGATGCAGCGTTATCATAGTACATGTATTATGATTATTATGGATGCAGTGTTATACCAGTACATGTATTATTTTTATTATGGATGCTGTGTTATACCAGTGCCTGTATTATGTTTATTATTGATGCAGTGTTATACCAGTACATGTATTATATTTATTATGGATGTAGTGTTATACCAGTACATGCATTATGTTTATTATAGATGCAGTGTTATACCAGTACATGTATTATATTTAATATAGATGCAGTTATATACCAGTACATGCATTATGTTTATTATGGATGCAGTGTTAGACCAGTACATGCATTTTGTTTATTACGGATGCAGTGTTATACCAGTACATGTATTATGTTTATTATGGATGCAGAGTTATACCAGTACATGAATTATGTTTCTTATAGATACAAGTAGATATAAAAGTCGAACAGGAAATGCAGCATTCATGGACCACAATCGAGCAAACGCACGCATAGAAACAAACAACAATTTTAAAGATGACTAAAAGGCAAGACACGACACCATGAACATAAAAGGGTTGACAATGATGCTATATCATACCAGTATATTTACAATAACGCACCAGTAGACTATACCTTTAATGTATGAAGCATTAGATTTTTGGTTCAGTATATATTATACCAGTACATGTTTTATATTTCTTATAGATGCAGTGTTATATCATACCAGTACAAGGTGTTATATTATAGCAGTGTATGTACAATATTTCTTATAGATATTATACAAGTACATGCATTATGTTTCTAAAAGACGCAGAGCTATATTATACTAGTACATGTATTATGTTTTTTATAGATGCAGTGTTATATCATACCAGGTACAAGGTGTTATATTATACCGGTACATGTATTATGTTTTTTTATATATGCAGTGTTATATCATACCAGGTACAAGGTGTTATATTATACCGGTACATGTATTATGCTTCTTACAGACGCAGTGGTATATTATACTAGTACATGTATTATGTGTATTATAGATGCAGTGTTATACCAGTATATTTAATATTCTTTATTTATATACAAGTGTTATACTAGTACGAGCATTATATTTCTTACAGATACAAGGTGCTAGAACTGTCCTCGGGGATATCGGATCTTTCCCCGATACAATGGCGCTATGTTCTGATGATATTTATATTCAGAATCCTGATATTCTGCTGCCTTATTAAGAGTATCAAGTCGTTTGAGAAGGTAAACGCCACTTTTAGTTTTTAGTTTTGATCATCATTTTATGTCCTTTTTATTTCTTTGGCAAACTTCAATAAAATTATAAAAAAAACCGCTATTATCTATTTGATATTTTCATAGGGAAATCTTGTTTGTGTAAATAAAACTCTGTAAAACACATAACTTAACCAAATTATACCTTCTTGATTATTTTATTTCATTATCCAACAATGGCTGTTCATAATTTCTTATATAGTCTAATTAGTAAAATACTACATTCCAACAAGTAGATAAGTTGTATGACACAACAGTAAATCGACTTAACGTTAAAAAAGACGACGGTTTTATGACTTTAGGCCAACGAATTTTGTGCTAATTATGCCAATTTACATAACGTTCGATCAAAGCATATTTAGGTCGATATATCCAACGTTACAGCAAACGACTTAACTTTTTTTAGTGGTGGGGGTGAGGGGGGGGGGGGGGGGGGGGGAGGTGTAGGGGTGTGTGAGGGGTGGTGGGGGCGAATAATTCGATCGATAGATCGAATGAATTACTTTATTTCTGGCTGCTATATGTATCGACAACTATATTGTGATAATTGTTTTCTGGGTTGCCTCCACACAATTATATTTACAAGTAAATATAAAGAGTTTCGTGAAAATTTAACAAAAAGTGATACTTGAACAAGGGTAGCATATATGTACATGACATTGAACAGGACACCGTCATTACAAATGTACAAGGATATTGAACAATACAATATGAGGTATTTAGAGATGTAATATGTAGTTTGGGACAAATATAAACTAATAGAGGCAGTAATACAACATTGGTTGTTTATAGATTCAGCGATACTGCATTGATAGGTATTGATGAAGTGATACTGCACTGGTCTTACATGGGTAGAGATATTGCATTGGAACTATAATAAAGGAAACTATACTGCATTGAAACTAATATAAGCGATACTTGACTGGAATTAATAGAGTCAGTGATACTGCATTGATAGGTATAGATGCATCTTATAGGGCTAGCTATATTGTATTGTTACTACTAAAGGAAACTATACATTATGTATACTGCATTGAAACTAATATAAGCGATACTTGATTGAAATTAATAGAGAAGCGATACTGCATTGAAACCTCTTACAATATACATTACCCCCAATTTCGGGTTACTTTTTCAAAAACAAAGTTAAGTTTCCAGTAAAACATAAAGAAACATTGAAAAAAATATTCAGCTTGATATAGTATGCCATTAATATGTAGAGATCAGCACCGTGAGGGAGCACCGTGAGGGAGCGTGCGTTTATCTTACTTGGAAGTGCACTTCGCATTTATTCCCGTGCATTTATATTGTGTAAGGGGTTTTGGATACCTCTGATGGATAAGTAAAGATATACTAAATGGAAGATAATAATGCATTACAGGCGTTGGTTTATTGGTTAAATTAACACTATTGACCGTTTGCATCACCTTCTGATAAATACATGTGTACGTTAACGTCGAAAGTAAAAAACAACGATGATGAATGTCAGATAAGCCACATAAGTATGTGTTTGTTTACAAGCACACACAATTCTGATTACTGTTTATATAGGTTAGTTCCCAAGTAATAATAAGGAATTTCTTTGGTCTAGTACTGATATTTATTTGGTCTTGTAGTTAAGTGATTACGCTATCAGTACTCGTATACATATATTCAATATCTAATACTAATGCTTGTGTTATTATTAGTAAACCGCATATCTTGCCGCTATGTCGACCAAGTGGTTACAGGGAGGTAAGCGTAATCTACAATTAAAATATATATTGCTCAACTTGCACCCTTTTTGATATTAAAACAAATGATGATATTTTCAGTCTCAGCTTTAAACTATGATCTTTATTTGGTAAAAATAAACAATAGATTGATTTTTAAATGACAACTAATTATTCTACTCACGGTCATTTTCTCTCGCTATATTTCCACATGTATACGACATTACAATTGTCATTTAACATTGAGCTTGTAGACTGTGATATACCCTTTGCAGTTTTACGCATGTAAAATAATTTTGAATTCATTTGAACAATACAAACAATATAACAAACACTGCGGCGACCCAGGTCCGACATCCAACCAGGAAATATGTTGTGTGCCCGATATAAGTCATATCCCGATTTACATTTTGATTTTAGACCGTGTAATTATTACTATTCTATGAATGATTTAAGAGAAATGGTCGATATTATAATGCGATTAATACTATAGCTATTTGCGAATGATCTGTACATTTTGAGAAAACAAAATTCTTTTTTAAAATAATGTTTGAAACTAAAACAAATGAGCAACATTCCATTCCATTATTTGTCGTGACGACACTGCTTTTGTGATTTTCAATTTTGTTGGCAAATAATAATTGATTGTTTTTATTTTCTGCTTTTAGATAATTTTCGTGACGACACTAGTCCCATTCATTCTGACGGTTGTCGTGTTCATCAGATCTCTGTTGTTACCAGGCGCTGGCGATGGATTGTACCATTTCTTCTATCCGGATTTCTCAAAACTTTCGGAACCCAGGGTTGGTTTTTAGCATGTTACCGTTTTAACAACGGAATGATTGAATTGCCTGGCGCTTTATTATAGTTGTTTCCTGTAGTTATTGCAGGTTCGAACCTAATCTATATTTGACAAAGAATATTAAACATGTTAAAACAGCATTATAATACATAATTGAATTAGCCAGTATTTATATCGAGTCTGGCAGTATCGAAACACCGATGTGTCCAAGCACATTTAACGATATACGTAACTGTTATTAAACTATGCAGCATGTCTTATAACACGATAGTGTTACTGCAAATTAGAATGGGCTACGGTAGTTAGAAACCGAAAAATATAAATGCTCCGGTAGAGAACGGCAAAGTATACTGAAAGCATATCGTATTAGGCACACAAATATCAGTAATATATACACTCAATCAGTTCTCAGAAGATATGACATCACAATAGTAGAAAGTGACGTCATAATACCAGGATGGGATATCATGATAGAAGCAATGTATTTTTAACATGAATGAAGCATTTTGGTTGGTTTAATTTAGCAAAGTGGGAGAGAAACACAATTTCACTGCGTACTGTGTTTCTTGAAATCAAGAATAACAAAACTGTAAATATAAATTAATTCTAAAATGAGTTAATAGAACGTTTCGAATGCATTAGTGAACAAGAATCATAATATTTTCTCAAGAGAAATGATAAGATGAGTTAACTGTATGTATATACTATTCTGTTTATATCAATCTCATAAACCTTTTTTTAATGGAATTGTTTATGTTTGCTTCAGGTCTCTAATATATTAGTCCAAGAGTTCCCCCATCCATTTTTAAATTATGGATGCTCTCAAACCACATCTTCAGAACACTCTTATGCTACTATATTTTGCTTGTCTGCATTAGTGAACATTCTATTACAAGAATCATAATGTTTTGTCAATAATTATTCTGTTTATATCAATCTCATAACTTTGACTTTATTCACAGATATGGATAGAAGCAGCACTAATGGCTTTCTACACCTTGGGGTTTGGATGGGGCTCAATTCTGACAATAGGCTCCCATGCTCGTTTCAACGAAAACTGTTTAAGGTTAGTGCAAATAATTCAGTGTCTAGTCGTAAAATTGTCTGAGTATTGTGTTGGTGTATGTTGCTTCCAAGGAATCCCCTGTTCAGTATGTATAAATAATATTTAAATATTTGGGAACAAGCGCCAACTTAATATCATTTGATATATTGGAAGCAAGTCCCAAGACGTATCGGTCCCTAGTAGTCGATCACAACCAGTTCGGGCCCTCTCCAAATATGTTTACGTTAGTGTTTTTGGCCCCAAATTAGTGTCGTTGCTAACACTATATATTTATTGTTTTATGATACAAATGCACATATTGGTTAAAACCAATCTTCTTCCCTTCAACAACAATAGCTAGAGGTACATGTATACTATTTTGCATGTATCATACGTTTATAGCATTTTTCTAAGAATGAAGAACTGGTGACCATGGGTCAAATATTGCCCAGCCCGGGAGTAGAAGTTTTACATTTAGTTATGTAGGAACTCGTTAAAAAAACCTCTCTGAAACTCTAAGAGCTAGAGGTCAAATAGTATGCGTAAGGTTTCAGTCCTATATTATGTTTCTCAAAATGTTGACTCCGGTATCATATTTGCCCCACCCCAATGGTCATATTTTAACATGGAGTCGTATAGGAAAATCGCTTCTCCGAAATGTGATAGAGGGCAAATGGTTTACATTTAGCATAAGACTATGGTGCTATAATAATTGTGTTCACATCCTGACACTGGGGTTCCGGGTCCCAGTTTTCTACAGAGATATTTTGGAACGTCAGTAAAAATAATTTCTCTGAAACTACTGTAAGAAGTCTTATACGTTGCATGTAGCATTCGATTATTGTCCCCAAGTTATTTAAATGGTGACCCTAGAATCATATTTGGTCTGGTCCCGGGGGTAACACTATTACGTTGAGTCAAATATGAAATAGCTATAAAAGTCGAACAAGAAATGTAGCTTACACAGAACACAGTCAATCAGAATCATGTATTAAAAAGAAATATAATTACAATGTTAGTATGCAAGGCAGGTGACATCAAAAACATAAGCTTATGACCCTCTACCTATTTTGATTAAATCTATAGTGAGGCTGTTGTTAAATATGGCCCCAACCCGGGGGACACAGTGCTACATAGATTTATAACAGCAAGTTGTTGTTGATGTTCGTTGATAACATGAGAGCACTTTGAGACCAAGCAAGAATAACCCCTGGTGGTGTCTTTTGTTTGTCTTTCAGGTTCAGTAGTTGGTAGGTGGGGGTGGGATGGCAGGACATTGTTGCTGATGTCTGATATAATGCTGCTCATTATTTGTTGGTGCGCTATGCTTGATCTTGTGTATGATAGCATGGTGGGATTTCATTGGTATTGTTCAGATAAAGGCATCTGTCTTAATGCTGTTGCTCGAAGGCCGTGGTCTGTGTCCCTTCTGTTAAGTCAGGATGATTTGAAATATCTGCCATGAAATTACTAATCTGCCTATGGCCGACACTTTTACATGTGTTCCAAGTTAGCGCAATTTCTTCCAAATTATTGTAGAATGTGACAGGAAAACAGTGCAAATATGTGTTGAAAAATAAAGAAACCAAAGAAAACGATCTAGACTGTATTTTGGATAAATTGATAGAAAAACCTCATCAATAACACAGATCGATATTGACGTCACACAATAAGACCATTGGACAATAATAGCACAATCAAATGCAATATATTCCCAGTCTGTTTTCGGATAAAAGCATATATATTTGTACGAATGAAATCTTAAGCAATCTTGATCCTTGCTATTTAATATAATTTTTGACGCGCGTATCGCCGGACATTCTTTTCATGGTCATAGGTTATGACCCTATCATTTTGCAACGTACTGCATGCTTGGTGGTGGACCCTTTTACAGTTCGCCACTATGCTTTCCTATTTAATTGTACGATGACCGGACAGGCTGTGGACCCTTTGATGACGCCTACCTAAAGCCCATTGGGACGGTGGCGTTTGATGTTTGTCCATGATCTTTCTTGTCGTGCCCTTAATGGTTTATTCTCTTACTGCTCTGGCTTCTGCAAAGTCACTGAGTACCTTCATTGTGGCTTTCTAGGCTATTGTTTTTTTGTATTATATTTACACGAGCATATTTGTGTTTTACTTATATTGCCTATTGATGCTGCTTTGTTGGTTAGAGATTGGATCATGGCGGGAATTTCTTTATTTACACTGTCCTGTTTTAATGGGATGACAGTAGGGTAATTGTGAGGTTTGGTGCACCCTAGAACCGGTTTAAACCACCAGTGGCCTACTTTGCCACTGACCGTTCCAAGGCGGTAGCCCTATTGTCAACCCTTTTTGTGTTTGTGATGTCGTTTGCTTTTATTATTGCTTTTGCCTTCTTGTTTGTCTGTTTGCGTGTTTGTTTCTGTGTTTTGTGGTTGACTGTCCTCCTTGAATGCTACTTTCCCTGACCGATCTTTTTATATTTATTTTCTAAAAAATACCGTTCAGGGTCTATTTGTAGACGCAAGTAGTTCTTTTAACTGTTCATTCAACTGATTTAGGTCACATGTACCCCTTTTGCCCAGTTGGGAAATATTTCTGATTTAAATTATTATTTATTTTAGATGTTACTTTTTCCACAGGTCGTCTGTTATTCTACCAATCGTGGATGCGTTCATGGCAATATTTTCTGGAATGGTGTGTTTCTCCGTTCTCGGCAACTTGGCTCATACCTATAACGTTGAAATAACGGAAGTCATAAATGCAGGTATAAGTGTACTGTACATTTAATGAGTGTCAAATCTGTATTCCGAACTTGCTTTTATGGTAAATTTGATTGTATGAATTACCCCGGTTTTAAGTATCATCCGATGGTCTGGTCAGATGGTAAATAATGATAAATTCTAGTTTGGTCCTGGTTACGAAATAACTTCCGATCTTCGGATAAGTTATCTTTGTTACTGTTAGTTACACTACGTTGTCACCAGTACAAAACATGTAGGATTTACCTTTAAGTTTACAGTTTTATTACCATATACTTTTTACACAGCCTTTAACGGGCCTTCGTTGGTCTTCATATATATAAAAATAAAAAATACTGTAGCCATATCATTCCTTATTTGTATAGTTGTGCCGTAGAACTGGATGCATTTATTCATTTTAAGTTTGAAATATTGATATTATAATCTTTAGTTTTAATTGTTACGTTTATAACTTATTAAATCATTACTTAATTATGCTGTTTCATATATACACTGTGTATGTTTACGATGACTTAAGAAAAGGCGCATTTAATGGAGGGAAGTAATAAGCTGTCAAGTAAGCTTTTTTATGCGATGTATATACACCTATTGTGTTTCCTTGATCAAATACTTGTTATGTGAAATAGTAATTGTGTGTTGTTTTGAAGAATGACGTGCGTATCGTGAGATTTTATATCTAAAAATAGTTGTGAAATATACAGAAAACATAATTATAAATATCTGCATGTGGTTGCCTATATCTGAATAGAATCTTATCATTAATAGTTCACATCTCCATATATAAACAGGTATGTCTACGGGTGTGATCGCCTATATCACCGCCCTTTCTGCTCTGCCACTACCACAGTTATGGATTGTCTTTTTCATCGTTTCTACAGTTCTCACTGCGTTTGATGGACAGGTACGTAATGCCAATGAAATATATTAATTTGATTCAAATGTTACCGACTAATGTACAAATGTCAGTAGAGGGCGTCGCCAGTTGGGAGCGTCGGACTTCAGATCGCGAAGTCTTGGGTTCGATCCTCGCCATGGCCAGGTGATTTATCCATGAGCAAGATAATTAATCCATATTGCTTAGTACTGGTTCTTCCCAGGAAGGCATCGAGAGTGGTTAATATATATTGCAAGAACTTGCTTCGCAATCGATGTAACAGAAATATGTTTAAACCAAATGTATAAATTATACTTGTTGACACTGTAACGGTTTACACTCTCCTGGAGGATTTCTTCTCTTATAACTTCTTACCGTTTTATTTTCAACTAATCTTAACACTAAACCTAACTCCGATGCGATCTAAAAGAAGCAAAGGACGTATGCATGTTTGGATTCGATAACATAAGCCATGTATAGTCCATAACATATTTCAGTGTATATATCCCAAAACATATGCCATGTATATATGCTGATATAATTACAAACTGCGAACAATAAACATATTTGCTGCATTCTGATTGGTTAGTCATCCTTAAACACGTCAAAATAAAATAGTTCCAGTTGCGCAGGCGCATACTTAAGTGGAAGACCAACATTTGATGTGACCGGTAAAAGGAGACCGGAGAATGCTCGGGCTTCCAAACACTATATCAGGAAAACCAAGTGGAACGGTTCCGGCTTCCGAGCTTCCACCTGGCTACGCGCCTGCAGTGCCTAAAAACAGCTACGCAACTAGAAACATATTTCTTTTAGGAAGAGTAAAGATCTAGGTATATTCCTTTGGGCGGAGTAGATTTCAAACTTGAAAATGTGTGATTTGGCTGATCGGATCAACTGAAATTAATTTAATTTAGAGCTTACTGGGGCATGTGAAATAAAATAATAATAATAATAATAATCTTTATTTCCTCCATTTATAGGAGAGCATATATAAACAATGATGGATATAGAACAACAGTACCGTAATTTTAGATGTCAAAAATATTAAATCAACATATTTACATAATGTATAGGTCAGTATTTAAATTTAATTATCCGCATTCACTCCTTTCTCCGTGTTTGAAAACCGTAGTAATAATACTCGGCTGTATCACAATATCATAAAGCACTAAACATGTTAGCTAACCATTGCATATGTTAAATAATACAACAATATTTGTCCAAAATAGTAACAATGTATATGTAATTATCTATAAGGACAAACTTTCACCTACGGTTGTGACCTGCTCAGTAGTATTTAACTGAGTAAATGTCATCCATCGGGATATTTTACTTTGTTTTGAATATGTATATACAACGAGCCTTGCCGAAACGAAACGAGTTCATAGGGATATGAGATGACTCCTTGTGACTATATCTGGTTATTTATATATAAACACTGTTTTACCCGTTCTTACAAAATCATTTTGTGAATAATGTTTATGATAATTATAAGTAAATGATCACTGTTATCAGTATAGTAGTAATGACCTAGGCCAGCACTTAAGTCACACAGTTGTTCAGTTTGGCCTTTCGATATGAACTTACAATATGTATCAAAGCCAGCACAGCTTAAAATAGCTGTCCATAGTGCATTTCTTAGCGCATTGTTTATAGTGCATACATTAACAATATGTGTAATTTTATTATATATCATTCTGTTGCACTTTGGACATTTTTCCGGGCGGCTGAATGATAATAATTGACCCAGTACACGTATCGCTGTTTGACATTGTAGTCTTAATCCCGGTATTTTTCTACTTAATTGCCATATTCGACATGGAGCATTTATATTAAAAATATTTAACACCTGATCTTCTGACATCATTGAGGCAAGTCTTGATGGCATTTGTATAGATTCTAATGCATATATTTTATTTTTTAAAACCCTCTTCCATGTACATTTTGTAGGAAAAACTGAGTGGTCAACAAAATTATGCAGATAGTTAATTAAATCATATTTAACAAGTAATCTGTTTATATCGGGAATAAACCCATGTGTTTATTCCCGTCATCATCATTCTGATTTCTCTCGTGATCAGACGTGTCTAAAACCAGTCTCGTGACTAGCATTTGAAACCACGCGTTTAAATATTTAAGTAATTTTAATTACAAAGTGAAAAAACCACGGTTAGTATTCAAACATAGGAAATTTAAGTAACGTTCTTAACGTCTTGTAAAACAGGATAAAGAATATATTTAAACCTATCGCAGGTATTAAGCAAAGGATCTTTGAGTAAAATAAACAAATATCGCGAACGCGAACGCAATTAGAGTTATAACGTATCACATCGCGTGTTATATCGTGTAAATCGCGTGTACCACTGTGTTTTTGTGTTAATATTGATATATTGTGCTGTATTGTATTGTCCTGTGTTGTGCTGTACCAGAAAGGAAAGAAAGATAAGAAAAACAGGAAACAAGTAAGTTTAGAGGATAAATTAACATTAGAATAATCTTAATAACCTTTTCTTAAATCCAGTAACATATTTCTAATATTTAGCGGAAAGCATTGAAATCTTTGAATATACCAGAAATAAGTCTGATTCTGTTTAGCTAATAGCAAATAGCAAAGTGACTTCCTGGATCTGATTGGTTCAAATTTCAAGCCGTTTTGTGAAATTAAGTTAGTGTCCATAAACCACTTCATTTTAGTTATAATACAAGTAAAGTTTAGCTAATACATCAAACCAATCTGTATAACCACTACTAGTTTCTATCTAACTGTTATAATCGCAATTCCTTATTGTCTAACAAGTCGTGCAATTCGCGTGTTTCACTGTGTTCTTTGTTCTTTGTGTTGAATTGTGATATATTGATATATTGTACTGTATTGTGCTGTTCTGTGCTGTTCTGTGATATATTGTGCTGATCTGTGGTGTGCTGTGTAAGAAAGGGAAGAACAATAATAAAGACACAAGTCAAGTGAGTTTAGAGGATAAACTAACATCAGGATAATCTTAATAACCTTTTCTTAATCCAGTATCATACTTCTAATATTTAGCGAAAAGCAGTGAAATCTTTGAATAAACCGGAAATAAGCTCGATTCTGATTGGCTAAGAGCAAATAGCAAATTGAAATAGCAAATTGTCTCCCTGGCTCTGATTGACTCCTTTTTCAATCCAATTTGGGAAAATTCACTTAGCTCTCATAACCAAACTTTCTTCTATTATTTTCCTTGTAGTCTTATTAGGGCCATAGTAACAAATTTAATATCTTACATTTACATTTTACTCTGACGGGCCCGTTGTCAAACAGTTTTGTGTAATAAAAATCCAAAAAGAATCTAACTCAATTCTATAGAAAATTTTCTCCTTGATTCTGATTGGTCCATTCTCAAGCCACTTTGTGAAATAAAACTGAACACTAAAACATCAAGCCAAACTTCAATAAACAATTCCAAATGGTCTAGTACTCAAACTGCTGACGATAAACCACCTTTCAGACACATTTAATAACCATTTCCTAGCCGTTCGACATAATTTTAGTATTTTACATAGACAACTAAATCTTTGCACAAACCGGAAATAAGATTAATTCTGCTCGATTCTGATTGGTTCATTTTCAATCCGGTTTGTGAAACAAAAATTAAAACTTTGCCAATATCTCAAATCTCCTAATATCTCTTAAGTAGGGTGAATTAAAATCTTATTAGGGCTATAGCAACAGAATTTAGTATCTACATTTGGCCCGTTATCAAACAGTTTTGTGAAATAAAAATCCAAAAAATTAAGAATCTAACGCGATTTGATAGAAAATTTTCTCCTTGATTCTGATTGGTCCATTTTCAATCCGATTTATTAAACAAAATCCAAAGTAAATTACAACAAATCTACATTATCAGTGGCAACAGACCTGTTCTTTTTGTATCTCTCCTTACGTTATTTCCTATATAGTATATATCTGTCAGACATAACCATGAATATAAGCTGTGTGGATCTGTTTAGCAGTAGTGGTAGTAGCAGTGGTAGTAGTGAGAGTGGAAGTGAAAGTAGTAGTGAGAGCGAGTAGAGGAAGCAAATGTAGTGGCCACACCGACGGGGACAACTCCATAGCGAGCTGTTTAACGTGTTCCCCCACCACGCAACGTACTAGCATGGTAGTTAGGACCTATAGAGATAGCCTGGTGGGCATCACACCAGAGACAGTGCCGCATGCGGAGACGGCGGTACCAGTACCGATAATAGTACCATCAGTACCAGTTGTACCGGTGGTACCAGTAGTACCAATAGCAGTAGAACCAGTAGTACCAGATACGCATGAAAGTAATGAACCATGGGTAACTAAGGACAAACCCCAGAGAAGCTCTCCACCGTACACGGCTTCAAAGCTCGTGACTGTCATGATGACATTATGTACAGTAGCTGGGCAGTTCCCACCCAAATGTTACGAGAAAGTAGTAGAAGCCTTTATCACGCATGTAGGTGCTGCCTTCTGCACACTAAGGCCTGTGGGTCAAGGTCAAAAACCACAATTCTGTATTGCAGAAAATAAGTTACATATAGCCAAGCAGTTCACATATGGTCAAATGGACTACAAACTAGTACCGGTAATCTCCCCTAGAACATCCAATAGTAAAACAAACCAGGATACAGCATATAGTAAGGGGGTGGCCCATACAAATGTAACCAAAGACATAACAGAGGAACGACTAAAGGCATATCTGGACGTAAAAAACAACAAGATAATTAGCGCATATGTGTCTAATAGGCAATCAAACCAAAACTCAACTACGATCATTATAACCTTTAGTACGGCAAGCATCCCGTCTTTTATTAAAACAAAAACAGGAGCTTTAATTGAAGTTAACCCAGCTCTTCTAGCTATCATAAGATGTAATAACTGTTAAATGTTCGGACATAGCACTCTAAAATGTACTAAAGGACCCTCATGCCCTCACTGTGCAGGAGATCACACAGGTGCATACTGTCAGCAAAGAAATAATAAAAAATGTGCAAACTGCCATAAAAAGCACAGCGCAGCTTACAAAGGCTGCCCTTCGTATCATGAATACCTAAACATAGTAAAAGGCAAAAATGCAATAATAAAAAAATCTCATGTGGGTTCAAAAAAGCCAGTAACCTCACCGGCACCCACACCTTCTCAAAACAAAGAACGCGTCCAGGTAGTGTCTGAGGTAATACCACTGGCTCCTGATCCAAAGACAGAAGCAATTATAAGAGCCATAATTAAGAAAATTGTACCAAAACTGGGGGTACCCAATATAGAACAAATACTAGTAGACAGCATAATTGATGATGCTATAGCTTCAGAAACGGCCCACACAATAGCACCAACCAACCCCGCCCCCAACACCATAGTCAACGGGACATGGAGCAAACAAGGGGCCAACAGAGACCCAACCCCTCCCACACCCCACTGGGCTAACATGCCAGACCACGGGCCGATATATGATCAACACAGATCATTCAGATTGAATAGAGGACCACCCCCACCCCCACCCCGATGGGGCAATCTCCCATATAAAGCACATAGGCCGCAATATAGAGTTCACCCATTAGACAGGAGGCCCCTTCAAAATTGGGGTTACTTACCACAACCCCCATACTACCCATACTAAGTAAATAGGGTAAAACTCCCCAATGTAGCCCCAACCACTACTACTAGGATCATGACTTATTACACCCTAAAAAATAATAAGTTTAATTTCAAGAAACAGAACCTAGTAGTCATGTCTTGGAACGCCAGGGGCCTAACGGGGAGGAAAGCGCATAAAGCAACAGAACTCCAACAGGTATTAGAAAATATGAACCCTAAACCAGATGTAATTTGCATTGAAGAAACATTTTCAAAAGAAAAGGCGGTTCAATTAATTGGATATCAAACACCAATTAATACCCAGAGGCCAGGCCTTCAAAAAAAGGGGGTAGCGACTTATGTTAGAGAAGGGATCCAATTGATAGAAAACAAAGTCAAAACAATAGAAAACATAGAATACAACTCGGTCAAAATACATGGAACCACACAAAACGTGATTATAATTAATGTCTATATAGCCCATACCGACTATGCCACTGAAAATAATATAAGAGCGTTATGTAACAATACAACACGCTGTACAATCATGACCGGGGACTTCAATTTAAAAGACCCAATGTGGAACCCCCCTGGCGATCCAAGGCATGACAATCAGGCTAAGTATCTTATAGAAGCCGTTAATGATAGAAATATGCAAATAATCAATAATAATCAGGCCACTAGATTAGGTGAAGACGGTCAACGGGACTCTACCCTAGACCTTAGTATAGTATCAAATAGTATAGCCCATAAAGCAACCTGTAGTGTATTAGATAACACTATAGGAAGCGACCATTATCCTACGATCACTAGCATTAGTTTCAAAACCCAATACCAGCCCATAGTCATTCAAGCTAAATGGAAGGTAGATAAGGCAGATTGGACTAAGTTTAAACACATGTGACCAACACTTCGACTACAGCACCCCTGAGACCAATATCCAAGGTAAATACAATGATTTTACAACAGAATTACAAAATGTGTGCAAAACGGCAATTCCAAAAACTAAAGCCGGTATAAAGAAAAGAAAGAACGTTTTTCCCTGGTGGACAGACCAATGCAAAATAGATATTAAAAAAAGGGAAAACCTCAGAAAAACATATAACAGCAATAAAAACGATGAAACCTGGAAAAAATTCAAAACCCAGAGATCCATAGCAAAAAATACTATCAAAAAAGCAAAATATGAATGCTGGAAACAATTCATATCCCTAATTAACTACAAAACAACATCGAAACAAGTCTGGAACATAGTTAAAAGGTTCAAAGGTCAACCAATGGAACCGATACCCACTTTAGTACAGGATCAAAAAGAAATATATGATAACGAAACTAAAGCAAACACACTGGCATCCCAATATCAGAAAATAAGCAGTGATATGAATTATGACGAACAATTTCTAAAAGTAAAGAAAGTAAATGAAACCATGTATGATAATATAATGGAAACAGAGGGAGACCACTCTGACTGCAAATTTAATAAGCCATTTACACTCTCTGAGCTCAATTTAGCCTTCCTAACATGTAATAGCACAGCCCCGGGGGAAGATAGCATTCATTACGACATGATAATTAACCTCACAACAAATGGCAAAATCAAACTGGTCGAATTATATAATTATTCCTGGTCAACTGGAACACACCCCGAAGAATGGAGTGAATCCCTCATAATCCCCATCCTAAAAATGGGAAAAGATAAAACCCTCCCATCGTCGTACAGGCCTATATCCCTGACCCCAGTACTCTCTAAAATCATGCAAAAAATGATAAAACCCAGAATTATAGCCTATGTAGAACCACAGGGCCTAATGTCAATAGATCAGTCAGGATGCAGGCCATACCACTCCTGCATCGACCACCTCGCACGACTAGAAAATGATGGTAGACAAGCCCAACTTGAAAATAACTACTTACTAACCGTATTCATGGACCTTAGTAATGCATTTGATATACACTGGAACAAGGGAGCCCTCATGTTAATGTATCAGCTGGGAATCAGGGGGAGACTACTCAAATGGCTCAATGTATTTTTAATGGAAAGAAAAATTAAAGTTAAAGTAAATGGTCATATATCAGACACCAAAATAGCAGAAATTGGCTGTCCCCAGGGTAGCGTTTTGTCCCCAATCATTTTCTGTATATACATGAATACCCTAAAAATAGCGGTAACGGAGCACAACGAAACTATTACAACACGGTTAAATCACACCCAACTAGCCCAATACGTCGATGACGGGGCCATGTGGATAAAATCTCGAAGTCCGGTTAAATTAACAGAACTAGGGCAACAACTGATGTCCAAAATTGAAAAGTGGTCAATAACGTGGGGTATGAAAATAAACCCCGAAAAAACCCAGGTCATGGTAATATCAAAACCAAGAAGATATCCCGAAAAAGAATTTAAACTAAAAAAATTGGAATTATGTAACAAAACAGTAGAATACGCGCCACATGCAAAACTCCTGGGAATGTACTTCGACAGGCATTTGACATGGAAGAAACACATCACTCATGTCATAGAATGATGTAATAAGGATATGCGCCTGCTTAGAATGTTAACTAACAGCACGTACGGTGCAGATAAAACATCCTTAATCAACCTATACAAAGCGCTAATTTTAAGTAAAATCAGTTATGGAGACATAGCATATGCCTCCGCGTCCGACAGGTTACTACATAAATTACAGGTGATACAAAATAAAGCCCTCCGCATCGCCACAGGGGCACATAGGTCAACCAACATAATTGGACTCATGGCGGAATGTGCAGAAACGCCACTCTTTATACACCGCGAAAAGAATATGCTTAAATACTGGGCAAGATCAACCCGGTTAAAACAAAACCTACCAATTAACGCGAAAATAACAAAGATAGGCATATTCGATCATAAAAAAGATAATACTCGCCTAAAACTCCCGTATACTCAGCAAATACAAACCTTGTTAAGTAAACATAACATGACCAATCTAACAATATCAAAACCCGTCTACCCCGATAATACGCTAATACGAATCTTAAAGCCGTGCCTAGATCTCACCCATTTACTCAATAAAAAACAAACAGAACCCGCGATAGCACGCAATATAAGTATAGACCATATAGACAACAACTATAAGGATTATGTCAAAATATACACAGATGGGAGTAAAAATTCCGAGAAAGAAATAGCCGGATCGGGAATTTGCATATACAGTACCAACAATACTTTGAATTTAGAACAAGGTTATAAAGTAGACCATAGGTTATCAGTATACACAACCGAACTAGTAGCGATTCGAATAGCGCTCACATGGATAATAAGACTCAAACCCGAAAAAGTGGTGATATTCAGCGACAGTCTGAGTTCACTACAATCAATAGCTAATGGTACTAACAATAGTAGACCCGACCTAACTTATACGATCTTAAAACAAATCAACACCATTTCAGAATTAAACATACTTTTAGAAATGAATTGGATTCCCAGCCACGTAGATATAGAAGGGAATGAAAGGGCGGACTACTGGGCTAACAGAGGGGCAAGCAAACGCATCCCCATACCCGTAACATTAGGCCTTAAAGAAGTATATTCGATAATTAAAGCTAAAATGACAAGCGAGTGGAAGCAAAATTGGTCAAAAGCTACCACACAACGTATTTCAATGCACCCCCATGTACTACAATATAGCGAAGATAGGCGCATGGATATTGCATATACCAGACTAAGATTAGGACATAGCCGGCTAGGAAACAATGATAAGATAAAAACTAGCAACGGTCTAAGCACAGATTGCGAAACATGCGGTCAAAACGGATCATTTGACCACACCTTCTTTGATCCCTCGGGTCTATGCCCCTTATACTTAAGCCAACGCGAAACACTAAAAACCGACCTTCTCAAGTTAGGAATAAAGATAATAGACCAAAAAGCGCTATTAATCCCGGAAACGCAATATGTAGCAGAAACGCGGAACGCGGTTTTTAAGTTCCTCCGATCGACAGGAGTATTATACAAAATATAGGCTCGAACATGCTCTGTTGCCGCTAAGTATTCAGTAAAAAGGCAAAAGTGGTGATATTTATATATATGGGGATCGCTGACACGCATGTAACAGTCATTTTTATGCGTAATATGTGTGCCGGATGATCCTCATAATTATATATTAAACTCATATGGTGTACATGTGTGTGGTCATATTTACGTAGCAAATAGCCAGTGAAGGAATATGTATGTAGGTATATGTCGTATGTAGCATGAAATGTATGGGTCTATGTGTATATTTAGCCATATGGGAGTATACTGTTTATCTGCTCTTGACTTCTGCCATCATTAATATAAATGCATAAACGGAATTGCACACATTGATATTCTACCAACATATCTCAATACGACTTATTAACGTTAAAACACCAAGTAAATGGACCCACACAATACTTGCAGCACCATTGCCCCTTGGTATAAGGCGGTCAATACGTGCTTCGCTCCAATGGACGCCGAGAGAGGGATGGGAAAGCAACTAGGGGTGGAACCCATAATTTAAAAACCATTGAAAAACCAACATTTCATTAAACGGTGCTCTCACTTTGGACCGCGCGGATAATTTCAATCCGTTTTGCAAAACAAAAATGCAGCTTACACCTGATTGGTTCATTTTCAATCCGTTTCGCGAAACAAAAAACCAACAAATCCCTGGTTGGTCCATTTTCAATCCGTTTTGTAAAACGAAAATAAACCATAATTTCAACTACATGGGGATCGAACATGTACCATGTAAAAAAAATGTATGATTATATAGGTAATGTAAACATACCAAGATATGGACAAGTCAAAACGCCCTATTACTATAAAACTTAGCGAAAGTTAAAAACGATTAGTTGAGTCTAATGTGGGGCTTCATCTGCACGTGGAATAATTTATGTGATACAATAATAGCCGATGGGCACAAGTGATCATCTTGGTTCAATCCCGGGCGGCGCCGCAAACATGCGGTCCTGCAGCTAGGGTGCGAACCGGGGGGTCCGTGTCAGTAAGCTTGAGTCTGGGCCCGTACACTCGCTTAAAACTTAGAATAGGACAAACCATATCATGACAGGCAGAATACAATATAACAGATACAAAAGGTTAGGTAAATAGAGAAGATGTACAGTATAAACTATAAGTATGGTGCACACGGACATTGTAATATGGGTCCATGGCCAAATCCGCCATCCTTCCTGACACTCGGTAATGACGGGTGGTGTAACTCGCCCTGGTAAGGCTCTGAGAGCGCTGAGTAGGGTTAACGATGAGGACGAGGCACTGGACCCTATATCAATAATGGGGACAACATCGCACGGTGGGGCCGCGCTATCAAATGAATGCCTAAACTATGAAGGAACTACACCTACATAGGTGGCGAGTCTCTCCACTGACACAAATACAGCAAGTGGATGCTCGCTGTAGTCTTAAGGGCGTGCAAACGTATTCAAGTTTAGGCTTGAAGAAGACTTAAAAGATGGGGTAGCGCGACACCACTGTGTGGTGTTTTAAAGGGTATATGAACAGACGTACATAGCAGGCCCGGTTATAGTTACCATTTAGAGAAATAATTAAGTATTAGCATAGGCAAGTTACAGCAACTCGTGAAGCACTAGAACCATAATAACTAAAAGCAGTATGTAATAAATATTGGTATAGTGAGGTCGATTTACCGGCCGTATATATGAGAGTATGTGTAGCTAAATAGATCCCGCATATATCCTATGCGTGGGCATGTATGTATATATATGTGTATGTATGAAAACCACAAGATAATTGTTTTAGTATTGAAATGTGTAGTAACTATTTTATGAATTTGTATTTGCTTGTCTCTGTCTCGAAAGTGACTTTTTGACATGTCTCATATACTCATATATGAATAACTTCATCGATTATGGATTTCAAGATTAGGTTGATGATGGGAGATCTAACTGTTCCTGTAATACCCTAATCACAGAGTCAGTATGGGATTTCATGAACATGTTGATATTGCATTGTCTAACCGTCTCGCCACTAGGTTGTCTTGTATCTTTGGTTGCTGATTTGATTTGTATTGTAGTGTGTTGTGCCTTGCTTAGTGTCAATCTCGTTCATAAAAACAGTAATAAGATCGCTTAAAAACTAAGTGATTTCTATCCGGTCCGCGCCGTGTCCAAATTGACAATTCCGACCTTGACATTTACAGCGACCTTGACCATGAATAACATAGTTAAGAAACTCGGCAATAAATACATATTTTAAAGTAGGACACCCAAGTAGGTTAGGTCAGGTCAATAGAACACGACAGGTTAAGGTCGACGCAATTAAGTTGAAACATCTAGGAAATCAGTGAAGTGTTTATATGTATGAGTGTGTATGAAATATAATAACTACCTGTAATGGTAATTCTGTATATATCTACTAAGTGTATGTATGGATATCTATGTGTATGTATGAAATCGTACAATTATCCTTATATATATTTACCTACTATGTGGTATCACCCAATATTCGTATATATATATATATATACTTCGTGCATGAATGTACGTTTATGTGTATGGATGAAATCTTAAATTTGTCTATATAAGTAACTACCTTTGACACTCGCGTCAGTCGAATAAGTAATTACAATAAAACGCGTCTTGAGGAAATATCGAGCGGTGTTATAGTGGGAATAGCACACTTTAGGCCACCTTTAGGCATTCGATTTTTTTGTATTTTAACAAGTATAGAAAAAATCAAATTAATAAGCAAATAAGTATACCAGTAGAAGCCATACAAAAACGTTAACTTTTTATTGTGTATTGTACCACAAGGGATGTGACCGTCTTAAATTCTAACAAATACACTAATAACAATGTAATATTTCATAATTAAGTACAAATTAATGTTAAATATAAAACCAGTAAACACGGCACATACCCATTTAGGACTAAAGAGCGCCTCCTTACGGTCCCTTTCATCACCAACATGTGGGCCACAGCCCACAGGGGCAGTCTTGACTGGAAACCGTTATCGACCATAATTGGCCTTTCACTCCCCGTGGTAGCATTCCCCTTGCGCGAACAAGATGTGGAAATGCTGCCACAGTACCTCAGACCAGACGCACACGCTATGCCCCAGGCATAGCAAACAGCAAACTGTACATCAACAAATGCCCCAACACATACAAACATACAACACAGTAATAACCGAACAGGCCCCAGTTCGATGACCACAAGTATTAGTATGCTGCAAATGGACACGCTTATCATCCCCAAGATGGCGTGGTACAGGCATACCCCTCATCAAAACCCAGCAAATATGATATGTTAAAAACATAATCATAACACTACAAACAAGCACGCACCACATATAACACAACGCCAAACAAAGCTAGGACCGGAAGGAGTCAATACACGAAATTAGGTTGAATTAACCGCTGTTGTTGACACCGATTTTAGCACATATTTAGGCATTAAACAGACCTGTTGGCAAGGTCTATATCAGCTTCAAAATTACACCTTTAAAAGTCCAGACTCTATTGTGCCCATCGCGTCAGGTATACCTTGACGTGTTCGTTGGCGGACGGACTATACACCTTAGAACTACACACACACACACACACATGTGTTTGTTTATCATCATTCAAATATCTCAATAATCTATTGACAAATATTTGTTTTGATACATACTTGCAGGGTAATCTGCATAATTGTGAGAAAAATTGCAATTTTCTATAGTCAATTTCAGATTCAATTGACGTAGCGCCTAGCGCATGCAACGCTAAGTCTGTCCAAATATAACGAGGTAAATACTGCATAAATTGAATACAAAAACGATGCCCTCGTTCTAATTGATTCAAATCAGATATTGATAACGTGTTCATTAATTCACACCCGAACAGGGCTTTTGGAAGAACAACCGATTTATAAATTTTGAGTGACGTTAATGGATTAAGCCCGTTAGGATGAATACCACTATTAACAAGGCTTAAAAACGTACCTCTTAATTTCTTGTTTGATTCGCGCACAGAGTGTTCGATGCTTAAATATTTATCACATATAATACCAAGATGAGTGTATTGCTCAACTTCGGATATGCAATTATCGCCTAATATCCAACGTCGGCTAGTTCTCTTAAACTGAGAACTTGTTTCATTAAAAACTATAACGGCGCATTTCGACGGATTGTATTCAAATCGCCATTTCATGGCATAACTGTTACATATACGTAACATGTTATCAAGGCCGTTCTTAGAAAATGAGACCAATACCATGTCATCTGCTACTGTAGGTGAACCAGACGTTAAATTGAAGATGGACAAACCGTAACCGCTTTGTTCCAGCTCTCGTATGATACCGTCTATGAATAATAAATACAATAAAGGTGAGCTTTTACCACCTTGTCTGGTACCCTGTAAAACACTAAACCACTCAGACATGCATCTTTGATTTCTAACACAACTCGTCATATTGCGGTACATATCAACAAAAGCAAGAAAGGGATGGACATCTATATTTGTTTCGTAATGCTTAACAAAAAGACCGTCGTGCCACAAACGATCAAAGGCTTGCCTAGAGTCTAGAAAACAAGCATAAACTTTACTGTTATTTTCTTTTCCATAAAGAATGCATTCTCTAAGCGAGAATGATGTCATTGTGGTCCCCAGTTGTTCTTGAAATCCCCCCTGTTGAGCACGTATAGTTTGCAATATTTTCATTTTGGTTCTACCAAGTAAAATGTTTTCATAAATTTTAAGTAGCGTAGGAGATAACGTGATGGCCCTATAGTTATTAGGATCATCTTGACGCTTTTTGCCGCCCTTGTGAAGGGTAATTATAATGCCCTTATTCATTGTCAGGGGAGTATAAGATAGTTTTAACATGGCAGAATATAGATTTGATATGACATTGATTATAATGTCACCTCCATATATAAAATGCTCATAATATGCGTTATCAAAGCCGCAAGCTTTGCCACGCTTACATGAACGTATGGCTGCCTCTACGTCAGAAGGCGAAAACCTTACAACTTCAATCAAGGAACTAGTATGTGTTAATTCAGGCAACAGCATATTTAATTTTGTATCTATATAATTTTTCCATTCATCATCGTATTTTGGATTATCAAACGGTTTATATAAATCTTTAAAGTAGTGTTGCCATTGCTCTGTTATGCATTGAGTATCTCGGTATACGACGCCATTAAATTTAATTTCGGCACCTGCTCTACAATTTGATTGTTTGCGTCGTCTATTGACTAATTTCCAAAATTGCTCTTTGTCAATTTCTGCAGATTCATTAATCTCATCATCTAATTTCGTTAAATAATTTTAAGCGTGATATCTGTGAAGTTTTCTAAATTCACACTTTGCTTGCTTATAATGAGAGAAGCTTGGTGAAATATTACCTCGAGGTCTACCATCAGTTAGCCATAATTTGCGTTTTTCTTTCATAACTTTATGTGCATCTGTGAGAACAGAGTTCCAATAAGGCTTAAGAAAATGCCTGAACTTGGATTTTGGAAAGCAATTTTCTGAAGATGCAACTACTGTTTTAACAATAAGATGATACATTTTTTCAATGTCATCTTTAGTATTAAGATGTGCATTCTGGGATTCAATTAGGTCAGTTGAAGCATTCAACATGTCCTGATATGCCTGAATTTCTGTTGGTTTTACTTTCCTCCAATTTTTTCCAAATTCATTTGCTTGCGGCACTCTATTATCAACGGATATGTCTTGACGTATTTAAACAGTCGTCATCTAAGATTTCGCAATACAAAATACAGTATTCGCGTTCGACAGGAATCAATATATAATCTATTAACGATTCACTGCGTTCATCATAAGATACAAACGATGTTTTAGCGCCAACACATGTATCTAATGTGTTTATAGTCATGCAATTTGTATCAATCAGAAACTGATTAAAATACTGATCTCTGCCGTCAAGATTACCAATGCTTTGATATCTGGCGTTAAAGTCCCCCATGAATATGACCATACCATGTTCAGAGTACATACTCCAAAGATTATATAACTTATCAATATAGTCTTTAAAGCTTCTGATCGGATGGTTACGACACGGAAGGTATACTTGAAATACGAACATATATTGAAATTTAGAGACCTGAAACTGTATACCCACTATCCTGTCATCATCGATGCTTAGTGGTGTAATGTATTGGTCATGTTTAACATGCCACATGATTGCAACACCGCCTTTTCCAACACGTCTATTGCCTTCAAGTTCTAAGTTGAAGTCTGAAACTGCGTGTGATTTATAATTGTTATCGATTGCATCAAAGAAGTGCAAATTATGACTGTAAAGCCAGTGCTCAGACAGTCCACATAAGTCTATCGCATGTTTGTTAAGCGAATCACACAGATTTGTACTGCTAGACATAATTCCTGTAACGTTCCAGGTGAGAAAATTAAACTTGCTAACGAGAGACATTTTCACGGTGTTTGTTTTTTTAGGAGACGAATACATCGACTTATTTAATCAATATCTAGACACTGGTAAATAGTATCGTGTTCGTAGTAAGCGGTTTGCATTCGATTGTTTTGCCGGCTATATTGTTGCACATTACACTCAGACCATGGTTTATTTTGCTGATCGCGCCGCTCACCATAAGTGCGCATTTTAGTATTTTGGTTTCGCGATAACCAAGGTTTGCACACAACGTGGCGTGGCCAGAAGCCGTCATTTTCAAGTAAACCACTATCCAAGTTTGCTTCGACGTTGAGCTGTATAACAACCTTGTCGGGAACACGACGGGAAGGGAATATATTTATTTTTGTTACTTTTGGGCCACGACGACTGACATAGCTTGCAATTTTGTTTTCATTAATGGTGTTATTAAAGCCACCTACGTAATACCGCTTTATCCGCTTACGCACATAGACACTGAAGTCTTCCTCGTATCCATTACTCACTGCGTCACGATTTGTAATTCTCACAGGAATACCATTTTTACATGGGCGACTAGGGATACCGATTGCGCTAATAATATCCGAAAATGTCACCGGACTATTTTTGGTACAACGCGTCATATTATTAGTATGTATTACTGTTTTGCCTTTCTTACGATTTTGAATTGTGTTTTCTCCCTTGGTTCTGGGATAATACAGTAGTAATATGCATTGCATTCGATTCGTCTGATTTATCGGGAACCACACATTCTGCTGAATATTGGTTATTTTCAGATACATGTTCGGAAACTGACTGAGCGGGAGAGCCAATACTAGATGAAATATTGTGCATTGTAATGGGACTTGATGCGTTTCCTGACAAAAAATCAGCAATTTCGTCTGCATTTGTTTCATGCCGATATATATTGTTAATTGTGGGCATAACAACGTTACCAAACGTATCAATAGGTTTCAATACCGTGTCAAACTCACTTATTCCGACAGTGTGTAAATCTGAAACATCTGTAGAAATACGAAAGTTGTCAACATTTGGATAAAGGGCCCTCTCAACAACCTTGTTACTACTAGCCTGAATACACTCTAACGATTCTCTCGGTTTTATTAGTTCAGTTCTATCTGAGTCAAGCTCAGTTCTTTTTAGGTCACTGACATAACTGTTTATTTGTTTCGCACTATCCTTGGCAGTTTCAGAACATGCCTGTATGTCCGTTTTCAAGCTAAATACTGTCTTTGTAACAATTTGTATTTGTTCAGCTCGTATCCGTTTGTTTGCTACCATGCACTGTTTCATCATGAGTAGTTCTGCCTGCAACGACGTTACCGTATCCTTTAGTATAGTGACGTCATTGCTGCACATACATGTTGTTGTTGTTGTTATCGACGCATGGAGTTCCGGGGCAGCTGCGCTACGCGACTGTGACAACAATTTTCTTCGGGAAGTACTTATTAGGTATTTAAGAAAAGAATAGTCGTCCCCCTCGATTACTGCCAGCAACGTTCGTATGTCATTGGCCAGCTTAACTGCTAATGTTTCACCTTTACGGGTATACACACGTCTTTTCATCTCCGCTTGTAAACCGTACGGGAAATCTTCCGATTCCTTCAAGGTGTCGTATAGCACCAGGCGCATTTCTTCGAGTTTTGTCTCGCACGAGCCGTAGTCCCGTAACAAACGCGTAACGAATAACTCTCCCGGTAGCTCACGGAATAAGTTAATAAGACGGTTGCATTCATTTAATTCAGTTGATTCCATGTGTGTCTCCTCGCTCGGCTATATGTTCTCATCCGGGTCACATAGTGATGGACGACCAGCAGACACAGACACAGGAACCTTGACTTCAGTAGTGTCGGTTAATAGTATTGGTGTCAGTTCAAACATCTGATCATTTAAACATTCAGAATCCATTTTGTCTATACAAGTTAACACGACGACCTGTTACGTTGTCTGTATATATGTAAACAGAATGCGTCAAATTACTGTTAACAGAGGTATAGTTATTATCACTGACCGTATTCCCCACAGGTACACAATGCTGGATTAGTACGGTTTAATACAGGATTAGTTCACAGAATGCACTCAATTTCCTATATTGCCTACGGCAAACTAGAAAAACACTATATCAGGAAAACAATGTGGAACGGTTCCGGCTTCCGAGCTTCCACCTGGCTACGCGCCTTTAGGAAGAGTAAAGGTCTAGGTCTATTCCTTTGGGCGGAGTAGATTTCAAACTTGAAAATGTGTGATTTGGCTGATCGGATCAACTGAAATTAATTTAATTTAGAGCTTACTGGGGCATGTTAAATAAAATGGATGATCAGTAAAAATTATCATTGATATACGTTACCGATGCTATGCATATATTCCATTAAACAGTTCATCTACATATTCCATTTTAGATGATTCCAGTCGATATGGTTGTACAAATCGTTTGTGAGATGTTTCCCCGACTTCTGCCGCGATACAGAATTCACACATTGGCTGCCTTTTCAATAATCCTCTTCCTCGGCTCTTTACCAACGTGCACAGGGGTACGCATATCGGGATTTGGAATGGGATTTTAAATCATTCAATACCTGTACAAGAAATCAGACTGAACACTTCTTATAACACTTCTTATAATAAATGTCAGCAAAAGGTTTCATGTAATCAATCTACCATGAAATATCAATTAGGCTAGAAAAATATAATACAGTATTGATTCACGATATCCATATATGAAACATTGGCGTTTTCTTATATATTTATTTCCACATACATTTATTTTCTGATCTGATCAAAATTGACTTTTGACAACATTTGGGTAATTGTTTTACTTGTGTCGAAGCCTGGTATAGTTTATTTTCCAAAGCATTGATATTATGAATATTCGTGGATCAATCTAGGTTAATGCTTTGAACAATAAAGTGAATGTGGGGATGATAACTGAATTCTTTGAGTGCGTTTTATCGCTTTTAACGCGTTACACACCTATGCAATTACACTATTAAATTCAAACCTTGGAACAAAGTAAAATAAGATATTATGTTTTTATTGTACTGATACTGAACATGTTTGTGATGTCATATCCTGTCATTTATTCATCTTTGTTGTTGTTTGTTTTTGTTTGTGTTTGTGTTGACTGTGGTCCTTGAATGCTACATTTACTGTTCGAATTTTATATCCACATTTAGGGCAGAACATATGCCGACGTTTACCGTTTATCCATACGTTGACAAGGTATGATACCACATAGGCATTTATGGAATGGAACGGAACATGTTGCAAAGGTCGATAATGAAGTAAAGCGGTCACAGAGCGAAGCCATCTGAAACAGATTTAGAACGACGGTTTACTTAAAGATGAATGGCCACCGTTTTTGTAGTATTATCAATTAACAAATTTAACTCTTAAACATCATATTAACATTTCTTGATAGTCCGGGAGAGAAATATACATTTAAAACCGCTACTAAGTTGTATGTAAAAACAAGTATTATTTGCATGACGTAGAATCTACCTTTACCACTGCGTGATTGCACAGGGAAATGAGGTAAATCTGAATTGTACTTTAATTTACGCATATTTGTCCCGTCGCGTCGCGTAACACTTGTTCATTACTTGAAATTCCTCAAATGCTTTTGAAATAGTTGTTCCCAAACTTCACATAAACATAACAATTAGATGACCTTATGTCCCTCTACATAATCATTAATCATTCTAAATTATCACCGAAGTATGAACATTTATTTCCCTTAAAATTCATACGGGGATATTCATCACCTTCAGTGATAGTTCTAGGTTTTGTTTCCGCTAAATAACATCAGTTGGGAATGGGATATTGGCATGAAACTTTCAGGATAGGTAGCTTATATGACGAGAAAGCTTGGGGTTGCATTTGGGGTCATTGGAATCAAGGTTAATGTCACTGTTACTAAAAACCGGAAAACGGTTTCCGTTCAATAAATTCAGTTAGGAATTAGATATTGGCATGAAACATTCTGGGTAGCTAGCTTATATGAAGTGAAAGCTTGGGGATTGCATTGGCGTCACTGGGTTCAAGGTCAAGGTCACTGGAACTTAAAATAGAAAATATTTTCCGTTCAGTATTCAGTTAGGTATGAGATATAGGCATACATTTTCTACAAAGGTAACTTATATAAAAAACAAGCTTGTGATTGCATTTGGGGTCGCTGGGTATCCCATTTAAGGTCAATATCACTGTAATAAAAGTAGAAAAATGGTTTTCGAACTATAACTTTAGTTATAAATGAGATATTGGCCTGAAACTTTCTGAATAGGTAGCTGGTATGAAAAAGAATTTTGGGATTACATTTAAGGTCATTGGGGTTAAGGGCACTGTTACTGAAAATAGAAAAAAAAAGCGTTTCAAAATATTTTCAGAATTATCTAGCTTGAATATTTTCATAATTAGTCACATTTCTTTACTTAGAATTTGCCTTAAATAAAGATATACAAATCTAACAGGAAAAGTAGCATTTAAGGACGACAGTCAACCACAAATATAGATATAAAAATCGAACAGGAAAATCAGAATTCAAAGACGACAGTCAACTACAAACACACACATAAACAAAGAAAAACATTAAAGATGAATAAAAGGCCAAATAAGACATCACAAACATACAAGGGTTGACAATAGGGCTACCGCCTTGGAACGGTCAGTGGCAAAACAGGCCGCTGGGGGAGGGGGTGGGGTTAAACCAGGTTCTAGGGTGCACCAAACCTCACACTTACCCTACTGTCAACCCAATAAAACGGGACAGTGTAAATAAAGAAATCCCCGCCATGAACTATTCTCTAACCAACAAGACAGCATTAATAGGAAATATAAGTAAACCACAAAGATGCTCGTGTATATATAAATACAAAAAAAGGCCACAAAGAAGGTACTCACTGGCTTGGCAGAAGCCCTAGCAACAAGAGAACAAACTATCGAGGGCACGACAAGACCAGATTGTAGACAAACATCAAACGTCACCGTCCTTTTGGGCTTTAGGTAAAGGTCATCATAGGGTCCACAGCCTGTGCGGTCATCGAACAATTCTGTGGTGAACATCTTGCATACATTATTCAAATCACTTATCTTTCACATTATGGAGATTCAGGCTTTAACGCCAACAGGCGTTTCTATTGTTATTACTAGCATTCCTCAAACAGTTTTGAATGCCTAATTTATTACAGGCCCTTTGTTTGACTTAGAATTTAAGCGGGTATTCATCACATTCAGTGATAGTTCTAGTTTACACTGTCGTATCAATTTCGGCTCCGAAGACAGAATAATAACGAGGTAGTGTTTTCATAAAATCGATTATTGACAAGGAGTCTGATCACGTCAGGCATTTTCTAAAACTACTATATATTAATAAAGGTATTGATTTCATTGACATGCCTAGTATTTTTCGGGATACTCATGTAGTTGATTCTATCCCAAAATATTTCAAAAATTCCGAAAGTCCTGTAATTTGTTATAAGTATAAAAAGTCCATTAGAAACATTATTTTCAACTACAACAACATAGTTTCTGACCTTGATATAGTACTTAATACTCCTAAGGAATGTGAATGCAATACATCAAAATTTTGCTATGCTCCAGCAGGTCATGTCATCACTGGTAATTTTGATATTGTTGATAAACGTATTCGGCATTTGTTTTCGAAAGGTCCTAAATATAGATTACCTTCAACTATTGATTTTAATGCCTGTCGTGCCCAGATCGCCCACTCCAAGAAGATTTTAGTATAAAATGGTGTCGTAGAGAACATGCGGACCCAAACTCGCTTTCTACTTGGAAAAAGTCTATTCTTAAAATTATAGATACACGTATTAACTTTTATAATTCTAACCCCTCTTTACTACCTCCGAGACTTAGGTTTTCCTTTCGTAATCTAAAATCGGGAATTCAGGAATTTCATAATAAATTTGTTTTAGTTCCTGCAGATAAAGCAGCTAATAATGTAATTATTGTTTGTCGCCTACATTACGTCAATGTTTTATCTCTGGAACTCGGCAGCACTAATTCGTATACTCCAGTTAATTCTACTGAGGATGATGTTGTTTCCGCACATATCACTCGATGCACTACTTTCAAGGCTGGTGTAAGCGATAAGCAAAATAAACTGCCTACCATGTACTGGATTCCTAAATTACATAAAAATCCGTATAAGGCTCGCTTTATTTCTAATTCTAGTGCCTGCACCACAACAAACATCTCCAAACTTTTAACTTCTTGTCTTACTGCCGTTAAAGATCTCGTTAAACTATATTGTGATAAAACTTATGAAAACTCTGGGATTAATTTATTTTGGTCTATAAAAAATTCAGGAGACGTTCTTGATAAAATTTTCAATAAAGGTCTAGTTTCATCAATAAGTACTTATGACTTCTCTACACTATATACAACCTTACCACATCATCTTTTTAAAGACAAGCCAATTTCTCTTATTCAAAAAACATTCGCTAGAGAAAATACTACATTTTTGGCATGTAATAATATTAAAGCGTTTTTCACTCACGGCAGTTTAGACAATTATACTATGTGGACTTGCTATGAAGTTTGTGAAGCACTCATCTTCCTAATAGATAATATTTTCGTCAGATATGGTACCACCGTTTATAGACAAAATTGTTGGTATCCCTATGGGTACGAACTGTGCACCACTTGTCGCAGATTTGTTTTTATTTTGCTATGAAAGGGATTTCATGTTGGGTCTTTCACCAGATACCCAGGCAGATGTTATTGAAGCTTTTAATGACACCTCACGGTATCTGGATGACATACTGAACATTGACAACCCTTTCTTCCAACTATGGTTCATAATATTTATCCTAAAGAACTTCGGCTTAATAAAGAAAGTATATCTGATAATAACGCTTCTTTTCTTGATTTAGATCTCTCGATTGAAAATGGTAAAATAATTAGCAAAATCTATGACAAGAGAGATGATTTTAATTTTGACATTGTTAATTATCCCCACTTGGATGGGGATGTTCCCCGAGCAACATCTTATGGGGTGTATCTGTCTCAACTCATTCGTTTTTCTAGAGCTTGTACTCGAGTTGAGGACTTTAATATTCGTAATCTTTGTATAACTAAAAAGTTACTCAATCAGGGTTACCGTTACCATAAACTTCGTAAAACCTTTGCAAAATTTTATTATCGTAACCCTGATCTTCTTTCCAAATATAAAAGTAATTTAAAGACTCTTCTGCGACAAGGACTATCACAACCTGTCTTCTATGGTGATGTGATTTAAGATTCTTGGTCATGATCACTTTCATACTATCTTTGTTAAACTTGTTAAAAAGTTTATCAAAAGAGGTTATGACCATATCATTTTGCAACGTACTGCATGCTTGGTGATGGACCCTTTAACAGTTCGCCACTATGCTTTCCTCTTTAATTGTACGATGACCGGACAGGCTGTGGACCCTATGATGACGCCTACCTAAAGCCCATTGGGACGGTGGCGTTTGATGTTTGTCCATGTTCTTTCTTGTCTGCCCTTAATGGTGTATTCTCTTACTGCTCTGGCTTCTGCCAATTCATTGAGTACCTTCATTGTGGCTTTCTAGGTTATTGTTTTTTTGTATTATACTTACACGAGCATATTTGTGTTTTACTTATATTGCCTATTGATGCTGCCTTGTTGGTTAGAGTTTAGATCATGGCGGGGATTTCTTTATTTATACTGTCCTGTTTTAATGGGATGACAGTAGGGTAAGTGTGAGGTTTGGTGCACCCTAGAACCGGTTTAAACCCCCAGTGGAATACTTTGCCACTGACCGTTCCAAGGCGGTAGCCCTATTGTCAACCCTTTTGTGTTTGTGATGTCGTTTGCATTTTTTATTACTTTTGCCTTTTCGTTTGTCTGTGTGCTTGTTTGTTTTTGTGTTTTGTGGTTGACTGTCGTCCTTGAATGCTGCTTTCCCTGTCCGATATTTTTATCCTTATTAACCTAAACAGTAGACCGTATTGCCTACTCGCCGTTCTAACTCGGTATTTTTTTTATATAGTTTTAAACAAAGCTATGACAAACTCTGTTGTATAAGTTGACAATGTGCCACTAAAAAGCGTGGCTGGCCGTCTTTGACCTTTGAGTGGGGATGCTACACACATAATAACACGTTGCGAAAGGTTAAGGCAGGCTTTTCTGCCTGAAATAACCAAGTATTATAGGCAAAATACGTTTCTTCCAAGCTGCGCACTATAGCTTGCGTAACTTTTGTATAACAAAAGCTACTCAATCATGGCTACCATACCATAAACTTCGAAAACTCTTTGCGAAATGTTATTATCTTAATCTTGATCTGCTTTTAAAATATAAAAAGTAATTTGAGAATTCTTCTCGACAAGGTATATCAAAACCTGACTTCTATTGTGACGATAGATTGTGTAAGTGACATGGTCATGATCACTTCAATACAATATTTTTCAACATGTTAAAATGTTTATCTCACCAGATATTGACACTATCATTTTGTAATACACTGCATAATTAGTGGTTGACAGTTTGACACTATGTTTTCACGTTTATAAGATGACCAGATTGTGGATCCTGTGATGATTTCTACCAAAATGCCGAGAAGACGGTAACGGTTGATGTGTGTCTCCAGCCTTGTCTTGAAGTGACCTTAATGGTTTATTCTCTTGCTGCTAACTGCTTCTGCACACTACAACCTGGTTTAAACCCCTGCCCTTATCTTTTCACTGACAGTTCCAATGCTGCGGTAGATCTGTTGTCAACCTTTTTATGTTCGATGTTTACATAAATACTGTATTTAATGATAATTACACAATAAAAGTAGTAATAAAAATCGAACAGGAAAAGTAGCATTCAAGAACGACAGTCAACCACAAACACACATAGAAACAAAGAACAACTTTAACTTTAAAGATGAACACAAGGCAAGATAAGACATCACAAACTCAAAAGGTTGACAATAGGGTTACTCTTCTATTAAACTATCTTTTCAGGCTGGTGCGTATATATTCCTGTGGATTGACTGGTATAGTGGTGCTTGGATTGGATTCATTGTGACTATGATAGAGATGTTCGTGGTATCCTGGACATATGGTATATTATTTAAAATAGTCTCAATCGTGCTTTGTCATGGTAGGAATATTAACGGAGCATGTTGCTTTGTGGTTACACGTATTGTCAGAGTCTTTTAAAACCTATTATGTTGCAATATGTTCAAAGTTGTGGTGATACCGCGAGGTAAATTTATGTGCATAAAGTTCAATCTGTTTGTTAAGAAAACAAGCGTTTGAAAAGTGAAATTTGGAAATCGTCGAACACGATAAATACAAAAAATATTACAGTCTCGGTTTGATTGAGACGGTTGTGAAAGGTGCTCGCTACCGTTCAAACCCTCTAGCCCCGGGTTGATTAGAACTCAATATTAAGAAAGTCAATTGTACAGACCTTTGAGCTATCCCAAAGATGGTATGCATATGACAGTGAACATGAAACCTTCAATGCGGTATTTTCACACCATTCCATGGCCATCGGCGTATGGTCCCAGTTTCGAACAAAACGCTTTGCCCTAAACGAGAAAACAATGGGCGAAATAAACAAAATGGAATTTAGTTGGGAGCAGAGGTTATGAAGCCTACCAATCACAGGATACTTTTTTAAAATTAGACCATTCTCGCCTATCAAAATGTTACTAACTCGTACAAGCTCTATATAATAAGGTACGACAAACAGCTACATGTACAATGACAGACATTAGAACAATTAGTTACTTCATTAATCATGATTTGAAAATATTATATTTAACCCTATGATAATCCTGTTTGCCTCTTCGAAACATTACGTGGTCCGAGTATTAACTTTCATACCCCATCCAACCCCTTCTCCATGAAACTAAAACGGGGTTGGCTGGGGTATGAAATAAAACCTTGATTTCGGCTTAAATGTTTGCATATTGTAAATTTTAAAACATTTAACAGTCAATTTTAAAAAAGATTATCGAATTTATTCAGTAAAATATGTTTTTAAACATGTTTTATTGTCGAAATATCTATTAATGGAAGTAAGGCGGGACCACGTATGATCACTACTCATTTTCCAGTATAACAAGCGGTACTTCATATAGCGTCTCGTCCACCATGACTTTTTCTTGGCCGAATTTATTTCCGTTATGGATAATAAACTGCCAAATACCTATTGGAACTCAAACCAAATACTTCAATGTTAATGAATCTTCCGAATATGACCTTTCAGGGTTTGACAGATTCAGTAATGACATATACATGATGATTGGTAAACCTATACCAGCGATAATGCGGATTGTGATGAACTTCATAACCCCCGTTGTTATAGCGGTAAGTTTGTTTGTTCAGCGTTTTCAGAAGTCAGAAGTCTTAGCACGTCTCAACATGCAAATGCATTGCAATATTGATGAGCTAATAATGCTAATACACTTTCCTTTTAAAATGATATACGTCCACGGAAATAATGTCGATTACGTAAACAATTGGACAGATTAGAGGCAAAAATCACCATACCCAACAAGATCAGCGGCCTCGCTTTATTTCGAAGGCACAGGGATAAGATATAGAACATACAGTGGACCTGTCGACTCTGTGTGATTATATTGTGGCAGAGTTGTACTGTTATGGCACTTCTGGAGAGTTTTAAGAGTTATAGTTTCATATAACACAAATACTATGTTTAAACAGATAAATGTATGATCATCAAACATATGTATTTAATGATTTTTTTCGTCATAGTTTTGTTGTTGATAGAATACTAGAACTCATCTGTACCCGTAAATATTTGCTGAAATATACCAATGTATAAATATTGCTTTTCCTTCTCATCGACAGTTGTATTTACGAACACTGGCATAGATAACGCGTCTAGATAAACTGGTATTGGTTCCAGCGTAATTAAATCAATACATAGGCTAGCGTAAGTACCAGCCAACAAGAGACAATCATTAATAATATCGCTCGCTTTTGACGAGCTATTATTGAAGTTTATTTTTATTCAGCAAGTTAACAAATGCTTTATCAAAATGTATCCTGAATATAAGGTGAACATTTAAGAATTGATATATTATGCAGAAATTTCGCCGAATGTCAATTTTCAAGGATCGGCAGGGTGTTTAGAAACCGTCAAAATAATACATATACATGTTTTACTCTGATCTTAGGCGATATTTATCACAAGCTGTGCGGATTATTTGCCTCCGAAATATGGATCGTACCACTATCCACTGTGGGTGAGATGGTTCGGCTGGGTCAGTGTCCTAATAATACTTCTACCTATAGCCGGGTATGCAGTGTTTATCATCGCTAGAGGCAAGGGGTCATTGCTGAAGGTAAATTTGGTCCAGTTTTTCCTTAAACACGTGTGTTTCATGTGTGTGTTTGTGGTTGACTGTCGTCCTTGAATGCTGCTTTTCCTGTTCGATTTTTATATGTATATTCAAATAACTACAACACAAAACCCTATAAAAGACGGCGTATTGCTTTTATTTAAAAGACATTATTAGAATTACACAATGTTGACTGGCAAAACGTTTGTGAACACTTTTTATCTTATGAGATACTATTTTTGTCAGAATTGGAACTACTCTTTTGAAGCAAAATATTGATATCCCAAATGAGTACGAAATGTGCACCGTTTGTCGCAGGTTTGGTTTTGTTTTGATTGCCAAGACAGTCATTTTATGTTGAGACTTCCACCAGCTATTCTGGTCATCAAAGTCTTTGTTAACACCTAAGGTCTCTGGATGATATACATTTATTTTCTACTGTCATGCTTTATAACATCTATCCTAGACTGATTTAACACAACACAGCTAATATTTATGATATTGTCGTATACTCGTATGATTTGCTTTGGCAAATTACGAATAATAAGCAGACTCTATGAGTATTTTAATTTTGACATCATTAATTATTTCCCGGGCAGCATCTGGGGGTATATTCTTCTCAACTTCAGTCTTATAGAGCTTGTTGCCTTCGTTACTGTTGTATAACCAAAACGCTTCACCTTCAAGGCTACTGTTACCACAAATTTCTTTGCTAAATGTTATTATTCGTAAGCCTTATCTTCTTTTAAAGTACAAACCATGTCTTATATGATGAAATGATTTACAAACGTAGTAAGGTCCTTGGTCATGATACATTTTAAACAAACGTTATCAAACGTGTAAGGAAATGTATCATACGTGATTATGACACTGTCACTTTGTTGCAACACACTGCATGTTTAGTGGTTGACCTATTTTCAGTTCACCAATATGCATTCCTTTTTGAATATGGAATGACCGAAATACTGTGAATGCTATGATGACGTATTCATAAACCATACAAAGTAAGATAATATAGTTTAAGGTTTGTTTTCAATCGTGTTTCTGTCGTGTTGTTTATTTTGTGTTGCTCAGACTTTTACCAAGTAATTGAGTACTTAATTATTCGGTTTTCTTTATATTGTTTATATTCATATATGCATGTCCATCTTGTTGTTTTGCTGTATAACTTTCTAGTTTAAAGAT
>JAWPHD010000599.1:335000-428686 GCA_037043455.1 Cyrtodaria siliqua
ATGAGGTGTAATGTGAATGCAAGGAATGACACATTTGGTAAAACGCGAGTCCAATGACAGGACAATAACAACCCAAATGGGGATGAAGACATGGTTACCAACATGGTTCGTTCGATTGGCAATGATGTTATGCTTAAAGTCACAGACACAATATTTTAATGATAAACCGAAATCGAATTATCGAGAGTCAACTGTGTTTTCTTCGATCGTGATAGCGGATCTCCTTTCAAAAATCGTCCTAGTCATACATAAAACATTGACTTGATACGCATGACATGATTATAATTTTGAGAGTATATATGGCAATTTACAAATAAATAAATTCAGAGTGTTTAACTCATTGCTTTGTTAAATACGGTTCATTTACAAAAATGCCATCTTTGAAGTCTCTTATTCCAAAATGGGTGGATTAAAACTGAAATATATTTTCTTTCGTCTGTTTTACAATAACACGCAACATGTTTTCCTTTAACATTAACGTGAAATTTCACTGTCGCATTACTCTTTCCTTTAAAATCTAAACAAATAGAAAGCAAATAAAACAAGCAGGTCAAGCCCCCGCCGAACCCGATATAAACAATATTGTGTACATCTTTTACAAGCATTTAATTGTTCATTTCGTCTAGATGCCGTGCCCTCAATGATTTATTCCCATGTTGCTCTGGCTTCTGCCAAGTCATTGAATACGTTCTTTGTGACTTTCTAGGCTATTGCGTTTTTTATTTATATATACACGAGCATCTTTGTGTTTTACTTATATTGCCTATTAATGCTGCCTTGTTAGTTAGAGAATAGTTTATGACGGGGATTTCTTTATTTACACTGTCCCGTTATATTGGGTTGACAGTAGGGTAAGTGTGAGGTATGGTGCTCTCTAGAACAAGGCAATATTTCAAAAGATCATAATATTGACATTCTTTTCTATATTTTCTATTCGAAAGCGTAACTCTAGGTATCATGGTCGTAGGCGTAATGATAACATCAAACGTTAATCGCGTGTAATTATTTCAGTCGCTGATTTACATACTATTTCTAAACAGTCTGGAAAGCACTCTATGCTTTACTCTATACTATATACAGCCTTAACACATCACCTTATCAAAGACAAACTTATTACTGTAATTAAAAAAACATTCGCTAGGAAAAATACTACATTTTTGTTCTGTAATAATATTAAAGCGTTTTTACTAACGGCAGTTTAGACAATTACGCTATGTGGACTTGCCACGAAGTTTGTGAAGCACTCATCTTCCTATTATATAACTTTCTGTCAGGTATGGAACCACCGTTTATAGACACACTGTTGGTATCCTTATATCACTGTGCATCCCTTGTCGCAGATTTGTTTTTATATTGCTATGAAAAAGATTTCTTGTTGAGTCTTTCACCAGATACTCAGGCAGATGTTATTGAAGCCTTTAATGACACCTCTCGGTATCTGGATGACATATTGAACATTGACAACCCTTTATTTTCCACTATGGTTAATAATATAAACCCTAAAGAACTTCAACTTAACAAAGCTAATATTTCTGATACTATCGCTTCCTATCTCGATTTACTCCTCTCCATTGAAAATGGTGAAATAATTAGCAAAATATATGACACGAGATATGATTTTAATTTTGATATTGTTAATTATCCCCATTTAGATGGGAATGTTCCCCCATGTAGTTCGTTACAAAATGATAGGGTCCTAACATATTTTGATAAACCTTTTAACAAGTTTCATGGCGGGGATTTCTTTATTTACACTGTCCTGTTTTAATGGGATGACAGTAGGGTAAGTGTGAGGTTTGGTGCACCCTAGAACCGGTTTAAACCCCCAGTGACCTACTTTGCCACTGACCGTTCGAAGGCGGTAGCCCTGTTGTCAACCCTTTTGTGTTTGTGATGTCGTTTGCATTTAATATTACTTTTGCCATCTTGTTTATCTGTTTGCGTGTTTGTTTTGTGGTCGACTGTCCTCCTTGAAAGCTACTTTCCCTGTCCAATCTTTTTATATTTATTAATAAAGATAGTATGAAAGTGATCATGACCAAGGATCATACGAAGTTTGCAAACCACGTCACCATAGAAGTCAGGTTGTGATAGTCCCTGTCGTAGAAGAGTTCTTAAATTGCTTTTATATTTGGAAGATCAGGGTTACGATAATAACATTTGGCAAAGGTTTTAAGAAGTTTCTGGTAACGGTAGCCATGGTGGAGTAGCTTTTTAGTTATACAAAGATTACGAATATTAAACTCCTCAACTCTATTACAAGCTCTAGAAAAACGAATACACATACTCCTTGTTAGTGGACCCATTTACAGTTCGCCACTATGCATTCCTCTTTAATTGTGCGATGACAGGACAGGCTGGGCTGTGGACCCTATGATGACGTCTACCTAAAGCCCAAAAGGACGGTGACGTTTGTTGTTTGTCTACAGTCTTGTCTTGTCGTGCCCTCAATGGTTTATTCTCTTGTTGCTCTGGCTTCTGCCAATTCATTGATTACCTTCCTTTCTAGGCTATTTTTTTGCATTTATAAATACACGAGCATCTTTGTGTTTTACTTGTTTTGCCTTTTAATGCTGCCTTGTTGGTTAGAGAATAGTTCTCGGCGGGGATGTCTTTATTTATACTGACCCGTTTTATTGGGATGACAGTAGGGCAATTTAAGGTTTGATGCACCGTAGAACCTGGTTTAAACCCATAGCTGCCTTTTTTGTCATAGACCGTTCCAAGGCAGTAGCCCTATTGTTAATCCTTTTATGTTTGTTAAGTCTTATTTGGCCTTTTATTCGTCTTTAAAGTTGTTCTTTGTTTCTGTGTGTGTTTGTGGTTGGCTGTCGTCCTTGAATCCTACTTTTCCTGTTCGATTATTTTATCTATATTTACCACATCACATTATCAAAGATAAGCGTATTGCTCTCATTCAAAAGACCTTTTGGCCTGTAACAATATTAAAGCGTTTTTTACTATCGGCAGTTTAGAAAATTACACTATGCGGACTTGCCAAGAAGCTTGTGAAGCAATCATTTTTCTATTAGATAATATTTCGCAAAGTATGGAACTTCCGAATTTAAACAAATCTTGTATTGCTATGAAAGAGATTTTATGGTGAGTCTTTCATCCGAAACTCAGGCAGATATAATTAAATGCTTTAATGACACCTCTCGTTATCCGAACGACATTTTGAACATTGGCAAACTTTTCTTTGTTAATACTTTCTATCTCAAGGAATTTCAACTCAACAAAGCTAACATTTATGATACCGCTGCTTCTTTTTTTGATTTACATATCTATATTGAAAATGGCGAAATAATTAGTAACATCTATGATAAGAGAGATGGTTTTAATTTTGATATTGTTAATTATCCCCACTGAACTTATTCCTCGAACTTTTTATTATGGGGTCTATGTTTCTCATAGTTTATCTAGATCTTGTAGTCATGTTGAGGATTTTAATATTCGTAATCTTTACATAACTAAAAAAAAACTATTCCAGCAGGGTTACATTTACCATAAACTTCGAAAAACCTTTACATTTTGTTTGTTTTCGTAATACTGATTTAATTTTAAAATATAAAAATAATTTAAGAACTTCTCTGCGACAAGAACCATCACCACCTTACGTCTATGGTGATGTGATTTACAAACTTCTTTCATTAGATCCTTTGTCATAATCAAGTACATACAATCCTTACAAAACTAGTTAAAAAATGAGATATAGGGTCCTATAGAAACCACAGCGTCCGAGCGCAATGGCATCGTAGGTCCACACTGTACTGCAAACAAGGACTTGACAATACAATGAAAGAGACAAAAAACAACAGAAAGGGTGGTGAAGACAGGGTTACCGACTTGGAACGGTCATTGGGCAATATGGCCTACTGGTTAGCTTGAATCGATTTGTATGCGCACAATCCTCGCTATTATCTAAATGTTCACGAAAACGAACTTTCATGGATCGACCAGTTTGGCCTACATATTGTATACCACATTTAGGATGATTTCAGGTCAAAAGAGGTTATGACACAATCATTTTGCAAAGCACTGCATGTTTAGTGGTTGACCCATTTACATGTCGCCACTATGCTTTTGATGTTTGTCTTAAATCGTGTCTTGTCGTACCTTAACGGTTTGTTCTCTTGTTGCTCTGGTTTCTGTCAAGTCATTGAGTACTTGATTTGTGGTTTTCTAGGCTTTATTGTTTTATATTATAAATTATATAGATGATCATGTATGCGTCTTACTTAATATATTTCCAGTTAATGTTGCCGTGTTTGTTAGAGCACACATAACCTGGGGTGTTATCTTTGTATACACTGTTCCGTTTTATTGGGATGACAATAGGGGAAGAGTGAAGTCTGGAGTACTCTAGAACCTGGGTTAAACCCCAGCGGCCTTTTCTGCCACTGACCGTTCCACGCGGTATCCCTATTATTAACACTTTGATGTTTGTGGTGTCATATAAATAAAAATAACAAATAAAATCTCTCTTCCTTGCATTTGACATGTATTTATTATTATATGTAAAAAACTCTGCTTATTTTAAATGTTCCTGGATTATTTTCAGAACATTTGAATCTGTAGGTAGTGCCGTTTGGTGGTTTCAGACACTTTGCTTCCACCATGTTTCGTTTTGCCGTGTTTGGCGTACTTTTGCGTGCTTGTTATGTCTTCGTTTTAAAAATGTAATCTGTCTTTCTCCTTTTGTGATACAGGCATCTGTTAAACATGTCTTTCTTTTGGCAGGTGTTCTAGGCGTACCAGCTGCTTCCGGCTCCGTATATATTGCATATATACCAAAGAAAACAAACAAGAGTAAACACGTAGCAGATCCGGTTTTATTAAGTAAACTGTATGACAATTCCAAGAGCATACACGTGATATGTTGTTACTAATGATCGTGCTGATTCGGAGGAGATGTATTCTGATCGGTTCTAGCCAAGAAATAGAGTTGTCCAGTTTCGACGGCTGTTGAAGCAGAGGTTAATTTCACTTTTATTCATTCCTTTAAATCTAGGCAACGTAGACCATATGTCCCGGAAGTTAAGAACAATACGAAGACAATAAACGCAAGCTTCACAGACTGTTTAGTACATCTAACAAGAAACTCAGCTAAAGCTATGATGCAGTGCTACAGAATGTGTCTTTTAAGGTTAAAGGATCAGCCTAAGACCTGAAACACAACTGTTTACTTTTGCAACCGTTTATAAATATAAAAGTAGCATTCAAGGACGACAGTCAACCACAAACACACACAGAAACAAAACAAAAAAACTTTAAAGATGAATAAAAAGCCAAATAAGACATCACAAACACAAAGTTAAGGGTTGACAATAGGGCTACCGCCTTGGAACGGTCAGTGGCAAAAAGGGCCGCTGGGAGTTTAAACCAGGTTCTAAGTTGCACCACATGACACATTGTGTAAAACAGTCCGTTGGTTTAAACTTTTTTCCATTTAAAACAAAAGTTCTAAATTCTGAAGTAAATGGACTTGAACGGAATATCATGTTTGTCATTTTGCGTGTTTTCGGGTTTACTGTGTTCTGTGAAAGCTGCATTTCCTGTTCGACTTTTATACTTTATCTTATAAAATAATAAAAATGAGTAATTTATTGCCATTTTGTATGCATATTCTATATCAAGTTAACGAAAGCGTATTCGTGCCTCGTCTTGTTGGGTTATATTGAATTTCCCTATGTAAAATAACTGGAATTATTTAAACACGATGTAATTCAATAAATGCAAAACAAATACGTTCTTTATTTTACCATAAATCGTTTTTAGTGAACTTGACTGTTTTTTTTTCTTTTCTTTATATCGCTTTAAAATAAAACAAATAAAAATATATCAATATAAAGTTGATGAGTATTACCTGTATTACACGAGATATGTATCTGATATACGTGAGATATTGTAGTTTGTCGATAATGCGATATAAAGATTTATATTTAAAATCTAAAAAATGTAAACCAAATCAAGTTAGAATCATGTGTTAATTAAATCAAATTTACGCAGGCATTATTGGCCTCGGTTATCCGGCCTGCTTCTGACTTTTTCGCTAAGCTGTGTTATGTGTATTTTAGTCTCGGCCTGCCAAAACCGTATGATATAAAGGTCTTACTTGCAGATATCGGTCTGGGCAGATTAGGCCGATTAAAGTGCACACGACTGTATTCTGTTTTTCATGCAAATAAAAGTCAACGTTTGTCTGACGCTATGTTGTAAATAAAGCTACATGAGGGTGGAGTGGGTGGGGGTGGGGGGGGGGGGGGGTTGGGGGGTGGGCAGGGATAAAAACTGTTTGCACTTTGAATAGGGTCCTAGAAATGTAAGCTAAAATTCATGAAATTTAACAAAAGAAAGTCTTGGGCTGCAAGGACCTTCATCCGGACTCTCTAACCTATAGGAAATGCCCATATGAATCCCATATCACTCCTGACTCTCCCTGGACCTTACATGTATATATAACATACCGTCATGCAAATGTCATGCAAACACTGACTTTTATTTGCGCAAAAAACGAGCAAATACAGTCGGCTAATCGCTGGTGGACTCTTTAATTGGCCGAATCAATCGAGACCGATAGCTGCATGTAAAACATATACGACATATACAGCATACGGTTTACTGTATTAACGACGTTACGTTATAAATCTCGCCTCTCACCGCTGCGAGTTCAAATCCAAATGGGAGCTCGATTTGTAAGTGAGGAAGGGTCGATTGTTACGTATGGCCGGAGGTGTACAGGACTGGTTCTACCCTGGAAAAGTTGATGGTCTTCCTCAACCATGTCAACCACAACAAAAATCGACCGCAATATATAACCTTACATATCTTGAAAATACTATACTAAAAAACAAACAAACACACTGCAACACAGCATAGCAAATAAATCAGAAGCGGGCAGGACGACCGACGTTAATCATTCCGGTGTAAATTTGATTTAATTAAAACATGACGTTAACTCAAGTTTTATATTTTAAATCGACATATTTATATCACATAATCGACACACAGTACATAGCTTGAACTAAATATCTCGTGTACATCAGATATATATCTCATGTAATACAGATAATACTCATTACGTCGAATACCTTTATATTGATATATTTTTATTTGTTTTGTTTCGCATAAAGAAAAGAAAAAATGCGAAGTTCACTAAAAAGGATTTATTGTAAAATAAAGAATCATTTCAAAGCATTTGTTTTGCAATTATTGAATTACATCGTGTTTTGCCGACATAAATATATCGATTTGTAGATATATACTCGAGTTATTTTAAATTGAGAATTTCAATATAACCCAACAAGACGAGGCACGAATACGCTTCCGTAAAAGTTAGTTAATTAGTGCAAAACATTTACATTCCAGCTTTTATTTTGTCTAGAAATATATCCGATCGCGTATCTCTCCTTTAACACACTTAACATATACTGAAACGCAAAAGAAATACTACTCGGGAATTTCCGCTATATATTGTTTGTACAATATGCTGCTGTTAATCGAATGGTATATTGCTACAAAAGACCTTTTCTTTCGGAAAAGTATACTAAAACAACACATAATACAGCAAATACTATTCCTTCAAAGTTTCATTATTGACAGAGTACGCGTTTGGCTCAAGCATGTTATCAAACTTAGGATGCAACATTTTGCAAACTCTTTACGTTAAATACAGAAAATGACTGATCAGCCGGACATTGTAAACCCTGCAAATCGCAGGCTGATTTGAGTTTACAATGGATGCAAAGGCTATTATAGTCGTGCTTAGCGGGTTAATGTTTAATGTATTAGACACTTGCACAGTTTCATCTATGTTTAGCTAACATACAATGTTTCATCTATTTTCAGCTAAAATCCAATAGAAATATATATCATAACATTAATGTAATGACACCTAATTATTACTCATTATTACTTAGGCTTTGAAAAGTCAAGATGATGAAACCGGTCAGCCAATAAGTATAATAAGCATTCATCCAAATATTTTTATTTTATTGTTATTAGTTTCAAATATTTCTGCCACCACAATTAATATGTCGTGTGTCAATCATAATAAAGCACATGCAACTATGTTATAATATAAACTATTATCAATATACTCCGACATATACAATAGGGCGGAGATATCTAAGTACTGGCGACATGTCAATTGGGTGTGCACCACACATAGTTACATTTACACACACACACACACGCACGCACTCACGCACGCACGCACGCACGCACACACACACACACACACACACACACACATGTATTATGTTTATACAAACGATAACGATAATGATCTCCGCTCCATTGTTCATCGCTTAATTTGGCCATCTGTTATAACAAATTGTACATCTTCGTAAACCTGAACCTTCTACCCAGTCTCAAGTCATAACTGTTAGTGGTTAGTGCAATCCCGAGTGATTAAAACAGATGTATAAGAAACCAAACTAAGATCGAATACCCAATAAATAATAATGTTATAAAACTAAAAATGAGTAAATCAGATGTTTTATCCTTAGTTTTTGAAGTCAGTCGTCAAATCACCCATAATTACCAAAACAAATGGGAAACAGATTTGGACATAAACTTAAATATCGAGGATTGGAATACATTATATAAAGAAATATAAAAATATCGGACAGGGAATGCAGCATCCAAGGACGAAAGTCAACCACAAAACACAAAAACAAACACGCAAACAAACAAACGAGAAGGCAAAAGTAATAAAAAATGCAAACGACATCACAAACACAAAAGGGTTGACAATAGGGCTACCGCCTTGGAACGGTCAGTGGCAACAAAGGCCACTGGGGGTTTAAACCGGTTCTAGGGTGCACCAAACCTCACACTTACCCTACTGTCATCCCATTAAAATAGGACAGTGTAAATAAAGAAATCCCCGCCATGATCTAATCTCTAACCAACAAGGCAGCATCAATAGGCAATATTAGTAAAACACAAATATGCTCGTGTAAATATAATACAAAAAAACAATAGCCTAGAAAGCCACAATGAAGGTACTCAATGACTTGGCAGAAGCCAGAGCAACAAGAGAATAAACCATTAAGGGCACGACAGGAAAGATCATAGACAAACATCAAACGCCACCGTCCAAATGGGCTTTCGGTAGGCGTCATCATAGGGTCCACAGCCTGTCCGGTCATCGTACAATTAAAGAGGAAAGCATAGTGGCGAACTGTAAAAGGTTCCACCACCAAGCATGCAGTACGTTGCAAAATGATAGGGTCATAACCTCTTTTGATAAACTTTTTAACAAGTTTAACAAAGATAGTATGAAAGTGATCATGACCAAGAATCTTACGAAGTTTATAAATCACATCACCATAGAAGTCACATTTATTTCAGTAGACGATATATACTTCCAATCTTTGCAATTCAAAATTTTACATATGGAATGTCTGAAACCGAACTGTGTACTTTTTGTAATACTTCATGTACTTCTAAAGAAACTATTTTACATGCATCTTTTCCAGAAATATTCTTATAGAGCTTTTCGGTCATCTGAAGGAAGAATGTAATATTTCTTTAGAATTAAAACCGAAGGATATGATTCTAGGCTCTAAATGTGTAACAGATATTGCCAGTATTTTATATATTTTAGCGCTTCTCTATAAAAAGTATATTTATTCTTGCAAATGGAAAAAAATGTCTTCCAATCTACTCTCTGTATAGAGAACAAGTTAAACGATTTAGAAGTATTGAATTGTTCTCAATATATATGTACCCCTTAGAAAAAGGTACTATTATTAAAACAGATGAAATGTGATTAAGGATATGCTTAGATAGATTACTTAGCAGTAAGTGTTATATATAGGAAACATGTTTCTTGGGTTGGCCTCTATCATGTTTATGTTTTTGAATCACACCATACCAGTAGAGCGTCTACAGGCCCACTTGAGCCTCTTGTTCAAACTTGACAAAGCTTTCATTGATATTAACAATCTGGTAAAAAGAAATATAAAAAGATCGGACAGGGAAAGTAGCATTCAAGAAGGACAGTCAAACACAAAACACAGAAACAAACACGCAAACAGACAAACAAGAAGGCAACAGCAATAATAAATGCAAACGACATCACAAACACAAATGGGTTGACAATAAGGCTATAAAAACCAATAGCCTGTTGGCTAAAAAGTTTGGTAAGATTGGATAAAGGCCCTATCGTCTTAACGAGTCAAAATAGAACGTTTTAACTTAATCAAGGGCCATAAGGTCCGATCTGACTGATTTTAAAACTCGTCCAATCTTTCATTAGTATCTACAATCTGATAAAGTTTGTAAAATATCCGATGACAAATGAAGGTTCTATCGGCTATCGTGTTAACGAGCCAAATTAAATCCGTCGTAAATGTTTCAATCTGGCTGGTTTTCAAACTCATCCAAGCTTTTATTGATATCAACACTCTGGTAAAGTTTGGAAAAGTTAAGATAAAACACGAAGGCCCTATCATCTTAACGAGGCCAAATTATAGCATATTGCAGAAGATCAAGGGCCATATCTCTCGTGTAAATGGTCCGATATGGCTGGTTTTTGAACTCGTCCAAGATATCATTGCTAATATGTGCAAGTTTGGTAAAGATCAATAATAAATCTAGGTGCTAGAGTGTTTACAAGGCAGAACATGGCCTTTTTAGAATAAAAAGGGCAATAACTCTTAGCTGTTACTAATCCGATTTGGCTGGTTTTCGAACTTGTCTGAGCTTTGATAGATATTAACAACATATGTAAGTTTGGTAAAGATCAAATAATAAATGAAGTTGCTAGAGTGTTCACAATGCAGAAAATGGCATGTATTAACAAACACAAGGGCGTAAATAATACACACTGGCTGGTGTACAAACTCGTCTAAGATGTCATTGCTATTAATGATCTGTACACGTTTGGTAAAGATCAAATAATAAATGAAGGTGCTAGAATGTTCACAAGACAGAAAACTACATTTGTCCTGAAAAACAAAGGCCATAACTCTGCTGTTACTTCTCCGATTTGGCTGGTTTTCGAACTCGTTTGAGCTGTTATTGATATTAACAATCTGGTAATGGTTGGTAAAGATCGGATGAAAAATAAGGGTGATAAAGTGCTGATATCAAAAACTAAACACATTTTTCAATATTTCAAGGGCCATAACTTCGGTATTACTTGTTTGTTAAGGCTGAGGCGCTAGAGTGTTGACAAGACAAAATATAGCAATTTTCGCTAATTCAAGGGTAATAACTCCATTGTTACACTCCGAGCCTTCATTGATATTAACAATCTGGTAAAGTTTGGTAAAGATCTGATAATAAATGAAGGTGCTAGACTTTTGACATTAAAAAGTTAACGGACGACTGATGGACGACGGACAAAATACCATGACATAAGCCATGGAGAATAACATTAAAAGTCAATGGTCTTTTATTTATGAAGTTCTTACTGTTATAAATTTTGTCAATTCCATTAAAAGGTGTGTAAGAGGGTTTTATTATAATACTAAATGATGTGTTGTAGTAAATGGCCATGCATCACCTTTTTTAATATATACAGAGGTTGCAGACAAGGGGACCCTTTGTCTCCTTATATATTTGTAGCATGTGCTGAAGTTATGGCCATCTTGATTAGAATAAATAAAAATATTACAGGTATTAAGGTAGATGGTATTGAGTTACTGGTAAATCAACATGCGGACGACACCAGTCTTACATTAGATGGCTCTGAAAAGTCATTAAAACATACATTATTGGTTTAAAAATTGTATGCAAAGATTTCTGGTCTTAAATGTAACATTGAGAAAACAGGAGTTGTCTGGTTTGGAGCAAAGAAGAGAAGTAATGATACATTATGCCCAGAGGGACCAAAGCAATTTCAAACTACAGGGAATCAATTTTTCAACAAATCTGGCAGATATGATAACTTTAAACTATGATAATAAGATTAAAGAAATCAAAGAACTTATATCTAGATGGTCAATAAGAAGACTCAACCCATATGGTAAAATCATTGTGATAAAAAGCATTGCTTTGTCAAAAATCAATCTCCTCATATTAATCATCCCAAACCCACCAAAAATTATAATCAAACAGTTAAACTCACTATTTTATGAATATATGTGGAATAGTCCTGCCGACCGAAAAAAAAGAGACACTATAAATCAGCCTTATAGTGAAGGGGGACTAAATATGTTAAATATAGAATATTTTATGAAATCCCTGAAGGTCACTTGGATAAGAAGACAGAACATGGTCAATAAAAAATGGTGTTACCTTTTTGAAACTATGTATCCTTTTGCAAAAGCACATACTAAATTTGGACATAACTTTATAGACAACAACCTGAACAAGATAGACAACTTCATGGAATGATATATTAATGGAACCTGTTTTTCTCAATGATACAATTAAGGCCCGAAGTAATTGTTTATATAGTAAACATTATATAGTTAGGAATATTATTTTTGTTAATGATTTTAATGATGAAAATTGTGATTTTCTGTCTTTTGACTTGTTTCAAGAAAAATATGGATATTTTTGAAACTTTATTGAGTATGAACGTCTATAAGAGCAATACAATCAACAATTAGCCGATTATAAATAACGAAAAATAAATATAACATATTTGGCCCTATTCAAAACTACATCTAATTAAGAAGGATGACAAGGGGTGCAAAACTATTTACAAAAGTATGAATAGAAAAACAACTGAACCAAAAGCAATATTAAAATGGAATCAAGAAAACTGAGGGAAGAAAAAAAGAAGAATGGAGAAATATATGTTTACTCCCTTTTAACATAACAAAAGACACTGCACTTATTTAGTTACTGACTGACTGACTGACTGACTGTAATTTGAGATGAATTCAACAACTATGTATGAAGTGCATGCAATGCGGTTCGACAATATTATTACACCGTATCTTAGCATCAAATAAACTTCTTGTTAAAATGAATTTTACTAACAATGACAGATGTTCTTTCTGTAATGCAGACACAGAATCATTAATTCATTTATTCTGGCACTGCAGCAATGTGCAATCTTTTTGGAATAATTTTTGGAACTGGTTTAAAGAACGGTTCAGAGATCTTAATAATTTAACATTAGATATAAGTAAAATTATATTCGGAGATATTACACTAGATAATACTTTATATCATCTTATACTAGTACCCAAGAAATGTATTTACTTTAAATTTGCAGAATAGATAAGAGATTACCAAGTTTAACCATGTATAAAAACTCAGTTCTCTACCAATATAACACAGAAAAAGTAATAGCTTTCAGAACGAATTCTTTTGGCAAATTTAATGAGAAATCGCAAAATTACACTAGTCTTTTCGAACGAGGATAGAATAAGCGTAATTTAAAATCAATGAGGAAGTTTATTTTCTTACTATTCTTTTTTGTATTGTCACAAGAAAGGGTTCCAACCCGTTCAGGAAAATATGGACGGAATATAACATGAATTACCTCCCTTTCTTTTAATGAGGGGTCGACCATTTTATCTCAGGAGGGAGCCTGACATTTTACTGCGAGATCATCCAATTGTTGTTGGAATCCGATTATTTATTTACCCTTTAGAAATTGGTTTCAGTAAAAAATCACCCCACCCCCCTGCATGTATTATCTCCTATTTACAAATAGTAGTTGATTTGTGACAATAAAGGGAACAGAAAAAAACATTCTCCATCATAGCAATGGTTAGATTGAATTGTAATGTATGTGTATATTATGATATATGCTAGCCTAAGATAAATCATCTTACTACAGTGAGGTATTACTCTTTTTAACTTATTCGTATTTTGGGCATAGAATAACAAGAGTAGAATTGTGATCGATCTTTTTACTTATTTATTTGGCTGGCATGTATTATGAATGCTTTGTTGCTTAGATATATAATGATTTATTACATTTATCGACTATTGTACGGTACTACGGTGGATCATTCTCCGACCCCCATGTATCTATGCCGGGGAAAATAAATGGGCCGTCTTTATATATAAAGGTGGCAGAAAAAAACAAAAACAAAAAACAAAAAAAAATCACATTAAAAGTCAAAATTTAGACCTAGCCCTGCGTTCCAACATTCTGACCCTATCCCTGCGTTCAACATTCTGACCTAGAACTGCGTTCCAACATTTGAACAATCTGACATAGCCCTTCGTTCCAACATTCAGACCTTGCCCTGCGTTCCTACATTCGAACATTCTAAACTGTCCATGCATTTAACATTCAAAGTCAGCCCTGCATTTACCATCCATACTTAGCCATGCTTTCAACATTGGCACCAAGCACTGCATTCCAACATTCGAACATAGCTCTGCGTCCAACAGTCAAACTTTTCGTATAAATAAAATGTATAAACTTTACTGTTTTAACATTGATTATAAAACAAACTACACACTTGTACTACAGTTTATATTAATCGTCTCGATGGCACGGATGACAATGTCAGCATGGTCTTGATAATCCATAGCATTTGAGGCAGACTATACTCTACCACATCACCACAAAGGAGGACTCATGATTAGAAAGTTATACTACGACAGCGGCAGTGGAACATAGAATCTCTTGCTATCACATGAAACAATCATGGTGCGCTAATGTGCATGAATTACTGCATTTGCCAGTGGACAGTGGTTTGGGATATGCTTGGTATTTCTACAATATTTCATCAAGTGCTTGCATAGATCTGCTTCTGGCTGTCATTATCACACTGAAGACAGTCCTTGGTCCTTGGTAAGTAAAATAAAACCTTCAACAGTAAAGTGGAATGGTATGAATTATTTTACATATAAGAAATATTATGCCGACATAGGTAGGTTTTTATGTCAAATGTATTATTCACAGCATAAACTAGAAAATGTGTTAATGGGAAACGGTTACCCCGCCTCAGCGCAGTCAATCACCCAAAATAAAACTTTAATGTAAAGGTTGTGGAATAATAAAATCCAAATATTTTATAATATTTTATAAAGATTTCCACCATATTTCAAACTGATGACCCTACATTTTTTAGTTGGGAACTTATTGTTAAAATTCACTTTTAAAGATACGGTAGGTAAATCGTTATGCTAACTCTTACCTGAGTGAGCTAAGACATTCATATGAAATGTTGTAGTTTGATATTTTAAAGTCTATTTTTAGCCATGGTGGTCATCTTGAATTTCCGGCCGACCTGATATTTTTGCTAGGATCAACAAGATATCAAGAGCAATATTCCTGTGAGGTTCCATGAAAATCTCTTAAGTAGTTTCAGAGGAGTATAGTCGCTACAAGTTTTTACCATGTAACACTAGGTAAACAAAAATGGCCGCTGGCAGCCATGTTTAACGTCAAATCATAATGATTCTCAACGGACCAACATCATGATCATTTTATTAGCCGCTACAAACTTAATTTTTAAAAACCTATTTTTAGCTTTGGCGGCCATCCTGGATTTCACATCAACGTGAATGTTTGCTAGCATCAACTAGATATTATGGGAAATATTCCTGTAAAGTTTCATGAAAATCCGTCAAGTAGTTTCAGAGTAGTAGTTGCTGTAACAAATGTTTATGGACGGATGGACAGACGGACGCCGCACCACAGTATAAGCTCTGCTGACCTTTGTTCTTATTATTGTGACAACAAGGATATTGCTTTTTCTTAAGTGTTTATAGCGAGCACAGCTAGCGAAAAGTACCGAAGTCATTTCGACCGCAAGCGAACTTTACGGTAACGGGAGAGAAAAAAAAGAAGATAATTGCAAATCTATGCTTCTCGATTTTGATGATAAATCGTAGTCGCAACGCTTTAAGCTGTTCTAACGCAGGCACTGGTAATACTTTTAGGAGTTTTAGTTTCGAAATTCTGATTTGTTTGCTTGAAAACAGTTTTCTATGCAACGTTCCGTTATGACTGGTTAGAATAGAGTTTCAGAAATAATTTGAAAATTTCTCTGACTCTTTGACAAAGTCCTATATAATATGGACAGCAGAATATGTAAAGGGTTAAAATGCAAAACTGAGGCTTTCAGAGAAGAGGTCAGTTTCGTGGTGGAAAATTTCAAAAAAAAGTCAATAACTGCAAGACTTTACTGAACATGTAATCAACAATGTTAACTCAACACTAGGGTCATATGTGGGTGAATAAATTGGTATACTTTTTATTTGTAAACACTCGATATGAACATTAAATCGTCTTGGCCGGAAACTTTCAAGATTATGCAAATTAGCGCGTGTTAAAATCAGTGACGTAACAGTAGTAATCTGGAAGGAAGACTTGGATGACAATTACAATTCTTTTCGCTTTGTACCAAACTTTTGTGAGGTGATGTTGACCAAGTTTAAACGATTAATTATGGACAAATTAAATTTGTGTTTTCTTCACCCCAACCTGAACCTCACGCGCACGGAAAGCGTTTCGTCAGACTACCTTTGAAAAATCTACAAAATATCTCCCCCCACCTCCGATTTTGTTCTCACCCTAACCCGCCTACACCACCCCACCAAACCTGAAAAAAGAATACCCCCATCTCCTGAAAAATCTAGACTACACCCCCTGACCCCAACCCCTCCCCCACAAGCCCTAAACAAACCCCAAACCCACACACACACCACACACACACACCTGATATAATACGGTGATTCCAGTGTGGCAGCACTATATCTGTCTCAAGGATACATTACACTACACACAATCATAAGTTCAGATTATATTGTGCCCATACCCATACAGATGAGTGTCCTATCATTTAATAACATATGGTGGATGGTCTGGTACTCCTTTATTTGACTCGGATAGTGATTTGTAACTCATATCTGTGGAATGGAAAAAATGATCTCATTATAGAATTTAAAAACAGGAATTGTTTGTATTGTTTTATGACATAATTATGGACCAGTGGTATGATTCACCGGAACTCAACCGACCAGAACAGAGAAGAAACACCAGGATGGACTGGAACTCAAAAATGAAATTAAACATAAATACGTCTTGTGTCTACCCGACACCCACTCCATGTAATTGATATACAACAATTTCTGTTTAAAACCACGGTATTTGGTACACTAGACCTAAGCATTTAAATCTAAATACGCCCTGCGTCTATCCGACAATGACTTCATGCATGTAATTGATATAAAACAAGTTTTGTTTAAAACCCAATCATCACAAATCCATAGAATTTAAACATGTTTGCCTCCTGTGTTTATCCAACACTGACTATCTGTAATTGATATAAAACAAGTTCTGTCTAAAATCAAAATATGTTTACACTAGTTCATAGAATTTAAACATAAATACGTCCCGTGTCTAATCCGACTCTGACTCCATGTAATTGATATTAAACAAGTTCTGTTTCTAATTACTTTATCTCTCATGTAAACCTATTTAACTTTCAGTATCATAAGCACGTAATACATTGCATGTGCCCAGGGACATGAATCCCATAAAACATTTCACATGCAATTAATATATAATTCTAACCCTATGCGCAAATATCCGCATATAATAACCAACAAGTTGAAACCGATTCGTTGCAACATGGTATACGCCTATTTCTACCCATATAAGTGAGCTAATATCACATGCTTTCACATAAATTATAACCCTATGTGTAATTATTAACCAACAAATCGATACCGAATCGTTGCAGCATGGCATACGTCTATTTACTGGTAAGTCCCTATTTAGGGGATCTAACATTTCAATATAAATTATGAATCACATACATCAGTTTCCTTGCATTTATACCTAAGCCTACGTGTAGATACCCGCATATAGAAACCAACAAGCCGATACCGGCTCATTGTACCGGCCATACGCCCTTTACCACCCATAGCAGGGTATATTATAGTCACATACTTTACACGCAAAACCACGTTTTCTTGTGTCCTATACAGGGAAACTCGTATTAACATCTCATGAAATCACAAGTAATTGTTCCAAGTTTTACCACGCATGTAGCAATTCGCATGTAGCAAAAAGGCCTACGGTTGAATCATACAGTCTAAATTCATGTCCACACGAAATAACAACACACGGAATGACACGACAATCAAGTGTTCCTCCTCTCAAAACGTATAACTTGTTTAAAGTTTTCTTACTTTAACCGTCATTGATAATTGTAACCGGCTGGTACTTCAATCTTAATATGAAATCTGAATTTGCGTCACTGTTCTTTGTCAAAACACTCCTGTTCTGGAACGCAATATCAAAAGGAAATATCTGAAAACAAATAGTATTCATTATGAATTGTGTATTAAACTACATACACCAAACTTATTTGCAATTATATGCATTTACCATTTTTAAAATGATAGCAATACTATTATTAGTATTATTTCTTACTGTGCCACATCACTTCCGACGATGTCACTACCACCAGTGTTATTACCCATATTAGCACTATATATACATAAATATATACATATAACATTATAACCAGTCATTTTAGACAATCCAGGTATGTTTTAAAACATTTTAATATCGATTTTATTGTATATGCCCCTTCAAACTGTCTGTTTCTACAAGTATCTCGCATTTCAAATACAACATCCCCAAGCATACATCATAAATACATTATTACTTATCCCATTTTAAAATTAAATATTTCTTTATACATCTTATATTTGACAAACATGCGTCACGAGCATGTTGCACCTGGGCATTCACCCGAAAAATCATCTATTTTCCCAGCAATTTTAATAGGCAGCTATGCCCGAGTTTTGACCATTTACTACTTTAATACATCTACACATATCTAACCCTATGTGCAAATACGCGCACATAGTAACCGATAAACCGATACATAATCGCTGCCACATGGCATACGGCTATTTGTCAACCCTATAAAGGGAGCTAATTTCACATTTATTTGCATATACATTTGTCCCACATTTCTTTACATGGCTTACATGTCAACTACAACATCACCCAACATGTATCATCAACACGTTTCTCAAGGCTTTGTTTTTTCTTTAATTATTATAATTATTATTTTTATTATCACATACATCAGTCTACTTGCATTTATAATTCACCTTATGTGCAGATACCCGCACATAGTTTCCAACAAGCCGATACCGGCTCGTTGCACCGGGCATACGCCCTTTAGGGCATATTCCCTTTATTACCACCCGAAACAGGGTATTATATTCATATACGAGTATGCAGATACCTGCATGTAGTACCAAATGTCATACGGTCTGATATAACCATATTAAGTTTCATGGCATAAGCCATCAATGATTTCGGACACACGGTATATACAAAAAAGTATAGGTTTATTACGGCTGACATCGTATTAAGAGGTTCACACAGTATGTGACGCCATTGAGCTTAAACATTCCAGATATTTTCCTATTTAGTCAACTTCAGTACTCTGAATACTAGACAAATATTTTGCATACTTTCTATCATTATTTCTGTATACATGAACATCTTATATATATTTCAAATAAACCAATTTCCCAACATGCATCATTTGCAAGTTGTAACAGGGCATTCGCCCGAGACGTTTACCGTCGCAGCAATTCTTAAAGGCAGCCACGCCCGAGAGACGTCCATCGTCCCATAAATTAAACCAGGCATCCACGCCCACCACTTACTAAGAAAGACCGCCCCTCATTCATTAAAACATAATAAGACTGCGTTATCTTTCATTTCAGTGAAAACAAAACTATAACTGTGGAAACCAATCTTAGCTTCACTCAACCTACATGTATAGGGGGACTGAGGAGCACAACCCTCTTTCATTACCAAACTGTAGAATTTCACTATCATACAAAAAATACTTATCTTTTGAATTCCTCTCTTTCTTTAATCGTTCCTCAAACGGAACACGAACCCAGAATCTCTGTAACCGTGTCAGATTCTAACCTATCATCTGTCCAGGACATTACTATTTCACAAACTGTGCACCGATCATCTCATCACGGATTTCTGAAAATGATCGATATATATTTATCTTGCAATCAAACACTCGTCAATATTTTGATTACAATGCCGTAGGCACTTCACTTGATACACACCCCAGTCACACTGTACCGGCTCTATTACAATTAGCCGTATACTTTCATTGGTGTTACAATGTACCGAATTTACACAACCATGCATGACGTTCACGTGCAAGCTAACGTGTGACAATTTTCAAAACTAAAATTGAGTTGTAAACATTTTACAATAATTCACAGCAACCATGAACAATATCTCCTCCTTGCTATCATCATTTTCTAAGTAAATATAAATATTTCAGAATATTCATCTTGTTCAAAGCGTTTTGAAACCTGAAGTAATGAAAAGACACGTACGACTAATCGATCGTGTAGAAAACACAAATAAATAATTAAATATTTATACCTGTGCCAGCTAAACTACTGATCCTATAAATTAGCAATACTTATCTATATTTTTTTCTTTTCCATGTGTACTAGCGTGTCCACTGATAGGTCTCTCGCTGTGTAACATAATACCACCCAATCTAAAATTTGAACGTGTTAACTGGTCAGCCATCCAACGCTGAATGGCAAAAACTGGCGTTCTATACGCCACGTGCACTCCACTGAGAGAATCACTCACATCAAGAGAAATTAATTATCGTCTAATTCGTTTCTCTCAAACGACAATAATGTCATTAATTGCCTAAATGTATTGCATACTAGGCGCGATCGCAGCTTCTGAACCAGATAACGTTTGTGCTCTCATATTAATGATCGAAACAGGGACGTATTCTCGCGAAAGGATAGAAAGGCATGAACGGATCTGTCAAATATTTAACACAAACGATATTGAGGACGAGTTCCATTTTGCCTTGATATGTCCTGTTTATAAAACACCATGATGCAGACATGAACATATAAAAAATAACATTCTTATCATAAGAATGAAAAAATTATAAAATATTTTTTTATTATTTTATTTTATTCTTAGCAACACAATAGAAAATCTTTCGTTGCTAAGAAACGGATATAAAACGATATTATATCCAAAGACCTAGCATATTTAAATGTATTACGCTCCTTCAGTCAACTAACAAAAAGGAAGTTATTTAGTTTAGCAAATACATTTGCATAATATATATACATCAATATAGTTCAGAAACATTCTCTTTAAGACGTACGGTGATAAATAACTGATAATCTCCTTCGTGATTACTAGAATAAAATTGTTCTATAGTTCTCCAGATATATTAGAAGTTTTCTATATTTCTTATGCTATATCTTTTTTTCCACAATATTTTATAAATTGGTGACATTGTACTAATCTTGTTATTGTGTTTTAACCATATTTGTAAATGTGTGTTTCTACGATGAAAAAGTGTGTATTAGTTTAAGTCAATACAATTTCTTCTTCACTTCATCCTTATAATAAAAAAGGTTCGCATTTTGTTTTCGGCGACGCCATCGGCTTAGTATGGTAAAATTGCAAATTTTCATTTACCATAACTTTAAAATATTTAAACGATTTCAATAAACTATGATTTTGATCAATTTTCAAAAACTACAGTCATTTTCTTAGTCTGACTTTTTCCAAACATTCAAATGATATAAACAAAATTTAAAAAAGTTCGCTTTTACGTTGAAAAAGGTATTTCCAGCAGTGAACATATAATACTCTATATTTCACACGTATCACCAATTTATTTCATTGCTAACATTTACTATTCCGTTGCTATGAATAGAATAAAATAAAATACGCTATTCAGGACAAACAATTTTTTATTACATGAAATAAGCTAGATGTGCATAAGGGCTTGTTATTTTTTTAAGTTTTACATCAAACGGGACATCTACGAAATGTCAATCTGTGGTATTTGTTATTGAAATGTGAGCCAGGTAAAACATTTGTATCATGATATGAGTATGGATTCTGTGTGCTCTTCAAATTGATCAAGGATCTTAAACGAGTTCCCATTTCATATAGATTTATGAAACGAGTTATGCATTATTTTAATTTTAACGAGCCTTTTGGCGAGTTAAAACTAAAAATAATTCATAACGAGTTTCATAAATCTGATATGGAATGGGAACGAGTTCAAGATCCTTTTTATCATATAACATTGCAATCAAATAAGTAAAACATTCAGATGAACATAAAACCGCCAAAACGCCAGACACACTTTAGCGCCAAAACGTCATAAAATCAGGCAAAATTGCAAACTGATTTGTATAACTTTCATTAGTTAGATCGCTAGTTAGAGAGATATGTTAGGTACAATTCATGGGATGTCTCCTCTTTCCGTTTCGCAATAGGTCAAGTTAAGGAGGGATGTTATATCAATGCATGCCCCAGACAAAAGTTCCATTAATAGCACAGGCTAAAGCGGTATTCTACTTTAAAGCCTTGATGATACCAAAGAACCAGTAAGTAAAAACACTACTGTTTGTAGCCTTGCGATAGAATTAATGACATATTTGTTTTTTTAATTATGGCGAAGGTGTTGGTTTTTGAAAACAGAAACTGTTTAAACAATCCTATTGTCTTAAGAATGTGTTTAAGAGAATACATGATTTAGTCAACACTGACTGTTAACCATGTTGGACAATTCACAACTCCAGCATATGATGTGTCCTAAAAAGGCATGCTATCTGTCATTTCAATAAAATCTTCTGTTTTGAACCTGGAAATATACCGAATACCGTGTACATGCATTGTTGCATGCTTGTTATTGATTTGACCTTAAAGAAAGTTAAACATAGTACAGATGTAAACATGTTTACAATGTATGTGCAAATTGTTTTTTCCAAATTCATTTACGGTGTAATTTGGACTATTTCCATTGGACGGTTTTAGTGGGGAACTCTTCAGGAAGATTCTGTGATAGTATATAAACATACTCCCAGAGTTGAGATCAGTTTTCAGTATTCTTCAATAAAGTTAATTTTGATTTGGATGCTTCTAGAAAATATAATTGTGAGAGGATTTATTATATATTATGCTCATTTAAAATAACAGTGAAATTGGGTATTTGGACTAAACCCGAATTATTAGAAATTAATTTAGACTGAAAGGACACTTACTGTTTAGGGATTAAAGACACACTTACTATTTTGGATTAAAGAGACACTTGCTGTTTTGGATTAAAGAGACAATTACTGGTTTGGATTAAAGAGACACTTACTGTTTTGGATTAAAAAAGAGACCCTTGCTCATCTGAATTAAAGGAACACTGGATACTTTTATTTGGCCTTAATTCAAAAATGGATATTAATGAAAACTGGATTTGTGTATTCTGTAAGTGAATATTTTATGTAAATAAATTTATTAATTATATTTTTGTGTGGCTGGTTTTGCTTCTCTTCTTGTTACATTTTACTCGTAACAGAATATAATGTCGGTAACATGTAAATAATTTGATACATTAGCAGATTAGTAAGGCTCATTCTTACTTACAAATCTGTTTTTATACACTTGTATATAACACTGCATGAAATTTAATTCACCTTTAACTGGCATTTAATTGTGTATAAAATACCTGAATTTTGTTATAGTTTAAGTTTTATTTAAACTCCACTTTAATATGAAATTTAATCGAATTTTGTTGAGCTTGAATGTGATGTAGGAAACAGTGTTGTCTGCTAAAATTTCACTTCAACTCCACTTTTACATGCAATTTAGTGACATTTTATTGCGGATAAATGTGGTGTGGGAAACACTGGTGTTTGCTTAAATTTCACTTAAACCCCACCTTAATATGAAATTTAATGAACTTTTATTGTGAATAAATGTGGTGTAGGAAACACTGGTGTCTGCTTAAATTTCATTTAAACCCCAATTTTACATGAAATGATTATGTAATGACATTTTGTTGAGGTTAAATGTGATGTGGGAAACAATGTTATTCACTAAAATTCCACTTAAACTCCACTTTTACATGACATTTTGCATATAAATGTAGTATGAAAGCACTAGTGTCTGCCTAAATTTCACTTAAACTCCACTTTTACAATATATTTAATGAAATGTTATTGCATATAAATGTAGTATAGGAAACACTGGTGTCTGCTTAAATTTCACTTAAACTCCACTTTTACATGACGTTTAATGAAATCTTACTGTGAATAAATGTAATGTAGGAAACACTGGTGACTGCTTAAATTTCACTAAAACTCCAAGTCTATAAGAAATTTAATGGAATTTTGTTTGCGGTTAAACACGGTGTAGGAACCCTGGACTGTGCGCCTAAATTTAACTTAAACTCCAATTTTCTATGAAATTTATATACATAATACTGTAGCTCAGCTCAAGCACAAAATCGGATTCATCTAAGCATAGACCCTACACTGCTTTATTTCCAATTAGACATTTATAAAATACTTGCACATATTCATGTTTGTTCCATTTAAATCATGTTCAACACGATATATAGATATTAAACTATGTAGTAGATTACAAGGGCAATCTTTTCAGGGATCCCCTTTTTGTCATATTCTAAATTGTCTCAATGTTAGGTTTATTTCGTAGCATACAAACTACTTTTGTGATATTAGGCCAGTAATTATAGCCAAAAATAAGAGTCCAGGTCAAACAAATTCCAACAGAAAGTATTTTAGGATTTTTAGAATCACTGACATGTAATGAGTTTCAGAAAAAACTCAAGATAAAGATGATGGGAAATGGTAAATTTTGGGGTAAAACTTGCGTTTTAAGAGAAAATCTCCGGAAACTGGAATAATTTTATAAAAAATCATTTGAGCAAATAAGGATCATTTAATAGTGCGGAAATGCTCTTCCAAATGCATCTCTATGTAAATCAAGGTTTTATAGATGGATATGAGGTTAATAATTTGAGATTTTGGGGCAAAGCTTGAAAAAAATGAATAAAATCGTTGATTTCTGTAATACATTTGGTGTTACTAGGCAATAAATGAAAAAATACTAAATGAGCTATAAACAATTAGTTTCTTACTGTTTTGCACGGAGAAAGGTACAGAGATGTCCTAGAAAAAAGTCCTTTTCAGTGAATACGACGATCTGAATTACTTTATTTTTGGGTCTAAAAATGTGTTTTTCATAAAAAAAAATATGCTGAAAACAGGAATCATTTTGTAATAAGATGTTGGAACATAAACTAATCTAATAGAAGTGATATAATGGTGCTTAATTATATATACAAATGTTTCATTGTATCGTAAGTTAATGTGAAAGTTCACATTGTGAGATTTTGGGGCAAAATGTTGAAAAAAATGAATAAAATCGTTGATTTCTGTAATACATTCGTAGTACAGTGGCCCGTTTTATGACATATCTTAAGACGATTTTGCTCTTAAGTCAAATTATTAAATTTATTGCTATAAAAAAATTCATTTTAAAGTGAGGAAACCTTCTTCCAAACCAATCTTCGTGTGAAACACGGAATCAGAGATCGATAAGACGCTAATTAAATTAAAACAATTGTCCTTCATCAAAAATCACTGAAAAAGAATCTCAAATAAGTATTTCAACAAATATAATTGAAGAGAAAAAATGGTGTATAAAACGTACATTACATATGTTTGATAATATCAGAACTTCGAAGTGAATAACATGCTGAAATTGCGAGGTCAGGGTCAAAACGTGGAACAGAAATGGAGAAAAAACACCAATGTTTTTGTGATACAACCAAATTACTGGGCTTTAATAATGAATGAACGAAAAGAGACATTTGTAAAAAATACTCGGTCTACATTTGGAATCACACCTATGTGTTTCGATGAAAATTTTGACATTGTGTTATCCGGAAGTCAACGGGACAGAAAATAGTTCACTGTTGCTGTATTCTAAAAAGTATGGCCGTTAGCCACACGTGTAAAATGTAAGATCTGCATTGCATGTTTGTTACTACAATAAAGATGAAGGTTATATCAGCGATTCCATGTAAATAAAATATATATAGATCTATCGGCCAAATGACATTGTAAAACTGATGATAATTTTGGGTTTGACTTTTAATGGCTTTTGGAGGGAATCTGCTGGGGTCTAGGGCCATATTTGTACGACGTAGCCAGTATGGATTCCTTCTACATAAATTCGTAATATGATTCTATGGAATTTATCGAGCTGTTGCGAATGCTAAGAGATCATTTCTAACGGTTTCCCACAAAGCAATGAGCAACGATGTATCAGCATCCAAGGGTATGATGAATGGAAATGCCTTTTTCTTTGCGAAACAATGCAATTTTCATCAACATTCGCTGAAAACCAGAATCGTTTTTAAAATCGTTTCAGCTTAAACAAAAAATACATTGTTGTCACAAAATGTTTCACTATTCAATGTACATAATTATATCAAAGATTTTCATTGTATTTGATATAAAGAAGAATGCTCAAGCCGTGATATTTTTGACGACTTGCTTAACAATTGCATAGAATCAACCTTTTCATACACAAAGTAATTGGTTATAAACTAAAAAAGTGTAGAAAGATCATTTTCTTGTATCAGTTTGGCGCATTATAAGTGTTGCGCATGTGCACTACTGTGTCAGAAATAAGTCCACACACTTTTTTGGGTGAAAAAATGCAAGGTTCCCATCAGACATGCCTCCGCAGAGGAGCGAACCCATGCGGGGCAGAGTATTTGAGATGTAGGATGAAGTTTCCCATCATGCATGCCTCGGGAGCGAACCAATTGGGGCAGAGGCCTTTTTTCTCCAAAGCCATGGCCATATACAATGGGTTAGCGAGGCCTCTTTTTGTAACCAAGCTTGTATACATATGTCGCCGCCTCATTATGGGGGTGTTGAAGTATAACAAGATTCGTAGTTCTCTGTATATCTGAATATATATTTATAACAATGTATGAGTCTAATGCATGATAATGATGACATGAATAAAATGAATAAAGACAATGCCTGAATGGAAATAACAATGATGAATGGAAATAGCATCTCAATTAATATAATCACAAGTAAAGTATTGTATAGAAAATACATTCAGACATAATAACAGGCTAAATGCACAAGAAAGTTCTAATTGAAAATAACAAAGGATCGCCATCTTGGAATTGAACTCTACATGAAAATTGACGAATTCTTATAAACTAAATAACTCCTAAAATAACCATTTCCATAGAAAAGTAATTAACACAATGATGGATACATGTTTCATAAACAAACATATTACTAACCTGAATATATATACTTTCTTTTACAAGATAAATATAACAATGCGAAATGGCAATAGCTTGTGTCCTTTCTCTACTAACTGAGATGTTCAACTGCGCGCATAATTTTCCCGCCAGGTTAGTTGTGTCAAAGGTTAAATTTACTCACCTGTGAAATATTACTGAAGTTTAAAGGTGGTCATCCTAATTTGAAATGTCTAACGTAAGGTAAAGAGAAAGAAGATTGAAAGATGAAATGAGTGATGAAAAGAGATGATGAACTGATTAAATGGTTAAAACACAAACACAATGGTGAGATATACAGGTTCTTAATACCTGTATATGTCATCCTGTGACATCCTCCCTCTCTACAGAGAAATGTCGTCCTCGACATTTGAAAAAAATAAAATGAAATGATAAACTTTTCATTAAGTTTACCATTTTAATTGTTACCATTCCTCCTCCTCTTTAGAGAAATGTCGCCCTAATAAATGCCTCTTCCTCCTTCTGTCCCCATTTCCACGGTGTCTTCTTCCTCTTACATCGGTTCCAGAACCACGTTGGACGAAAACGGACTGTTGCTTTCTTTGATGGCACCAGCATTTAACATTTCCTTCACATGTTCTCTAACTTCATTGAACATGGCTGGTGGTATTCGTCGGTATGGTTCCTTGAATGGTGTTTCGTCAGTGAGCTCTATCTTATGTTCATCAAGATCTGTACAACCTAGATCTGTTAACCCTTTAGAAAATATGTGCGTCCATTGACCCAACATATCGGTAACAGTCTTATTCTGGTCTTCATCAAGATCTGTATCTTCTAGCTTCACTCCTAGTTCTTGCAGTGTCTCTACTGTGTCTTCTGCATTCTGCTTCTTTACTGTCGGTGTATCCTCTGGTATCCAATGCCGTACTACCTTAGCCGCTTGTAGTTCACACAAGTTCATCTTTGGTGTGATGAGTATTGGCTTTACAGTCAAATTACAAACTCGGACTGGCACACGCTTGGTATTCCCTTTCTGTACTCCTTCAAGTGATACTACTCTTGGACAAATGTTGATCCTATTGTCAAATGATCCTGCTTCTGTAACAGCTGCGTCACATGTGTCCTTGACCCTAACTATACCAGATATCGTCGCAGTTTCATATGGCCTCAGCTGGAATGAACGTTTGTTAGTAGCCCTAACTGTTCCCAATGAGCTTGCCGATAAACTGTTAAAGGCACTTCTCCAGCCATCTGGTATGTCATCAGTCTCTTCAGTAGCATCCTTAAACACCCTGATAACATTGGTTCCTATAATAACAGGAGTTCCATTGTTAAAATCGGTATCAGACACAACAAGGATGGGCACTAACATGGATCTGTTGCGAAATGAAGGGACTGTAATGTCGCATTCAATGAAACCCATGTATGGTAGTCGCTGTCCTGTCGCACTCTGTATGTTGAGATTCACTCCTATGTCTTCTAATTTTCTAAGTTGTGGTCTCGGAAGAAGCGTCGAATATAGGTGATTTGATATAGTTGTAACCATACTTCCACTATCTATCAATGCGTTTGACTGTGTTGTGCCTATGTAAACTATATCTTCATTGGCCTTACCTACCAATCTGTTGTATAATGTCAATATTTTTGGGCTTTTATTGTGTATGCCTCCTAACTGCCCATCGTTGGAAGCATCTACCAGTTTAAAGGCTTCTGAGGATAATTAGGTTGAGATGTTTGTTGATTCCTCTGTTGTTGTTGTTGTTGTTGTGGTTGTTGCTGTTGCTGATTCTGTTGCTGATGCTGCTGAGGTCTGTGTTGACGTTGTGGTTGCAGTTGTTGTTGTTGCTTCTGTGGTCTTTGCTGTTGTTGTTGTTGCTCCTGCTGTGGTAGTTGCTGGCGCTGAAATGAATCGCCATGTCCATAGTTCTCGTAACTACTAACTGGTTGTCCCCCATAATTGTAATATGCAGGTGACGGTGATCTTTGACCTCTGTTCCTGTCTAGAAATCTGTTGTCTGGTGATCTTGACTGTCTTGGAGAAGGAGATCTGTCATATCTGTAATTGTAATCAGTAGTCCTAGGTGAAGATGATCTGCTGTATCTGATGTTATTAAAGTCTGTTGATGGTGAACGTTGATTTCTCTTGAAGTCGTCAAAGCCTCTCCTTAATCTTTCAAAATTCTCATCTGATGATTCAATCTTCTTCATCATGTGTGTCATCTGAATTGTCAAGTTGTTGATACTTTCTAGCAGTTGTTGTCCCTGATCTTCAGCTTTCTGTATTGCCACAGTCGGCTCCTTAAATGTCACCTCTTTCTTCATTCCCTTTTCCTTCTCAACACTCTTCTCAACTAATCCCATCTCCTTTTCAACAATTCTCACCTCCTTTAAAAGTTCATCAAAATCCTGGGCGGAATCGAAACGATGTCTTGTTGCAGCTTTCAAACTATCACATCGGATCCCATGCCAGAACTTAGACCTTAGCATCTGTTGTTCCGTCCCTTCCTGTACATATCCTCTTCTCTTGCACTTTGCCATCAGCTCCTGAATCCTAATACCCCATATGGAAACCGATTCCTCAGGACGTTGATGCTGGTTGAAGAACTCTTGCATAAGGCAATCATCAGTAGCCACGTTGCCAAAAATGGTATCCATCTTATCAAGAGTTTCCTGTATACTTGCAAATTCTCCCAATGCCAGTAGCACTCTAGCTGCATTTCCTCTCAGAGAGTTTCGCATTGCATGCTGTATATGGCTGTAAGTGTATGTCTCCTCAAGCATCATACATCTACATTCATGACGCCACATGTCATAACTAACCTCCTTGAGTGGGGTTGGTTCTTCACCACTAAATGGCGGAAGTCTTGGAGGCTGTACATAAAGTCCTCGATTCCATGAGTCCCTTTGCTCTATAGGCAATGGAGGTCTTGGTGGTGGATGTATCTCCATCTTTGGATTCTTCTCATCCGCTGACACTATACTGTATCTTCCTGTATTCTTCAGATAATCTATCATAGTCTTTTCAAATTCCTCTACATTCTCATGTGATCCTTCAGCCATAATGAATAATCAATATGTATACTATCACAGTATACTACAATATGTATGTGTCTATATCACGTTATATTGTTTTATAATTCTTTCACAATCTCCTTAAAGTGTCAATATCACCGTGCGCTAACTCCTAACCCAAGTGTTTCTACTCTCCAACAGCAATAACCAAGTCTAGCAGCCTTTTAATGCTGAATTGCTTTACTAATAATCAATCACGTTAATGCACTATAGCACTCAGAGCATAACTATATCACCTTATTAGTATATTACCATGAAGTAAACAACAAAACACTTCACAAGTCAACAGTCACTCCAATTCACAACACAGTGTCACTGGATCAATTGTAAATTCACAACAGTTATTATCTCAAAATAATGTAAACAATGACCGCAATCAACCTGTATAATGGCAATGTTTATATGCAATTACCCTTAACACGACTTATTTACTAGTTTACATCATTTAAATTCACAAATGATTAGCTATATTTGGCTATCACAACACTATCAGTATATAAACACCCTGAAACCTAAATTCAATTGCTCTGTCTAACTACAAAAATGGTACCAATTCCTACCTACAAAAAAATAATAGAGCAACCAAACTCAGTTTCCGTATACACAGTCCATACTGATTTATATGTTGTAATACCGCATACACCAATCAATAACTAATTTTCAAATCTTAAACACCAATTGCATCAACTGTCTTACCAAAACCACACTTCAACAAAATAGTATCTTCTTCTGTAAACAAATAATTGCCGATTACTATTAATATATTCTTGGTAAATACCAACAATGCTACTAATAATATTCTAAACGCGAACTATGTATATTATGTTCAATAATATACAACACAATAGTACAACATTTGAGTACATCTCATAGATGCTATCAAAGTTAATGTACAACGCTAAACACTATGCATAAACACATCTTTGTTTACATTCGCTTGATGTTTACAAACATGAGTACGCTACTACTACTACTGTGCGTATTCTGAGTACACGATGTATTTACACGTAATCAGTGTAAACAATAATGTACTTTTCCAATATTGTCAAAATATTTTACCTAATAAACACTGTCCAGTGTATATTATGTACTGCAGAAAAAACAATTATCTGTCCAGTCTGGATTAAATCAGTGTTACCTGTAGATTTACTATCAATAAATTTACCTGTAAAATTTATCCGATAAAGCTTAAATGACCTGTGACCTGCCGATCACAACAATGACATGGACGTAAACAAATTCACACCAGATGTATATGAATGAATAGAATAATGAACAGATAAGAAGAGAACGAGAGATGTTTACCTTTTCAGTCGATCTGTATCCTCCTTAGTTGTCCAATTGTCTAACTAAAACGTGCAGTGTTTAGTGCAAATATTTGGTTAGTGGCAGGAAAATCGTTTAATTAAATAATAACTTTTGGAAAAAGGAAAAAATCTACAATATTTAACCTATCCTTATTACACTCAAAAACCTATTTCTTAATATCTCTATACAATATAGGTATAACTCTCCTGATTATTCGTAACATACATGGGCAAGATAATTACTTATAGATTCCAGACTGGTCCTGAAAAGTCTTGTAAAATGAATTTCAGGCTACTTACAGAATAGCGTTAATAGTATGACTTAGATAAATATCCAATATATACACTGCAATGTAATGTCTGTATCACAAGACAATGAGATGGACAATATACTGCGCTATCACTTAATGACCAATCTGAAGTCTATGCATACAGATATTTTATGCAATTACAATATTAAGAATTACATATATTTACAAATTACAAATAATGATACCAGTCTGATGATGATGATGGTCCAGCGATGTTGTTGATTCTAACGTTATAATGTTCCACGCGAATGTGCACACACTAAAATGTATCTAGATATATCTGTTACACGCCGAAAACACTAGGTTCAATATACCCCGGGGTTAAACGTCATCCATGCCCTCCGATGTCACTCTACCCACATCCTGTCTCACGCTACAACTTACTACGACCTTCATTCCGCCATGGCACGTCTTGCACGGGTATACACTCACACAGACGTGTATAATAAACAAATAAGTCCAATTGCACTGTATACATTGTTCAGTACTCACGTTCCATCTTCACATGGCCAGTTATGTGGTAGAAGTAGAACAGTTTATTACGATGTCCAATTTCACATCTGCCAGAACATACTTCAGAGAACAACTGCCGGGATCACCATTGTCGCCGCCTCATTATGGGGGTGTTGAAGTATAACAAGATTCGTAGTTCTCTGTATATCTGAATATATATTTATAACAATGTATGAGTCTAATGCATGATAATGATGACATGAATAAAATGAATAAAGACAATGCCTGAATGGAAATAACAATGATGAATGGAAATAGCATCTCAATTAATATAATCACAAGTAAAGTATTGTATAGAAAATACATTCAGACATAATAACAGGCTAAATGCACAAGAAAGTTCTAATTGAAAATAACAAAGGATCGCCATCTTGGAATTGAACTCTACATGAAAATTGACGAATTCTTATAAACTAAATAACTCCTAAAATAACCATTTCCATAGAAAAGTAATTAACACAATGATGGATACATGTTTCATAAACAAACATATTACTAACCTGAATATATATACTTTCTTTTACAAGATAAATATAACAATGCGAAATGGCAATAGCTTGTGTCCTTTCTCTACTAACTGAGATGTTCAACTGCGCGCATAATTTTCCCGCCAGGTTAGTTGTGTCAAAGGTTAAATTTACTCACCTGTGAAATATTACTGAAGTTTAAAGGTGGTCATCCTAATTTGAAATGTCTAACGTAAGGTAAAGAGAAAGAAGATTGAAAGATGAAATGAGTGATGAAAAGAGATGATGAACTGATTAAATGGTTAAAACACAAACACAATGGTGAGATATACAGGTTCTTAATACCTGTATATGTCATCCTGTGACACATATGCAAATACATGTATATAGCTTTTTATAGAGTGCGAGGTGTTTAGTCCAAAACACAAAGTTTATATTAACGTACAAAGTTATTTTGGAAAAATAATAATAGTGATGGTTATGCATGTTTTACAAGTGTAATAATGCTACAGCCGAAAACACCAGTTGTGCAAAGTTTGTACCAAACATTTGCGTACAAGGGATGTCTGATAGTTAGCTAAATCTATGGATTATCCCACTAGTAACACACTAGTCTTCCATCACAATCATCATCTTTTAAATAACATATATACCTTGGTGTTTTCAACAAATAATTGCTTCTCGGAAGTGTGGGAATTGCATGTTATTGAAAGGTTATATACATTATGAACAACCAAAACATTGTAATCAGAGTGTACATTTATAGCATTGAATGTGTAACAGATTTTTGTAGAAAGCATGGAATCTCATGTATGCAGTGCCAAAATGTAAGCTCTATGAATTCTATAGAAATTGAGATTCATTTAAATATTTTTTTTTAGTTATTTGATAACTTTTTTCTTACATAAACAAGCAATAATATTAGGTCATGTGAACTAAAGCTCCTAGAACTTCGACATGAGTATTGCGCAAAAATTCAAAATAGAATTTCATACAGTTACTTTGAACGTGTTTTTAAAACGTATCATACAGTTTCCGGTGATCGTTTTCATTAAAATGTAATTATCACACCTAAAGATTGCACCATTTTAATATAAGTTACCATATGTGCTATTTAAATGATTATAAACCTTGTTGTAATGATTGCTTGAACAATATTTCAACCACATATTTAATGAAGTGTATACAATATGTGTATCGAAAGGTTATAAATACATTTGTATGTAATTACATCATGTTTTTCCTTCATTATTTTATATATAACATTTCCAAATGATGTAAACATGATCCATGGTCGTAACCATTGTAACTAGACATTTATTTAACGGACCTTTTGTTTTTCTACAGACCTTAAAAATTGAGCATCTAACTAAATTTCTGATAATATAAAAACATTTGGATATATGCATATATAGGATAATATCACTTCAAGTAGATTATGTATATTCCAATGCATCTTAACAATGATTCCTGTTTACCACATTTTTTTATGAAAAACGTTTTGCCACCCGAACATAATGCATTTTTCAACAGTACTTTTTTGGGGCACAACCTTGCATCTTGCTCTATGGAAAACCATTATAGATTATCATTTTATAATTAATTTCCCTACTTCTTTAGCTTAAAGGCCTGTACTACGATTGTATTACAGAAATCAACGATTTTATTAATGTTTTCAACATTTGGCCCCAAAAGCTCATAATGTGAACTTTCACATTAACTTACGATACAATGAAACATTTGTATATATAATTGTGCACCATTGTATCACTTCATTAACTTACGATACAATGAAACATTTGTATATATAATTGTGCACCATTGTATCACTTCCATTGGATAAATTTATGTTCAAACATCTTATTACAAAATGATTCCTCTTTTCAGCGATTTTTTATGAAAAACACATTTTAGACCGAAAATTAAAGTGATTAATATCGTCGTATGCTAAAGGACTTTTTTCTGGCACATCTCTGTACCTTTCACTGTGCAAAACAGTAAGAAACTAAGTTGTTCAACTCATTTAGTATTTTTTTTTAATTTATAGCCTAGCAACACCAAATGTATTACAGAAATCAACGATTTTATTCATATTTTTCCAAGTTTTGCCCAAAATCTCATATTATTAACCCATTATCCATCTATAAAACCGTGATTTACATGGAGATGTATTTGGAAGAGCATTTCCGCACTGTTAGAAAATTGTAATTTGCTCAAATGATTTTTTATAAAATTATTCCAGTTTCCGGAGATTTTCTCTTAAAAACGTAACTTTTACCCCAAAATTTACCATTTCCCACCATCTTTATCTTGAGGAGTTTTTCTGAAACTCATTACATGTCAGTGATTCTAAAAATCCTAAAATACTTTCTGTTGGAATTTGTTTGACCTTAAAACCTATAATTACTAGACTTTATTGTTCACATATCATTCTCAGTCAGACAGTGTGTGAGTACTGAAGGTTATAATAGCGTAAATGCTATGCCCCTTCCATAGTAAAGTTAGAATGATGACAACTTGTTAAAAACTCAAACCTGGTTGTTCTAAGAAACATTTCTTCAGCTCTTTACTAACACCTGGTCAAAGGTCCATGCTATTTTTACCCCTTTCAAATTCATACCCTGTCTACTTTCACTTCTTAAATGTATATAAAAAACTGTCAAAAACATGATGAGCTGCATTTTCAAATAACAACAACATATCCAGAATGAAGTTACTAAGTTACAGCCAGAAAATAACAGGAAACTACAATAAAAAAAGATTTTAAAGAAAAACGGATTAGCACTCTTTAATAAAGAACTATTTTCAGTCGACTACACTAGGCGAGCACATCTGACTGATTTAGTGTAATTAAACCTAAATGGAATGTTTTATGTCATGTTTTTCAATTAAACTGGTCTATTCAATCCAACAACTTAATAAAAGAACAGTTTGACTTATTTTGCAATGCCGAATGACTTTGTCTTGAAATTAGTGCTATTAACCTGCACTTGACCATGCACTAAATCGAGTCAATTTTGTCGCGAAATTAAGAAATAATAAAAAATGCAATATCTCAGCAACCGTTCAACATTTTCTCATCAAATAACTCTGATGGCTTTGTTTTGCATCTCTGAGTATATGTACCACACATTTTGCCATATATCTTTCACAAACATTCCAAAAAAAATGAAAAATATCAAATGTTTGGAGAAATTCAGAAATTTTGAGGAAAAGTTGCCAAAAACACTCTAAAATAGTCTGAAAATGATTTTTTCTCTGTTTCTGAGTTCAACTCACCTATTCAAACAAAACAAATGCATAAACAATAATTGTTTATGCAATTCTTAAAAACGCATAATTTCTCCTTATAAGTTATAATAGCGTAAATGAGTCTCCATGCCCCTTACATAGTAAATTTAGAATGTTGACAACCTCTTAAAAATTCAAACCTGGCTAGAATTCTGGGAAACCTACTTTATCAATCAAATAAACATGTTTGCTATTAAACATCAACAAGGAAATAGGGGGTTGAATATCTTCTAAGTAACATTTCTTCTGCTGTATACTAACACGGGGTCAAAGGTCAATGCTATTTTTACCCCTTGCAATTTCATAGCCTGTCTGCTTTCACTTCTCAAATTTATATAAAAAACTGTCAAAAACATGATGAGCTGCTTTTCAAATAACAACATGTCCAGAATACAGTTACAGCCAAAAAATAACAAGAAAAAGCACTAAAGAAAGATTTTAAAGAAATTACAAGATGTTTATGTAATTAGCTTCATATAGCCCATGTATACATACATACATCATCACCAACTGTGTTTATAACTGCCTTCCCGAGAGTCTTAACGAAGGTGTGAACATTTCTTTCACATATGCCGCAACACCATATTGCCTATTAGTCAAAGCGTTCTTCAACAAATATATCAATTAGTAATTAATTAATCATGTTATATAGCTGGCATATGTATCGACACAATTACATAATTTTTCTCTTTTATTCCTACAATTATTAAATTGTTAGCCGAGCCGCTAGGGTTAGCGTTTCAGGGGTAGGGGTGGGCTTTCTCGCCGCCACACCGCCGCCCGTGGAAGCAGTTCGATGAATCTGTCCCGACGCCTGGGCGATACCCGGGCACAGGTTATATTTCTTATTGCATATGTTTTAATCATATAATAATGCAGACTTTAAATCTAAGTTATAACTAACTGTAAGTACAAATTATTATCATATTCTATGAATTAGCAATAATATGCTAAGTAAGATAAACAATAGTCAATATATGTTGTATACATAATTCATTATCAATTATTAATGATGTTAATACTAATTTCGAACAATAATAACCGACATTGAAATTTCATAACCTTAGTAAGGTTAGTAAAGTATATACACTTTATTAAAATAAATGCATTGTGTTAAGTCATCTACAGTTTATACTTTTCTGTATGTGGATGCTGTAATAATTTACAGTTCATACTTTACAATATGCTACATTATGTGTATGTCCGAAACCCATGCGAGAGAGAGAGAGAAAGAGAGATAGAGAGAGAGAAATTGCATATATTCATTTTTATTTAATAGCATTTAAGTACCATTAAATTCAATATGAGATATCACAAAAATTAAGTATTCATTAAATGTGCAACATGATGTGTCATTACATGTAATGTGAATTAAAGTGTAAGCATGATATCTTGGCGTTACGCACTGTATAGGAAATATATCGTTAACATTGAATTGCAAATTAAATGCTATAAACTTTCAATATGAAATACCAGCATGATGTATTGTTTACATTTAATTGCAATTAAATTCAATAGTCATAATCTGATAATCACTACATTATTCATTATATGTGCAATGTGATGCGACATTATATTTAACTTGCATTAATACATATCATTAAGTTGTAAGTTTGATATACTAGGAGTTTTTTTTGTATATAATAATAAATTTGATGAAAATTGTAACTTCTCAATTCTGTTGATGTTTCTTTGTTTGCAATAGAAGGCAAGAGGTCATGTGATCTCTGCTTTGTTGATAATGAACCCAATGGCGACTAACAACCGGCACGAACGGCTGATTAACCGCACAAACTCAATTATTTACAATAATTATATTATTTACATTTAATTGCAATTAAGTTCCACCAAATTCAATATGAAATATCACCTCTAGATTTAAGCTATCATTACATGTGCATCATGATGTATCGTTACTTTTAATTGCGATTAAATGCATTTAAATTCCAAATACAAGTTGCAAACTTTTGATCTACCTTTAAGTGCAAATTAATTGGAATTTAAAGACATTTCAGAAAAATTTCAGTTTTAATTAAATCCCTTATTTCATGCAGTGTAACAAATAGTGAGAACAGACAAACAGGATAACATTAAATATAATAAGATATTTGACTACTAATGGGAAAAAAAACATCTTACTTTCTGTAAATGACACTACATGTAACAAACGCCATACATTTCTGTTTGTAAGCCTTTAACCATAGAGGGTATAATATAGAGAGTATAAGATTAAATTAAGTTGAACATTTTATGATGAACATTTTAGTACACGTCAAGATACATTTAGTTACTATATGAAACCTTACGACACTACATTATCAAAGACAAACCGGTATTTATTAAAACAAATTTTTGCCAGAGAGAAGCAGGTAAGAGCTGTTTTTACTAAGGGTCAATTCGACAATTACACTATTTAAACGTGCCAGTTTGTGAAGCACATGTTTTACGGATAACATTTTCAGGGCCTCGGTTCCTATAAAAACACTTATACCTCGGGTTGGAATTCCCTATATTCACCGGATAACCATGAAAGGTTCTTATATTATAGGCAATGTGTTTATTTACCCATGAGAACTAAGTGTACACCAACTGTCGCAGATTTAATTTTTTATATGATGAGTCGCCCGTCGTCCGTCGTCGTTAACTTTTACATCGTTTAGACAATAGGGCTTTCAGTTTTCATTTGATTTTTTCCAAACGCGGTCAAATTCTTGGTAATTATAAAAGCTTGGATAAGTTTGAAATACAGCTAAATCGGACCAGTGCCATCAGAGTTATGGTCCTGGAATTTCTCAAATATGGTATATATGAGAGTACATGATCGTAAATATGTGAAAATAGTTTACAACATGATGATTAATGACAGTGAAGAACATCCTCTAAAATCAAACTGGATTTCCCAGTCAAAACACTTACTGTCCTCTCTTGGATCTTATGATGCATGATTACAACAAAATGTTGGTAACAGTAATATATTTCCTGCAATAGTAAAGCAACGGTTAAATGACAATTTTGTTCAAAATTGGCACAGTCGATTAGAAAACTCCATTATAGCAGTTTTCTATATACTTATTGCACACTTTCGGTTTCAACCATATCTAGATAATATAAATGTTTTCAAACTGTGTCAAGCACTAAATAAACAACGGGTGTCATCTCATAGGCTGCAAATTGAAGCGGGTAGATGGGTTAAACCCAATATAATTATTTTCAACGGTAGACTATGTCTATTTTGCAATAAACTTGAAGATGCATTTCATTTTCCATTTTGTGTTGCAGTGCCAAACATACATAATGCTAAGGAAGCAATATATTCCTAAATATTTTTATAAGAGGCCGAATTTGATTCTGGAATTATTAAATTCACAAAATAAGATGTATATTCGCAAACTTTGTACATTTGTTTTAAAAGCATTTAAGTTACGAAACGAAACACTATACAGACATTAGCTATTTCTAAATATATTGTATGTAATGTATGTAATATGTCATGCGTGTAAACGTATATGTCATGTTAACCCCCAGTGGCCTACTTTGCCACTAACAGTTCCAAGGCGGTAGCCCTATTGTCAACCCTTTTGTGTTTGTGATGTCATTTCCTTTTATTATTACTTTTTTGTCGTGCCCTTAATGGTTTATTCTCTTACTGCTCTGGCTTCTGCAAAGTCATTGAGTACCTTCATTGTGGCTTTCTAGGCTATTGATTTTTTTGTATTATATTTACACGAGCATATTTGTGTTTTACTTATATTGCCTATTGATGCTGCTTTGTTGGTTAGAGATTAGATCATGGCGGGGATTTCTTTATTTTCACTGTCCTGTTTTAATGGGATGACAGTAGCGTAAGTGTGAGGTTTGGTGCACCCTTGAACCGGTTTAAACCCCCCAGTGGCCTACTTTGCCACTGACCGTTCCAAGGCGTTAGCCCTATTGTCAACCCTTTTTGTGTTTGTGATGTCGTTTGCATTTATTATTGCTTTTGCCTTCTTGTTTGTCTGTTTGCGTGTTTGTTTCTGTGTTTTGTGTTTTTTTGTCCTCCTTGAATGCTACTTTCCCTGTCCGATCTTTTTATATTTCTTTGCCTTCTTGTTTGTCTGTTTCCATGTTTGTTTCTGTGTTTTGTGGTTGACTGTCCTCCTTGAATGCTACTTTCCCTGTCCGATCTTTTTATATTTCTTTTGTATACTTATGTACGCAATAAGCATCATGATAAAAACATATTGACCATTTTACTTAGAAACTTTTTTTGGTGAAGACTGCAAGCACATTGGTAATACGGACCATCAGTAAAGTGTTTTCACTTACTGGGACAGCGTGTCTTGTAGTTTAACTGTCAGTGAAGTGTTTTCATTAACTGGGTTAAAACGTGTGTTTAATCATATGAAGTTCGTCAGAAAAGGATATAACCCTTTGGTTTTACAGCGCACTGCATGTTTAGTGATTGACCCCTCTACAGTCAGTCATTACGCTTCACTTTTCACTTGTGCGATGACTGGAGTACCTCTTGGGACTCTATGATTGTACCTACTGAAATTCCAACTAATGGAGTGGGTGCATGAGCTTTCGTCCCTCGGGTTTTCTGGTCATATTCCAAATTGGTTTTCTCTTTAGCTGCAACTACTATGGTTGTTCAGTAAGATTCTGGATACATCCTGAGATGTTTATTATTTTGTATGTGTTTCTTTAGTTAGTTTCTCTGGATGTGGACTTTATTGTTAGAAAGTTCCTTTTGATGGGATGTAGTTTTGTTTACACTGTCTTGCCTATTTGGGCGCTGAAGAGAGGATAATAGCGAGGATTGTGCGCATATAAAATCGATTCAAGCTAACCAGTAGGCCTTATTGCCTACTGACCGTTCCAAGTCGGTAACCCTTTCTGTTGTTTTTTGTCTCTTTCATTGTATTATCAAGTCCTTGTTTGCAGTACAGTGCGGACCTACGATGCCATTGCGTTCGAACGCTGTGGTTTCTATAGGACTCTATATCTCATTTTCACTCAGCAACGGGTATCTATGTCATTGTTTATTTAAAGTCTGTGGTAGACAAACTAAGTTAAAATAGTCAGCAATTGAATTACAACTATTAATGTGGTGGATTAATAGGCATGTGTATCTGTACTGACATTCACATTATATGATATATGTTTATCGTACAGATAACAAGCTGTTTTATTTGACTCATGCGAATTCAATTTGATATGTGTTAAAGAAATTGTGATGAATTGTAATCGATTTATGTCAGGAAGTGTTATATATATGCCTTCTCATTGCATCTGTTCAGTTAAGATAAACTGCATATTTATAGTTGGACATGTATTGTTTGTAATAGCTACACTGTTGCCATGCTTTGTGAAATTGTATGTTGTATCCGCACGAGCTTTTAAGCCTATTGGAAACTGGAAATAAATCTATATATCTATCTATATATGTATTATTCTTAATACAATATGTCAATCATGTGTTATCCTATCTTTAACAAACTTGGCCAAATTGTTGATATTAACAAAAGCTCAGACAATAGCGAAAACCAGCTAAGTCGGACAAGTAATACTAGAGTTATGGCCCTTGATTTTTGTTATAGTTTGCCTTGTTAAGAAGATATGGCCTTCATTTTATGTAGGATCTTTACCCAAAAGAGTATGAGAGTGGACCTTTGGAAACGGCCGAACACGATACAAACGAAATATTGCAGTCTCGGTTTGATTGAGACTGTTCATGAACGGTAGTGTAATATGCTTGCTACCGTTCAAGCCCCCTAGCCCAGGATTGAGCAGAACTCAATATTCATAAACTCAATAGTACAGAATTGTAACCATCCCGAAGATGGCATGCATATGGCGGTGGATATAGCGACTTTTATACTTATTACATTCCCATGTCCAGCGGCGTATGGTCCCAACTCGGCGAGATTGTTGATATTGTTAAAGACAATTTCAGACGATAAACATCAGAGATATGGCCGTTGATTTAGTACTTTACGTGGTCCGAGTATTAACTTTCATACCCCATCCAATCTTTTCTGCAAGAAGCAAAAACGGGGTTGGATGTGGTATGAAATAAAACCTTAATTTCGGCTTAACAAGTTTGCATGTTGTAAAGTTAAAACATTTTATAGGTAAATTTAAACAGTTATCGGTTTTTTTCAGTAAAAAATGTTTTAAACGTGTTTTATTGTCGAAATATCCGTTATAAAATCCTGCTAATATAAGCTTTCCCATCGCTTAATGGAACTAAGGCGGGACCACGTAATGAAAATATGGTATATATTGCCTCATTTAGACATTAGGGTCTTCATGTTGCTTCTAATATTTAACAACCTAAACCAGATTGTTCATATCAATGACAGATCGAATACCAGATAGATGGGATAATTAATGCCAGAATTATGACCCTTGATATATTTTAAAAAGTGCTATATTGTTCTATGTTAAATGAACATACGGAAATCTTGATTTGTTTTAAAATTCGCGGCGTAACCGTCAGTTTTTCTCCATAACTTGCATTTGTTCAATATTTAATATTAATTATAACAAAACTATAAAGCAAATTGTTTTGCATATTACTAACTGTTGATTATTTTGCACAAGTAGTGTTTTAACTTTATGGTAGAATAAGAAGAAAATACGAACAATTTGGTTTTATTTAATTATATGCAATATAGTCAAATGATAGCGTATTAATAAATAGAGATACTAATTTTAATGCTTGATAAAAACAACAAGATTGCCACAAGATAACATAGCTACTTCATTTTGCATTTGATATTTACTAAAAAATAATATTACTAATAGAATCGGTACAAGTTTGAAAACCAAACATGCCTTACTTACACCCATCTCTATATCCCGACCCACCTTCATTTGTTTATATACATTTTATTTCATGAATATATTTCGATTGAAGAAACAAAAGTGGAACATATTAAAAAACTACCTATGTCAGAATAGAAACGGCAGAGTTATGGTCTTTGATTTATCGAAACATGCTAAATTTTGCTTTGTTTAATCTCATTACGTGGTCCCGTCCTAATTCCATTAAACGACGGGAAAGCTTATATTAGCCGGAGTTTATAACGGATATTTCGATAATAAAACACGTATAAAAACATTGTTTAATGAAAAAATGCAATAGCCTGTTTAAAATTACCTATTTGATGTTTCTTAATTTTACAATTTACAATATACAAACTTTTTAAGCCGAAATTAAGGCCCACACACCCTTTCCAAACACATTTTGGTTCATATTTTATTTCATGAAATTACCACGGTCATGGCGAAAGAGGGCTAAATTAAAATATTAGACATATCAGACTAGAAACAACAGACACAGTTGGAAACAGCCATATTTTACAACTCCCATTTCTCCCATCGCACTCCCACTCAATGTTTAGATCATGCAAGCTTCATTTTTCTCTTGAATTCCACAAAGGTGTCAGTTGTTTATCATTGAGATAAAAAAAACTCACGGACACCATACAGCGATACAAAAAAAAGGTACGAAAGCAACAACTTGGAACTTTGGCCTTTTTTTATGTTCAATCGTGATACCAAGGCGGACAACATTGGTATCTGTAATAAAACGTTCACTGTCTGAATGACGTTTACGACCTGACACTCCTTTCATTTCAACTATGATTGATACTATATATCCTTAAGCACGTCAACTCTACAAAGCGAACCATTCCAATTATGTCGCATCGTTTCTAGATTGATATCGTCATTGTAATAGAGCAGTAATGAGTAAGCTTTATGACAAGCTGTCTAATCCATTTGATCCACTACAGGGGACATTTCCCGATCAATATCTTATAGGGTGTATGTTTCTCAACGTATTCGTATTTTGAGAGATTAAGTCAAATGCAGGAGAACAACCTATCACTGATTAATATCAAAAGTGGATATAAAAGTCGAACAGGAAAATGAATGTAGTATTCAAGGACTACAGTCAACCGCACAGAAACAACAATAATAACAAAGATGAATAAAAGGCAAGTTAAGACTTAACAAAGGGTGACAATAGGGCTACCGCCTTGGAACGGTAAGTGACAAGAAAGGCCGCTGGGGGATTCTAGGGTTCAGCAAACCTCACTCTTACCCTTATCACCCCAATAAAACGGTACAGTGTAAATACAAATATCACCGCCAGCTTATCTTCTCTAACAAACAAGGAAGCATTACTAGGCAATATAAGTATAACACAAATGATCAAGAATAAGTAAGTAAATCGTTTATTATAGTGACATGTGCATCAAGTGACAAACAAGTACATCTATAAAATAAAAAAGCACCCGGCTCAATGGATCTATAAGTCACTGGAAATATGTGACAAAATATAAATATATGGTTGACATGAAAATACAAAAGTGTACCAAATTAATGATGCTGTAATAAATCTGACGGTCAAGTGAATATTACACATTAATTAAGCACAGTATAAATATAATTTCTCCTTCTTAAGAATGCTTTTATCAAGTACTTTGATTTTTTTCTGGAATAAGTCTGCATTAGTGTTTTGAATGTATGTAATGCCTGTAGTTCTAATAAGACTGTTAAATATAAAAACAATAAGATCTCGGAAAATATCTGTTCTTATGTCCGAGTACAACACACAGTCGAGTAAGAAATGGAGAATATATTAATATAAAAAAGCCTTGAAAGCCACAAAGCAAACACTAAATGACTTAAAGGAGGCAAAGCAACAAGACAACAAACCGGGTACGATAAGACAATATTTAAGACAAACATCAAACGCTACCGTCCTTTGAGGATTTAGGTAGACATCATCATAGGGTCCAAACTCTGTCCGGTCATCGCATAATCAACGAGGAAAACGTAGTGGCGAACTGTAAATGGATCATCCAATAAACATACAATACAATATATGAAACGCACTGCATGTTTAGTGGTGTTAAACCTATGTTTGTCACACCATTTCGCTTGTTCTTTGATTGTACGATGAAGCAAATGTTGGGGACCCTGCGATGAAGTACTTATACCTTAACCCGAAAAGGAACGATAACGTCTTGTCGTATCCTGAATGGGGTATTCCATTGTACTGAAACCCCGACCAAGGGGTGTAGGTGCACGAGCTTTAGTCCCTCGGGTTTTCTGGTCATACTCTAGATTGGTTTCTCTTTCGCTGCAACTGCTGTTGTTCAGTACAATTCTGGATACATCCTGAGATGTTTCTTATTTTGTATTTTATATAGCTTTACAACAACATCTTAGTGTTTCTTTTTTTAGTTTCTCTGGATGTGGACTTTGTTGTAAGAGAATTCCGTTTGATAGGATGTAGTTTTGCTTAGACTGTCTTGTCTATTTGTCCGCCGAAGACAGGATAATTGCGAGGATTGTGTACATATAAAATCGATTCAAGCTAACCTGTACGCCTTATTGCCTACTAACCATTCCAAGTCGATAACCCTGTCTTCATCACTCTTTCTGTTGTATTTTGTCTTTTTAATTGTGTAATTAATTAAATATTGCTCATTGTTTGTAGTACAGTGCGGATCTACGATGCCATTGCGTTTGGACATTTGGGTTCTATAGGACCCTATATTTTTCTAATTTTTATGCCGAATCATTAAGTTCATTATTAACGCCGTTCCAAGGCGGTAGCCCTATTGTCAAACCTTTTGTGTTTGTGATGTCGTTTGCATTTATTATTGCTTTTGCCTTCTTGTTTGTCTGTTTGCGTGTTTGTTTCTGTGTTTTGTGGTTGACTGTCCTCCTTGAATGCCACTTTCCCTGTCCGACCTTTTTATATTTCATTCCATGTGCTTTTGTCTTTGTTGTAAATTCACATGCATATTTGTGTTAGACGTTTATCGCGTACTAATGTTCCATAGTTTGTGAGAGAATATCTTTCCTCACAGTGTCCCACTATTAGACTGTCAGGTGTAAAATAGAACGCAGTTTAAAAAACCAGCAGTCGCTTGCCCATGACTGTTCCAAGGCAGTACCATATTGTCAACCGTTTTGTATTTGTAGTTGCTCACAATGTATATATTAAATTCTTTATACTAGTTTATCAAGATGCTCGTTGTAGATGGATGCGTTCATGTTATCCCACTCCTTAGCAATATATACTTTACTGTGGCTTGTATTATGACTAAAACGTCTTTGTCTGATTAGGTGCATTTATAGGTCTCAAGCAGGTGTATTATCGGTAGAGAGAAATATAGAGTGAAGATTCACTATTTCATATTAAGTGTTACAATATTTTGGGAAAGCAAAAAAACAGAAGATAAAAACTACTCAGTCCGTTTATAGTAAGGCATCATACGTATTTCTTTAGATGTTAGTGTGTGTGTGTGTGTTTGTTTGCTGGAGGGTAGGGGATTATTCTGTTCAATTACTTTGACATACACGTTGATTGCAATTTTCATCATTCAGGTGACAGAGTTCGATACACATTCAACCGATATGCGCTCATGCTGCCAAAAACATCTACAAACTACAAATATGATATCTAGAAAAGACATTTTCTCTCTTTAAGATTCGAAGCGAAAAACTGTAAGTAAACACAATAACTTAGAATGAATGAATGAATGGTGTTTTACGGCACGTCGACATATCAATAGGTCACATTGTGCGCAAAAAACGACGAAAGATGAAGAAATTAAGTAGTAATTAAAAATTAATGTAAATTTATAAAGACAAAACTATTAAAAATAAGGGATGATATGATAGCAAAATAAACTATACAATAACTTAGAAGGACGATACTTGGAGGTGTGTCACTTTCCTTCTATTCAACAGTATTTCTTTGGTGGCTGGTGACTTTTAACAGAACAAGAGGAACTCCACAGTCGGCAAATTATTTTTTTATCAATCGGTTTATTGCAATGCATCCGACGTGACTTGTTAAACACTATCATTACGTGGTCCGAATATTAACTTTCATTCCCATCAAACCCCTTCTCCAAGAAGCGAAAACAGGGTTGGCTGGGGTATGAAATAAAACCTCAATTTCGGTTTAAAAAGTTTGCATATTGTAAAATTAAAACATTTAATTGGTAATTTTGAACAGGTTATCGCATGTTTTCAGTAAAACATGTTTTATTAGCGAAATATTCGTTATAAAATACTGCTAATATAAGCTTTCCCATCGCTTAATAAAATTAAGGCGGGACCACGTACGGACTCTGAAGTGTAAAATGTGCATAATGTTTGTCAATGAATTAATTTGGAATTACCAGTATACCGCATACTTTAAAATTATACAAACACATTTGCGTTGTTAAACCCAGAAACCTGTGTGCTATACACGAACTTCGAGATATAATATCTGAAATAGGTGTCCTACATGTATATACGTATTTGCATATCGAAAAACTAATTAAGATATAAACAACTATATTTTTTTTTGTCTTTTTAGTCAGCATGGAGACACCACTGGAAGGCTACGGTCATGAAATAAAAGTTCCTGTTATAACTCTCAGTTGTCTATTCCTTCTATTCAATAATATTGCATTGGTGGCATTTAGAAGAACAAGACGAACTCCGAAATCTGCGAAGTTTCTGTCTACCGGATTATTAGTGTTCGATTTCATGGCCCTATTTTGCTTTACGTTTCGTAAATGTGTGGAAGATCCCATGGCAAACACTTTGATACAGACGATTGGGGTCTGCTGGTACTACCTGGCCATCATGACCGTTGGTATAACGTCGTTAGAGAGACTTGTGCTATTCAGCTGTCCCAACTTCTATATACGAAATCTTAAGCCGGCTAGATTAAGAAAGGTAGTGCTGGCTATATGGGTGAGTCTGATGTGTATCTACATCTTTATGAGATATGGTATCTGCTACATTCTCTATCCTCAAGCGACCGTTTATGATGTTATTGGAAAATGCAACTCGGTTACGTTTGTGTTTTATGGAATTTGCCTTTTTTTAGTAAATGTCGTTTCAGTGATATGCTATATAAATATATTTTTTATTATTCGTTCAAAAGGTAGGGGAATGAATACACTAATGACGCTAACAGCAACATCTAGCTCTTTGAGACAATACCGAACTACTTCGATAGTTTTTTTGTATATACTAGTCGTTCTAGTAACATCAATAGGGATAACATGTTCTATATCGTTAAAGTTGGACACCGCGCCACTCAGGATAGTCAGCGACGCTATCAACATCTTCAACTGCATAATGGATCCATGCATGTATATTTTCTGGTTCAAAGAGTGTAGAATGGAAATTCTGAAAATGTTTGCGTTCCTTAACAAACGAATACGTGCACGTACTGAATGTATGAGAATGGAAATATTTAACATTGTAACTACTGAAGACACGTGCAGAAATATCAGAAAAGTTTATCCATTATCCAAAGAACTTGATGTGTCACAACGCATCGTATTAGATCAAAACAATTCATGCCCAACGACATTATTTGGAGCTGTAATATAGTTACGAAGTAGCACATGACATGAGCGCGGAATTTGGAGCGACCCTTTTGAACTATAATTTATTTCCAAAGTAGGCCATAGGATGGTCCCGGGTTTTGGAGCCGCATGTTGTTTTAGTTCCAAATTATGCCATGCGCTTGGGACGGATTGTTTGTTATGAAATCCATGCATTGCCTCTACTCCGAGGCTCACTGAGATTTTTACTCATATTTTGTTTTTGGAAAGAGAAGAAAACAGTAACCCATCCTGTGTAATAAATCTGTATACAACTCCATTATCAAAGAACAATGTTTCAGGAATGTTTTAAAGGATTAATATACACAACTTCCAAAATTATTATTTTTTCTAAAAAAAAGAAGAAGGTTGATTAGGAAAGACCAAGATATAAGCAAGGGTATGTTATTTCTGATTGGTATGGTCAGCTTTGCATATCCCAGAATAAAAACATTAAGTTGATTTGCTACAGTTTGATATTGAAAAAATGAACTAAGTAAATTATCTCTGTACTCCAGTTCCACAGATAGCAAGGTATTGACTCTACATGGTTTCAAACTTATTATTTTTTAAGGTTTTTATATGCGATTAGTTTCTCAACTTTGTACAAAGATATTATAAACGTTGTAAAAAGGTTAAGCTGTGGAAGTTGACGTTGCATCTTGTTTTGATAAATGTAAAGTTTTGCTTGCATGATGATTTTACTCAAAACTGTATCAAATTTACGATTTCCAAATAAAATATCTGTTTCTGTTAAAGTTACGACTGCTGTTTTGCATTTTTCTGTAATATAAGTTTGAAGCTTTGACCAGAATTCTTTTACTGTTCCACAGTTCCAAAACAGATGTTGGATAGTTTCAGGTGCATTATTGCAAAAGCTGCACATATCGTTATTAATAATATTAATTTTAGCTAAAAGGTAATTTGTTCCAAGTATTCTATGGTTGATTCTAAATTGGAACCAAATTAGCTTAGGATGTTTTGTTATTTTATAAGGTAAGGCATATAGTCTTTCAAAATGATCTATAGGGTCCTATAGAAACCACAGCGTCCGAACGTATGTGGCATCGTAGGTCCGCACTGTACTGCAAACAAGGACTTGAAACTACAATGAAAGAGACACAAAACAACAGAAAGGGAATTCAAAGTTTGGAACACTAACTACTTCATTTTTGCATTTACTTAATGCTTTGGAATATACATTATTTCTAATCATGATGCAATATATGTTTCGACAGCCTTTCTCATATTGTGGAATTAAAGATAGGACTATTGGACGTATAGGGTTTTGTCTGTTTCGTGCTAGCTGCACAATATTCAGTTTTGCCAAATAATTCCTGACAGCAGTTATAATACCTTCATATTCAAGAAAATTGGACTGTATATTATAGTGCTCATTACATTCTATATATGAATAAAGATTTCCATGTTTGTTTAAAATGTCATTGATAAAAGTTATTCCTCGTATAAACCATATTTTGTAAAACACACTGGAGCCTCCGACCTTAATACCTTGGTTATACCATATACTAACTGAGTGAAGTTGTTGCCAAGATATTGGTTTAACCTGATCAGCAAAATATTTGTAACTAATAAGAACATCCTTCCAATAGGATTTTGTATTCTATTTAAATTTTGTTTAATGTAATCTGTTTCAACTTTAACTATATTTTTAATAATCGGACAGAAAATTTTCACGAGATGACTATATATATTTATAATCTTGAATAATGGTATTTCTTTTTATGTTGTCCCTCAAATTATTCTAAAGAAATTTGTAAAATAGTGTTTGTATTAATTTGATTTTATCTGCTGAAAGATTTGGTAATCCAGTAATTAAATGGTTGAGTTTTGAGAGGGCCAAACGTTTTAAAACAACCATTTTACCAATAGGAGTGAGTACTCTTTTAGACCAAAGAGCAAGTAATTTTTTTGATTTCTTCAATTTTCGACTCGTAATTAATATTTACCAATGAATTTAAGTCTGTTGGAAATTTCACACATAAAACAGTAAAAATACCATTGATTGTACTCAGGACATAGTTTGACGTCACTTCTTATTCTTGATCCAAACCATATCACTTTTGTTTTGTCTGTATTGATATTGGCCGGAGATTCTTGCATAGAATTTTAATGTTAACATGGAGTTATACAATGATTCTCTATGCCATCTAAAGTCAAACTTGTGTCATCAGCATATTGTGATACTAAATGTTCTTTGTTATCAATATTATTACCTTTGATATTTGGATTATTTGTTTTATCCAACTTATAATCGAAGGCCAAAAATTGAAAAATTGTAAAACTTAGTACATAAAATACCATGCTACTGTGTCAGATGCTGTGGCAAAGTCAATCAAGAGCAGAAGTCCTGGAATACAATAGTTTTCAGCGTAGTAGAAAATGTCATACAGTAGTCGTATATTTACCCCCATGAATCTACCTGGTAAGAAACCCGTTTGATCTTCATGAACAATAGAGCCCAGAACATGTGTTAGTCTGAAAGCTATGGATGAAGAAGTGAGTTTATATGATACGTTTAATAAAGAAATAGGTCTCCAGTTCTTTAAATATAATTTATCTTTATTGCCTTTAGGTATGCATGTTATTACGCCTTGTCTTTGTGTAATACAGAGTTCATCCCTTAAGTAAGCATAATTTATTAATCTAACTAAAAATTGTCAAATATCTCTCCAGAAAAATTTATAAAACTCAACTGTAAATCCGTCGTTACCGGGGCTCGGGTTATTCGACATCCTTTTGAAACGTTGGAGCATATCTGTATATGTAATTGCTCCTTCTATAGACTGTTTTAATTTTGGTATATAGAATTTTTTTAAAACGTCATTCAAGTTGATATCTTCTGTTTCTTTAGCTTCATATAATTTTTTAAAATGTGATCTTGTTTCATCCAAAATTTCATTCTTTAAAACAGTCCCGGAGGAAGATATCAATTAGTTCATGTATTTCGAGACATAATTCATGCTTTCTAAACTGCAGAAATAAATAGAATGTTTTTCACCTTCATTTATCCATTTCACTTTAGACCTTACCAAAACACCCTCTAATTTAATTTTTGAATATTAAATAATTATTTCTTTTTTTCTTCAAGTAGTTCATAATTTGTTTCTGTTTATTTTTCCAGAATGTCTATTTGTTTTAAAAGGTCACTTTCTTTGTTTACTTACGCTTTTTTTTATAAGACGAGTATGCTATTGTTTTACCTCTAATTACGACAAGTAAAGTCTAAAAAAATAATTGTTCATCTATATTGAATCTTACATTTTGTATTGGTATGTTGCTTATATCCATGTTATAATTTTGATTTTCTGAGGCATCAATCACCAAGTTGGTTATTTGTGTTATTGTATTGTTTAAGACTTCTTGTAGATAAAAATGATATATATATTTGTTTCTACTCGTTTTTTCACATTTGTTTGATTGTTTATTTCGTTTAACGCGGGTTGAGAATAACAACGAATTTCGCACTTTATGGAATTTGTCACATTTAATAACGGCGTTTAAAACCGCATACACGCCTAAAAGTACGGTCAATTAAATATCAAAAACGAAAATATTTTTAACCATTCAAATAAAAATATTAGTGATTTCCAAAAGCAAATGAATGTGCGTGATATTCAATTTTTCTTCAGATTGTGAGGCCCATCCAATAAAGCATTTGTGACCAGTACACATAATAACACATTAAACAATGTTGTATTATTATTGTGTTCTGCAATGATTTTTGGTCTAAAAACAATTAAGAAATAACAAATAAGTTTTGTATTCAAAAGCTAAATTATGAACATATATTTCTTTATGAAAGTAAATTGCAAAGTGTTGTAACGCTATTCTTACCCTCAGTATAGCCATGCTATACAAATAAAAAAGTAAGTGTGGGCCTCAATTTATATACCTGAGTTGATCAGCCAAGAAGAATGCTGGCTGTAAATATTCAAGCTTCCCATGCTTTTTCAATGACCGAAATGCGTTGGGAAATGTGTCCTTCATAGACTCAACTATTACAAAATATTAAGTTTAATTTTCTCTCAAATAGTATTATCCGCATAAACATGAATTGTATCTATATCTACGAAAATAAACTATTAGTCGAAGTATTAGTAATATAAAACGACGTTCTCATTTGGAAAGAATATAAATAAAGTGACACACTGAAAGAGTAAACCTTGTAACTTTACTAAACCAAATTGCCAAGTATCAACCTAAGAATATGTCAGTAATATTCTCATTGTTTTGTGTATTTTGTGCTTGATTAGAGATAAGGTTAAACTGCAAAATAATGAGTGTCAATCGTCTACTCTGATTGCATGAACATATTTTAAAACTTTTAAGTCAATGTGTTGTCTTACAAATTAGTTATAACCCTTATACAGATGGGTTTTAGGATTTTATTAAGTACTTCGAATTAGTGGACCTTTCGATGTTCCTAATTCTAAAATATGCCAAATTTATTTTAACATCATGTTTTACTAGCATTACCACTACAAAAGCGTTTGCAAAAGAATTTTTCGAAATATTCAATGTTAACGCTGAATTACAGTTACTTGAATTTCAAACAATATTCAATTTAAAGGGAGGTAATTTAAGATTATCCATATTTCATTTTTTTATATACGAAGAATCTGCGATAAAGGGGTCAATTTTTTATGTTTTTCTTCTATTATTTCATACCAATTTAAGAATTTTATGTCTGTAAGCGATCTAGAATCATGTGAGGTGTTTTATCAGCACATTTCATATTTTCATATAAAGGAAGGGTAACTCTCAAAAGATGTAACAATTTAAACAAAAAATAAATGTTTTACAAACCATGGGTCAAAACAAAATACTTATCATATATCTTTTCTAAAATATATTTAAAATAAGAAAGTTAGTTAAGATACAAAAGTTGATACTTAGCAATTTTGTTCAGTGTATATACTTGCATATACCTCCAGTTAAACATAAAAACAGCGATTAATGTTGAGTACAAGCCATGTCATTATGGCATGACAAACCTAAACTTAGCGATAATTTGATACTGCAGTTATTCGTTCCAAAACATGACGTAGCTACATCATAAAAGTAGATATAAAAATCGAACAGGAAAAGTAGCATTCAAGGATGACAGTCAACCACAAACACACAAAGTAACAAATAACAACTATATATAAAGATGAATAAAAGGCAAGCTAAGACATCACAAACACACAAGGGTTGACAATATGTCTACCGCCTTGGAACGGTCAGTGACAAAAAAGGCCTCTTGGGGTTATAAATACAATACATAAATGATCATGCATATATATAATATAAAAATAAATAAATAGAAAGCCACACAGTAGGTACTCAAAGACTTTGCAGACGCCAGAGCAACAAGAGAACAAACCGTTAAGGGTAGGACAAGACAATATTAAAGACAAATAGCAAACGCTACCGTCCTATAAGGATTAAGGTAGACGTCATCATAGTATCCATAATCTGTCAGGTCATCGCACAATCAAAGACGTAAGCATAGTGGCGAACTGTAGATAGGTCAAATACTAAACATGAAGTACGTTGCAAAATGATAGGGTCATAACCTCTTTTGATAAACATTTTAACAAGTTTAATAAATATTGTATGAAAGTGATTATGACCAAGGATCTTAAGAAGGCTGTAAATCACGTCACCATAGAAGGTTGTGATAGTCCTTGTCGCAGAAGAGTTCTTAAATTACTTTTATATTTTAAAAGTATATCAGGGCTACGATTATAAAAAATTGAATGTTTTTTCGAAGTTTATGGTAACGGTAGGCCTGCTGGAGTAGCTTTTTAGTTATACAAATATTATCAAAATTAAAGTCCTCAACTCGACTACAAGCTCTAGAGAAACGAATAAGCTGAGAAATCTATACCCCATAAGCAGTAGGTCGTGGAACATCCCAATCTAAATGGGGATAATTAATAATATTAGAATTAAAATCACCTCTCTTGTCATAGATTTTACTAATTATTTCGCCATTTTCCGCAACAGAGAGGATGTAAATCAAGAAAAGAAGCGACAGTATCTGAAATGTTAGCTTTGTTGTGTTGAAGTTCCTTAGGATAGATACTATTAACGATAGTAGACAAGAAAGAATTGTCAATGTTCAGTATATCATCCAAATACAGAGAGGTGTCATTAAAAGGCTTTAATTACATCTGCCTGAGTATCGGATGAAAGACTCAACCAGAAATCTCTTTCATAGCAATACAAGAACAAATTTGCGACAAGAGGTGAACAGTTCGTACTCATAGTGATACCAACAATTTGACTATAAACGGTAGTTCCATACCTGACGAAAATATTATCTAATAGGAAAATAAGTGCTTCACAAACTTTTTGGCAATTCCACATAGTGTAATTATCTAAACAGCCGTTAGTAGAAATCGCTTTGATATTATTATAGGCCAAAAATGTATTTTTTTTCCTGTAGCGAAAGTGTTTTTTGAAAAAGAGCAATAAGCTTGTCTTTGATAAGGTGATGTGGGTAGGGTTTATATAGTGTAGAGAAGTCATAGGTAATTATAGATGAAACTTGAAGTTTATTACCAATGTTATCAAGAATGTCCCCTGAATTTTTAATAAGCCAAAATAAATTAATCCCAGAGTTTTCAAAGTTTTCAGCACAATATTGTTTAACGTGATATTTTACGGCTGTAAGATAAGAAGAAGTTGAAAAAATGCGGGCCTTATATGGATATTTATGTAAAGAAATATAAAACTATCGGACAGGGAAAGTAGCATTCAAGGAGGACAGTCAACCACAAAACACAGAAACAAACAGACAAACAAGAAGGCAAAAGTAATTATAAATGCAAACGACATCACAAAGTTAGGAATCCAGTACATAGTTGGCAGTTTGATATGATTTTCGTCTAGCTCAGCCTTGAAGTAGTGCACCTAGTGATATGTGTGGAAACAACACCATCTTCAGTAGATTGAACTGTAGTATACGAATTAATGCATTGAGTTCCAGAGACAAAACATTGACGTAATGTAGGCGTCAAACAATAATTACGTTATTAGCTGCTTTATCAGCAGGAACTTAAACAAATTCATTATGAACTTCTTGAGTTCCCGATTTTAAATTACGAAACGAAAATCTAGGTCTCGGAGGAAATAAAGAGGAGTTAGCATTATAAAAGCTAATACGTGTATCTATAATTTTAAATTGACTTTTTCCAAGTACAAAGAGAGATTGGGTCCGCATGCTCTCTACGACACCATTTTATACTAAAATCAACGATGTATTGGGCAATTTGAGAACGACATGCATTAAGATCAGTAAGTAAAGGTAATCTATACTTATGACCTTTAGAAAACAGATGCCGAATACGTTCATCTACAATATCAAAATTACCAGTGATGACATAACCTGGAGTGTTATTTACTATAGCAGAAACTATTTTGTTGTAGTTGAAAATAATATTTCTAATTGTTTTGTTTTATACTTATTACAAATTATACGATTTTCGGATTTCTTTAAATATTTAGGTATATAATCAACAACATGAGTGTCTCCAAAAATACTTGGCATGTCAATGAAATCACTACCCTTATTAAGATATAGTAAAATTCCTAACGTGATCAGACTCGGAGTTGGGGTCTGAGACAAGTTGCGTGTAGCTTTGAATTATGGAAGCAGTGTTATACAAGGGATATGTACGAGTTGAAATATTCTCTGCTTCCTCGACATGGACATAGAGGTAAGACGTGAAATCATAGAGTGCTTTCCAGACTATTTAAAAATAGTATGCAAACCATAATTCACGCGATTTAAGTTTGATGTTACCATTACGCCTACGACCATGAGACCTAGAGTTACGCACAGAAAAAATGTAAATATTAGGATCTTTTGAAATATTTCTTGTTGATAAATATTGTTATTAAGGCCAAGTTGATATGGTGTCTGAAAGTGTTTCATCTACTTAAGTTCTGCAATATTTCTAAAGCTTTAGTAGCATCATTATCATCCATAATATATTCAACCGGTTGAACAATAACGTTACTAAAAGTTTAATTTTTTAGTATTACCTGCCTTATATTTATGTTCACGAAATCGAACTTTTGAAGATCGACCTGTTGTCCAACATATTGTATGCCACATCGTGGTGTATTTCATGTCAAAACATAAATGACGTGAGATGTACGTCAATCAACATTTGAAGCTATAAATACATTAAACATCCTACCATTAGCAGCTGATTTAATGGTGGACCGGCAAGATAAATAATTGCAACAATTGCACCTCTTATCATATTGCACTTACTAATTGAGGGAAACACCATGCGTCTTGAATTCACGATTGTTTCAATAGGTTTACGGATTGAATATAGAGCCTCTAACAGACAATATGAAAGGAGTTCAGGATCAGTATTTGATTTATTATTATGGTACACAAATTGTTTTTTGTCGACATGGCGTAATGTTTTATTCGTTTCTATTTTTGTAGGATTTGTCATACGTTGTCTGCATTGCCGAAGAACTCACTCAGGCATGAGTTCTCTAAAATTCAAGGTTGTGATGCATTTTCTTGATGCCACTTTCCTCGTTAAATATCGGAGATGTTTCCATGCACAACACTTATACAGCATAGTCCATAAGTGAATAGTCTGTACAAAATGTAATAATTATAAAGTAATTAAACGCCATAACTCCACCAAAACCCAATGGACCGGAAATTCCGAGAAGATACTATATGCACGACTAGACGCCATAACTCCGCCAAAACCCAATGGACCGGAAATTCCGCGAAGATATTATATGCACAACTAGACCTCCTACTTCCTACCCAGTTTTGCCTAAAGTTTAGGATGGAGTATCCCGGACAATAAAGTGCAACGGATAGACTCACGGACGAGAGTACCATGTTATGTATGACACCACCAACCCACAAGGTATGGCGGGGGCATACATTTTTACTGGAGTTACACATCTTCAATCGTTAATATGTCTATACACTAAGACCACTACATATAATTCACAACGAGAAGTCTTGCGTGATATCTACGGACATGTACAGACGAACAGTAACCATATTGTATGTTCGTCCCAGCAATTGTACATAATTGTACACATACCGTCATTCAGTACTGTTTTGATAGTTGCAGTGTCAGTTGTTTGATGTTACACTTTTAAGTATTAAACCGATTTTCCTTTGCCATATCGCTATGAGTCCCTTTTTATCTTCGCATATTTATGTCAGACAGCTCTTGTAACGATTAAATGTGTCAAAGGCCTGCAGATAGTCAATTCAATTTCCAAACAAACAAGATTCAATTACACAGATAACCTTTTCGTTTGCCATTATTTAATCATCACGTTCGTGGTAATGTGTCAATAACAACGTTTGACAGAATGTTGTCTCCACCCACTGACAAACTTTGTTACGCTTTTATTTCATTTTTAGTCTGTTGATAGTTATATTATTTTGTTTTTCTCTGAAACCTGGTTAAAGAAAAGTGAAATATTAATGATAGGCGATGGGCGATATAATGGAGATATTTCTTTATATAGTATTATGAATAGGATCTTAAAGACAAATTTACATAGTTAAACAACATCAGTGAGGAATTATGTGGGTTAAATTATTGCGACGATCTGTTCAACCATGATGAAAATGCGCATATTTGTAATTTTGTATGTATTACCATCTGACATTTAGAGATTTTAAATCAAGTACGTAGGGCAATTTGTTTGCTCTTATGTTTACCAAATGTTCCAGTTATATAAAAATTGCTCGGAGTCCCATGTTTGTAGCTAAATTACTACGGAAATATTTGTGGGTGTGCAGTTCTAAAAGGTATAGTCCCTTCCGTAATTATGCCAATATTGAAATCTCACCAAAGTACCAATATTTATATTTAGCTCAACACATTCAATTTAAAAAAAGTCGCAAGGTTCTAAACTTGTTATTCAGCAAATTGTTTCCAGGGGAAAATGGGAGGAGGGTGGATCTGGAAGAACTGTGGATGTCTATCCGAATATAATTAAAACGATCATAAAAAGAGGTTAATAAAATATCCTCAATCAATCTTTTATTATCTGGAAACGCCAATGGACACACGATGTAGACATGACTCTTAATTAACTCCTAATTGACCGCACATTGTGACTGGTCATTGATATAAATACATAAATATGTTGAAACTGTTCGCAGCTTTAAATCTGAATATCTAAATAAATATTGTCCATTTTCTTTTCTTTATGAATATCTCCAACGTTAGCATTTTGGGATAATGTGTTTCATTTCTGTTCTAATTTGTCCTAGGTATATCACAGAGTACATGACATTTACACCACATAAGTCTTAGCGAGTTAAAATAACAAACGAGCTGAAACAGACTCTATCTGTTTTGTAGTATGGTGTACAAAGTGACCCTGACATAGATACCGTTCCCTGCCTTTCATTTTTTGGAAGTTATAGCATGGTATAGCTCCGCCCCGTTAGTTATTACGAATTAAACTATTTAATATTTTGCATTCATTAAAGGAAATTTTATCAACGGTACAATTAATTTAATTTATTTAAGTGAGCTAAAATAAAACACATATTCTTTTATCGATGTCTTCTTTCATAAGGGAAACCCAGAAAATATCGTGTACTAGAATAACTATTCAGAGCTGCTACGTCGTGGCCTTGGTTCAGCCGAACGATTATTGTCTGGGTACCTAACAGGAAAACATTGGCTTTGCTTAAACCATTGACAGATAAATGACACCAGGCAAAGCTGATACAAACCCTATATATGGATGCGGTGAATACATAAGTCCCGGCCGCCACAGGTGCGATGAAAGCGACAATGTGTGCATTGTGCGAATTGTACACCCAGCAGATGTCGGTTTCGTCCTCTAAGACAAGTGGTTGATTTGTATCCATGTTAAGCTGGTTATGCTGTTCGCGTGCAAGTAAAGGCAACGTTTGCTTCAAGTTCCGCTCGGCAGATTCGATAGAAATCTTCAGCTATAACACTATGAAACGTTTTAATATTGTTGTGTTTGTATTGTTTTGAATGAAATAACATTATATTACCGTCAGGAGTAAATAAATGCAAGCTTATATAGTAACTTATGACAAGGATACAATTAGCAATACGTCCGAAAAGAAACTTTAGAAGCATTAAATTACATAATTAGCAGAGATGAAAGTGCTGACATTTTTTAAGAAATATAAAAAGATCGGACAGGGAAAGTAGCATTCAAGGAGGACAGTCAACCACAAAACACAGAAACAAACACGCAAACAGACAAACAAGAAGGCAAAAGCAATAATAAATGCAAACGACATCACAAACACTAAAAGGGTTGACAATAGGGCTACCGCCTTGGAACGGTCAGTGGCAAAGTAGGCCACTGGGGGTTTAAACCGGTTCTAGGGTGCACCAAACCTCACACTTACCCTACTGTCATCCCATTAAAACAGGACAGTGTAAATAAAGAAATCCCCGCCATGATCTAATCTCTAACCAATAAGGCAGCATCAATAGGCAATATAAGTAAAACACAAATATGCTCGTGTAAATATAATACAAAAAAACAATAGCAATGAGGAGTGCCATACACGGTTATATCATTTATGGTGTTGTTATCTTGCACTGGGTGATATATATAATGGTTATTTGTGTTGTTTAGTTCTCTTAATATGTGTTTATGCGTTGACCTTTTGTGTTGTGTTGTTCAATTTTATCTTTAAATATTCTAATATTTTGTTCTATATTCTTTTTTTTTGTTTAGGTGTTTTTATAAAACAATAAACATCAGGAATGACTTTCCTGTATTAGTTTATGAAAATGAAATATTTCCCACTAAACTCGCGGTCTTACCTTTTCTTTTCTACTATGGTTAATTGTATCAATCCTAAAGAAAAAGGTATACAAGTCGAACAGAAAATGTATTTTTCATGGAACACAGTCAACCAAAAACACGCATTAAAACAAAAAATGTACAATGATAATAAGACGACCGACATGTGACATCACAAACACAAGCGGGCTGACAATAAGGCTACTGCCGTGGCACGGTCAGTGGCAAAAAGGTCGCTGGGGTTTAAACCAGGTTCTATGGGGCACCAAACCTCAATCTTACCTTGAAAACGGGACAGTGTAAATAAAGAAATCCGAGCCAGGTTATATTCTCTAACAAACACGGCAACATTAATTAAGAAATAGAACATCATTTACGGTGAATTATCGTGTAATATATCACGGTTTGGAGTTTAAATGTAAACAATAATTTCACGAGCCCGGAGGAGCTTGTTTGAAATCAAGAATCCAAGAATTCAACAATTTTGTTTTAGTTCCTGCTGATAAAGCAGCTAATAATTTATTGGTGTTTGACGTCTACATTACGTCATTGTCTTGTTTCTTGAACACGGAGGCTCTTATTCGTATATTTCAGATCCATTTATCCAGTGCACCGCGTTCAAGGGTGAGGTAAATGAAAAGCAAAACAAGCTCCAAACTATGTACTGGTGTCCCAAATTACATAAATGACAGTTATAAAGCCGTTTTATTTCTAACTTTAGTATTTACAAACATCTCCAAATGTTTAACGGTTTCTCCTACCGCCGTTAAACAGCAACTTCAACAATATTTTGCTTAAGCTTACAACAACTTAGTGAGTTGTTTTGATCATTCTCGAATACAAATGGAGGAATAATAAGCCTATTTAACGAAAGAGAGAAGATTGCAATTTTGACATTGTCAGTTGCTAATTATCCCGATCTAGACGAGGTATACCCGGAGCAATAAAGCTACCCAACTTATTAGTTTTTTCTCTAGATATTTTAGTCGTGTTAAAGACTTTAACATTTGTAACCTTTGTATACATCAAAATTTCCTCGGCGCTTCCATTACCATAAACTTAGAAACAGCCTTTGCAAAATGATTTTATCCTGATCTAATTGTAAAATTTAAAAGTATTTTAAAGGGGGTACATCAGGATTTTTCTAGAAACATCTTAAATTATAAAAATGTTCCATTTCATGATAAAACACTTATATCAATCAAAATATGATGTTAGAACCATGTTGTTAATGTATTAACTTGGAATACACCATAAAGAAAGGACGGAATCAGATGTAAAATGCTGAAATTAACCATGGTGCGTCACCTAGGATAGCACATATTACTGTGCTGAATCAATTTCTTTGCAAAACAGGGATCATTTTTAGGCTCATTCATGATGTTTTGGCCATGTAGAATAGAAAATGTTAATATCTGTCAATTTTAAGTCGGACACTTAGACCCCCATGAAAAGCCTGATGTACTCCCTTTAAGAATTTATCTGCGACAAGAACTATCACAACTTGAGGTATATGGTGACGTAATTTACAATCTTCGTAAGATCCTTGGTCATCATCAATTGTATACAATCGTTATTGAAATTGTTAGAAAGTGTCTCAAAATATATTATGACCGTATCCATTTCCAACGCACTCCATGTTTAGTAATTGACCCATTTGCAATTCGCCACTATGCTTTCCTCTTTGATTGTGAGATCAGTCAACAGATTGTGGACCCTATAAAGACGCCTTCCTAAACCCTAAAGAGATGGTAACGTTTAATGCTAGTCTCTAATATTGTATCATAGTGCGCTTAACGGTTTAGTCTATTGTTGCTCTGGCTTCTGCTAAGTCTGATGCATCTATGAAATCATATCGTTTTAATTACAGTTATATGGAAACAACATATTAAAACCATCTTCTTTTCAAGAACCATTGATTTTGACAGTGATTTGCAGACATGACCATTATACAATTATACCAAGTTTTTTTAAGGCCAAGTAAAAATAAACGGCTCGTTAAACCCATGTTTGCAGAGATATGTATACAGAAAAAGATTTTGTTTTCAACGAAAATAAACATTCTCTCTAAAAACGTGCTTAACTAGCATTTATACATATGTACAACTGATAGTAAACTTGTATAACTGATAAACAAAATGGCATGCTTACTATGTAAAAATTTACTCAATGGGATTATTTCTTAGATCACCAATTAATGAAACAATTACGTAATCGATAACTTGCATGACTTACACTAGTATTTAAAACAAATGCATTGGTCATTTAACAATGTGTGGTCATTAAATGAAGTCCAAGTTACCATTATCTCTTTAATATATCTAAAGTGTGTGTAATGTTTCCAATTGCAAGTATTAAATAAATATCAATCGCAAACGCTCGGCCCGTCATTCTTCGGGATCTCGCCTCGGGTATATCACGGCGCTTTTTGTAATATTATCAATTAACAAATGTAACTCTTAAACATCATATTAACATTTCTTGATAGTTACGGAGAGAAACATATATTTAAAACCGCTACTAAGTTGTATGTAAAAATAAGTATTATTTGCATGACGTAGATACTGTTTTTACCACTGCGTGACTGCACGGGGACATGACGTAAATCTGAATTGTATATCTGCACAACTATTGCCAGATAATTGATAAACACATTTACCTGTGGATTAATTTACCTGTTCAAAGTTTGCTACATCATTAAATAAAATCTTATTCTCGCTTTTCACAGATATTGCAATGTGTGAATTGTAAATATCTATTGTTGTGTATTGATTTTGATTTAAATTAACATATACACATGTTCATGAAACAAAACATGGCCGGAGCACTATAAATATATCGAATGTTAGCCGTTAACGAAAATAAAAGTTTCATTTCTGCACTAATTTGTCCTATCAAAGAATACAATTTAGATTGACTGGCTTATAACAATCCATTTGAAATCATTAAGCATGCGCGCACACAGTTTAGTTATATTCCACGTACAATTCCAACTTTAAAGAATGATCGCAATGATCAATAAGTAATGTTAACAAAGCAGAAATATCCTACGAAACTATATATCCGTTAAATGAATTGATCAAGAATAATGTCTTCATACTATGGAAAATCTAGACACAATAATTGATACATGGAGGATCTTTCATGAAGGACTCTGCCGAGTATCCTATCTTTTTATCAAACGAGTTTATTAAAGTCAATAATACACAGTCACGAATGTAAGATTCTATTTATCACATAACACACCTACGACATGATAGTTTCGCTTTAATGTTGTCAATTTACCTTTTATCACATAACTTACGGTGTGGGAATGGAATAATACCATTCTATATTTTTGATATACCACTAGTTATATAAGTATGCAAATAAGCCTAGTATGCGCTAAGAAAAATCGATAATGACTATGATCCAATTCCCACGGTTTATGTCGGGTTCGCGTGTTAAAGCGACAGGCAAAATGCAATAAAAGTCGATATGTGAGTTATGTAATAAATAGAATCTAACATTCGTTCACATTCATTATTGCATTTATTAAACTCTTTAGCAAAAATGATATAATGCTCGAAAAATGATATAATGCTCGGGCATTATATCATTTTTGATAACGACTTTAATCAATTCAATAATGCTCGGCGAGAGCCTCGCATTGCCGTGCTAAAGAGTTTAATAAATTCAATAATGAATGAGTACTCATGTAAGATCCTCTATATAGGTTTCGTTCAGCTAAAAATAGCCTGGCTGAAGCCCCGCCTTTTGTTGTGTGCGATTCAGTACAGAAGTGAAAGTTCACAGAGTTCACAGAGGTCAGCAGATATAACTTTGAAATATTCAATATGCATTTTCAGGAAGGATAAACTATAGGTAAAATAATCCCCATCAGCTAGGATCCTTAAATTAAATAAAAAAATATTTTTTAATGTTTTTGAAAATTTAACATCCATTGAAATTGCATGTCAATATTCAGTGCGGATTCAATAGTGTTTGTAAACTCAGACATGTGCAGAGAGGTTGAGCAGAAAAAGTTGTCTTTTTCACACTTTCAAAGGCTTTGTGATGGAAATATTTATGAAATAAGGTAATTTAAAGAAAATCTCGTGTATAATTCTTGAGATATTTGCTGACAGGTGCAACAGGAGGTCTATGGGAAAGTATTTAGTTTTCTGCAACCTATATACGGCGGCAATTTGTAAGAGAACTCATGACGTCGTTTTGTTGTTTACATGACGTCGCTACATTACGCGGCTGTAAATGCGTTCGCCCTACAAATAATGCGACATCTTAAACCAAATTTAACGTTACTAACATGCATTTTATGAAGTAAGATTTCAAATAATGATAAATAGATAAAGTTTCTGAACGTATCATATGATATACCATGCAAACATTTGGGATTAAATGTTTTACTGTATAGTGATTCATATTTGCTGTTGTTGTATTGAGAATACATTTCCAAAGATATAAAGCAAAGAAAACGACCATCGGAGTACTGACTAGTGCCTACTTTTTATAAAGATTTAAAACATAATGCGGTGTTTTTAGGCTGTTTTTGTCCAAATACGTCATCTACTTCAAGGTTGAGCGAAATGCTGGTGCATAGAGCAGTAGTCATCATAGTTTTTTTGCCATTGTTGTATTTTGCATGAAGGCATGGACATTATAATGGATATGTGAATTGGCATCGAGAATTAAGGTAAGTGTTCTACAGTGTAGAGCTAACATCACGGTATATATAAAACTAATAGTAGAACACGTCCGTGTACAGGAAAAGAAACAGGTCCACGGTTGCATGTACATGTATATGTGCATGAATGGGGCCATATTCTTTGAAGGTCGGTGCAAGTTTGACATTGTTAGTGTATATCTATTTAATGTTACTTTTTTATTGTTTGATTTTATTACATAAAATAGAATGTTTTCCAAAAGTTGACATGAACTCTTTTTGGACTAACAGTCAACAACTTGCAATGTTGGAATTAGAAGGATTAAATTGTTTTGTGTATGGGGTTTCTTCCTGTGTAACGTTTACCGAATCTTTCACAAATATGACATTAAGTACTCTAGAATGTGTGCATTTTATTGCAAAGTTAACTCATACATAAACACAATACAAACATACTGAGAGAAAAAAGTTTAGCAATTTTTGTTGCACCCTGGAAATAATACATTTTTGGTTGTAAAATCAAGAAACTACTGCCATAGACACAATATTCTATTAAACACACATCAATTACAGCCGAACATCTTAATGACGTAACGAACAAAGGAACGTAGGGGTCAAGCCCGTAAAGTCCCAAAATGTCAGTATATCTTGTATACAGTATTATTTCATCTAAAAAACTTGATAAACTTTTTTCCCTCAGTATATGTATAACTAAATTTCAGATATATGTACAGCGTATAAGTAAAACTAAAAGTATATAGAGAAAAACACACTATTTTTTTTAAATATACATCATACTTCATCTTGCCCTGTAAACCTGCGTATTGCTATGTTGTTATGGTTACTGTTTAACCAATAATTGGGAATGGTACTCTGAAAATAAAAAAAAACAATCATTGAAAACAAATATGTGTTTAATACTGAAAAGAATCGCATACTAATATTAAACATCTTTGTGACATCAAACAGGACAGTTGTACTCCAATCTATAGAGAACTATGATGATGCTTGGTTCATTTCTAAAAACAATTTAAGAACAACTTACAGGAATGTACTTAAAAAGAACTTGATCGTTCAGAAAAAATCAACATATTAAAAACAGCATTTCATGTAACCACTTACGCTGTAGTATATCTTAAAGGGACACACGGAATTCCTGGATTTTATTCGCATTATATACTTATATCATCTCAATTCAGTTTAGCGCCACAGCCCCCAACCCACCCACCCCTTCCACACACACACTTTACACACTTGTATGTGAAAATAAAATTATTGTAGGTGTTTGGGTACTTTTTGTTGTGTCACAAAAAGTTAAAATTGTCGCGTGCCTCTTTAAAAAGATAAAGATACCAACATGTTTACTTACTTTTCTTCACACACGAAATACGACTGTCTATCACAGGGAAAAGCCTGCCACTGGAAGTTGTATCTGCCGTCCATAGATATACACTGAGTGCCGTGGATGTCATCCGACTCACCTGTCGGCCATCTAGATGTGAGAGTTAAATAAACAAGAAGAAAATTATATTCACAGAATACTACTTACTGAATGAACGAAAATGTCTCATTGGTTGGATGGAACATCTCACTGGCTCGGTGGATAATGTCTCATGGACTGTATGGAACATGTCTCACTGATTGCGTATGGAGCATGTCTTACTTGCTGGAACATGTCTTACTGACTGGGTGTGGAACATGTCTCACTGACTGGGTGGAACATTTCTCACTGACTGGGTGGAACATGTCTCATTGAATGGGTGGAACCTGCCTCACTGACTGGGTGTGGCACATGTCTCACTGACTGGGTAAGGAACATGTCTCACTGACTGGGTGGAACATGCCTCACTGACTTGGTGAAACATGCCTCACTGACTTGGTGTGGAACATGTCTCACTGACTGGGTGTTGGATATGCCTCACTGAGTAGGTGGACATATTTCACTTACTGGGTGTGGAACATGTCTCACTGACTTGGTGAAACATGTCTCACTGACTGGGTGTAGAACATGTCTTACTTGGTGGAACAGATCTCGATGATTGACTGGAACATGTCTCAATGACTTGATGGAACATATCTCACTAACTGGGTGGAACAGGTTCTCTGACTCGGTGGCAAATTATTTGGTGGATGCTGTCATGCATAGAGACGAGTACAAGGAATTAAACATTGCATATTAAAGCTACCCATTTTGTATAAAATAGTAATACGCTATTTGGCTTTTCTTTGTTTCAAAGGTATTTAAAGAAATATTATCGTGTTTCCTTCTTTGCCACTTGTTGACAACAAAGATATAAAATGTAACGGTCTTGTTGAGTTCTTATCTCAATCAAACACTGTGATTCCAAAACAATTCTGAAATAATAATCACAAATATAGTATCCTCATTATTTTAAACATTACGCCTATAAAGGTAATAACCTATAAATGAATGAAACGGCACGTGTAGAAACATGTGGTTCTGTTGTTGTAACTCACCTATATACGTTATGCGTACTCCCGGAGACACACTGCGGGGAGTTGGTGCCTGATTTCTTGCCTCCAATCCAGAAAAGAGTCTCGGGATAGCGTACTGAAAAAGTGTCAAAATCAGCAAATTGTGTACCCACTCCGATGTAAACATCTATCTAAAAAGTGCACATGCATAACACACTCATTGCCCCTTAAAGGTAATAATTGGAGGCGTTCATCCACAATTCGGAACCGCGTGAAGCGTTTTTTTTCACACGTGCTTCACTTCCTCATTGCCCTTAAACTACATGCCAAATTTCATCAACAAATTAATAATAAAATCAGAGGCGTTTATCTACAATCACAATAATCATACATCTAATGTATTAAACGATATTGGATCTGAGGGAGAATTTCTTTTTTTATACGTGCCTAATCACCTGTTTGCCATTAATACACCTATAACAAGTGAAGACAGTATCTTAAGGCGGTAATACACAATCACACGATCAAGTTTTAGAATATATGTAAAAGAAATGACGGTCAGGGTCAGACGGTCATATTGGTTCCGGGGGAAACATCTTTACAGGTGCATCTAAGGTTCCAGTTTTGGGGATGGACACACATGCACGCAGGCACGCACGCACACACACAGAGACAGACAGACTGTAGTAAACCTAATGCCTTCTAAGATTAAAACCTGTTTGCGGTTAATACACATTATTAAATAACTATCACAAAATAGAAGCGTTTTACATTGACCTAAAATCAGTCACGCGTGATTAAATACGTTTGAATATTCTGATGGGAAATATGCCGACGGTGTAATAGTTCGTTCCATAAACGTGCAATAGTACATTTAGCGGGCAATAGTTCATCTATATTACGATGTGTAATAAAATAATTATGTAATTCCTTAGTATTCGGTGGTTTAGAACTATTTATCCTCGGGAGTGACTTACCCTTGAATAGTACGGTTTACCACCTCGTGCAATAGTTCCCCTTTCGGGTCAGTGGTCACTCCCGAGGATAAATAGTTTAAGGAAGTAACTAGATGTATACTATTGAAACATACTCTATTTAAATACTGTTTAGAATATATTTGAATAAAACGCTTAGTTTAGTGTTAGGAGCCAACAGATCTAGATCAGTTATATAACATGGCGACATTCACAGATCTAGATCAATTATATAACATGGCGACATTCACAGATCTAGATCAATTATATAACATGGCGACATATGGATATTTTAAAGAAAAAAAGAGTAGTTCCGTAAAGAGATATTACTTCCCTTATAAAACAAAAACATAAAAAACATAGACGTTATACAGTGTAGGGGGCCATGTCATGCTCCCCATTCCCAGTTTTCAGGAGGTGAGCAGTGTAGGGGACCCTGTCCCCGCTCCTCATTCCCAGTGTTCAGACGGTGAGCAGTGTAGGGGACCATGCGCCCGCTCCCCATTCCCAGTGTTCAGACGGTGAGCAGTGTATGGGACCATGCAACCCGCACCCCATTCCCAGTGTTCAGACGGTAAGCAGTGTAGTGGACCATTCCCCCCTCCCCATTCCCAGTGTTCAGACAGTGAGCAGTTTAGGGGACCATGCCCCGGCTCCCCATTCCCAATGTTCAGAAGGTGAGCAGTGTAGGGCGCAAAGTCCCGCTCCCCATTCTCAATGTTCAGATGGTGAGCAGTGTAGGGGACATTCCCAATGTTCAGACGGTGAGTAGTGTAGGGCGCCATGTCCCGCTCCCTATTCCCAGTGTTCAGACGGTGATCAGTGTCGGGGACTATGTCCCGCTCCCTATTCCGAATGTTTAGACGGTGAGCAGGGAGCATCTTCATCTTTTACCACCCCTCCCATTTGAAACTTTGGAATTTTAATAGTGTGTTTAAATTATTTAAAGAATAACCTTTTTTCCTTAACCATTTATTGTTGTCCTCCATATCGCTCCCTATTAACCACTGAACGAACGATTGTTACAAACATAATAAGGAGATCGAGTTCGTGAGAACTGAAGTAAATAAAAGTAGATAGCCAGAGTAGTATATACTGCAGCCACACACATAATGGAGATTGTACGTTATTTTATACGTTGAAGCTACTTAGTCTAATTGGCATTTTGTATTTTGTTCTATGATCGTAAAATAGAGGCACATTTATGATCGGAAGTGTAATCCAATAACGTTGCAAAATATGTTTCAGCAGCCACCTGCTAACACATCCGCAAAGGAGTCGTTTCTAGGAACATAAATGAGGATTCCGTGAAGTTATTAATGTACGGTAATGGATGTTACATGTATTTCGAAATATTCAAGAATTGCTGACGACCATTTATGCATGCAGAAATGTATGCAATAATTACGATCATAACTATGACTTCAGGGAAGTGTAAGCAATCTTTTAAGCGAAGACATTCATGTCGAAATGGTGTTGGGTAATTCGACAAAATGTTAGGTGAGTCTAGGGGTACATCTAGTTTCTGTCGAGTTATACATGGACTGCTGTGGAGAACATCACTTGGCGTGTTTTCGATTGATCCACTAGCTTTGATATGGTTACGTTGGAAAGCGTTTGTTTTCTACTATGTTTAATACTATCTATCCTAAAGAACTCCAACTCAACAAAGCTAACATGTCTGATACTGTCACTTCTTTTCTTGATTCACATTTGTCTATTGAAAATGGTGAAATAATTAGTAAAATCTATGACAAGAGAGGTGATTTTAATTTTGATACTGATGGGGATGGTCACCGAACCAATTCTTATGGGGTCTATGTTTCTCAACTTATTCGTTTTTCTAGATCTTGTAGTCGTGTTGAGGACTTTAATATTCTAATATAACTAAGAGGCTACTCCAGCAGGGCTACCGTTACCATAAACTTAGAAAAACCTTTGAACAATTGTATTATCGTAACCCTGAACTACTTTAAAAATATAAAACAAATATTAAGAACTTTTCTGCGACAAGGACTATTACAACCTGACTTCTATGGTGATGTAGTTTACAAACTTTGTAAGCTACTTGGTCATTCACTTTCATACAATCTTTATTCGCTCTTATATTGTTTTAGTAATTGCACATGGTAAGGTAGAAATGAATAGTTTCTTTGAGTTTTTCACTCTGATAACGCAATCTTATAATTACACATGGTAGCAATGTAGAGTTTATCTGTGTTGTAATGCACGCTAACGCAAACGCATCCCATACATGTGAGTAATTCTATTTCTGTGCTGATGTGTACTTTATTACGTCGTGCTAAAAAGGTGAATATGTAATCAATTTGTAAGGCACGTCAAGGATTCGCGTAGCACAAATTGGGAAGAAAGTGTCTATTAAACAAAACGGTCATGGCGTGTTTACGTCTCCGTGACAAGTCTTTTTTTAATATTTTTTTAACACCCGTGACTTGGTCTGTTATTATCTTAAAATTTGTTCCCAGTTCAAACCCAGAAATAATGCTATTTTCTCTCGGCAACTATTTTACGCTTGCGTAAAACCTTGCTTGTTAAACTTGTTAAGAAGTTTATCAAAAGAGGTTATAACCCTATACTTTTGCAACGCAATGCAAGTTTAGTGTTTGACCCATTTACAGTTTGCCGCTATGCTTTCCTCTTTGATTGTGCAATGATCGGACATATTGTGGACACTATGATGACCTCTACCTAAATTCTTGAAGGACGGTAGCGTTTGATGTTTGTCTTAAACCTTGTTTCGTCTTACCCTTAACTTTTTTTAATCTTGTTTCTCTGGCTTCTGCCAAGTCATTGATTACCTGCTTCGGGGATCTATAGGCTTTTGCTTTTTTATATTTATATATGCTTGCTTATTTATGGTTATATTTATATATGCTTGCTTATTTATGTGTTATATTTATATATGCTTGCTTATTTATGTGTTATATTTATATATGCTTGCTTATTTATGGTTATATTTATATATGCTTGCTTATTTATGTGCTATATTTATATATGCTTGCTTATTTATGTGTTATATTTATATATGCTTGCTTATTTATGTGTTATATTTATATATGCTTGCTTATTTATGTGTTATATTTATATATGCTTGCTTATTTATGTGTTATATTTATATTTATATATGCTTGCTTATTTATGTGTTGTATTTATATTTATATATGCTTGCTTATTTATGTGTTATATTTATATTTATATATGCTTGCTTATTTATGTGTTATATTTATATTTATATATGCTTGCTTATTTATGTGTTATATTTATATTTATATATGCTTGCTTATTTATGTGTTATATTTATATGTATTGCCTTTAAATGCCGCCTTGTTTGTTAGAGAATATAACCTGGTGGAGATATCTTTTTTTCTCTGTTCCGTTTTCAGTTATTGGGATGGTGCATCCCGGAACCTGGTTAAACCTCAGCGGCCTTATTTGCCACTGACCGTTTCAAGGCGGTAGCCCTATTGTCAATCTCTTTGTGTTTGTGATGTCATGTATGGCCTTTTATTCATCTGTGTAATTATTGTTTCTCTGTGCGTGTGTTTGCTTCACTGTGCTTCCTGAATGCTACATTTCCTACTCGACTTGTTATATCTACTTGTATATGCTGTAACCATAGTAATATGAGTTGCTCTGTTACTAAATAACAGTATGTGCCACGACACCATGTCTAACAATGGCTAACACTCGCACTATTTCAATTGAATAAACCATTATTTCCACATTTCCATGTATACCAGCAATGATACATAAGGATGTCACTCCGAATATCATCTAGTCTAATTGTTGTAACGGAATTCATTTTGGTCATTTGTTTTTAAAACAAGTAGTTCCAAGTAATGATTGCCGTATATAAAAACTTCGCTATTAGAGTGTTTTTTCAACTTTATCATTTTGGTTTCATTGTGAATAGTTAGACTTTTGTAGAAGTCTGAACACCGTGTAGTTACCTCGACAACTGACTACTGGGACACTAATATATCTAATTTTCAACAGATTGCTATGTAAATAGGATGATCATAACATATGATTTTGTAGTATTCAGGATGTCTTCATGTATACTAAAATTAGTTCAAACACAATGCGTTATGACTTTGATTTCATGTAAGTAAACTGTTATTTTTCTCACTTGTGCACCTTGCCATGTGTCTTTAATTTTAAAAACAATGTAGCACGAGGCGTAGTCACCTGTTCTACATACTGTGTCACGTGCAGAAAACAGATCTGGATATAAATTGAATGCATCTTTGAAATATTGTCTGTATGTCGTGTAAAGAATAAACGACAAAGAATATGAATATCCATGAAAACTTAAACATGCTCAGACAGTCATAAACATTAGTTATGTGCAAACAAGTAGACGCGAGTGTAATTTTATCAAATATAGACATTAAAAGTAGTGAGGTTTTGATTAATCTGAACAGAACCTCTCACAAGGAATTCTTAAATGAAATGACCTTCCAACAACCCAATAGGCCTTCGAATGCCGTTTAGATTCTTTTCTGGGTTTCATTGACATATTCTAGGATACTGGGACTGGATTTTCTTAAAGCTACAGACGCTGTATTTAAATCACTTTCTTCGTTGTAGGCGTATCTTTATTTGGAACGTCATGTTCACAGCTCATGTCAAAATCGGGTTTTTAAGCGATCAAATTTAGCACAAGACACCATTTACGTTATAGACAGCGAGCAGTGTACATCGTCCCTATTCACAGGTATCCAAGATTTTGTATCTGCCTCATTTGTGATACGAATTTATGACCTTCTAATGTACAGCACGATATTCTTACCATTGAGCTATAAAGCCTTCTTAAGGACATGGTATATTTAGTACCATATAATTTGATGCAAAATAACTTTACATATGCGAACGCCCCTCAATATGTATCAGTATATAGTCCATCATTTCGCAACAGGCAACTTATCATGCGTGGTGTAATAATGTTTATTATCAAATTAATTAGATTCCGTCTCAAAGCATTATCCTCAACGATTTTGAATATAACGGATGATAACTTTGTACGCGTGTGTGTTCTATATTTATTACATAATGACTATTTCGTGACATAATTACTACAACTTATCAACAAGATGATTCAGTGGTGTAATGGTACTACCTTCATCTATATCATCTTGTATTGCCAATAAAATTCCCCGGTTCAAATCTCTTTCCGTGCAACTTCTTTTTTTATGAGATATATTCCAAAACTGTATTTTTATCGATGTTGCCTGTATAAAGACTAGATAAAATGCGATATTTAATACATAGATTTCTGACTTATTTACCGATTTTTTGGATGCTTATCGAATTGCACCCACTTCACAAGTGACTTCTTCACATTCATGAGTTAGTATCAGTTTAAGTAAAGAATATGTAACTTTAAGCAGATTAAAATCACTGTATTTACCCTTCTCACAGTTTGCTCCGGTGTATTCACGGTGACACGTGCAGTTGTACCTGTTGATCATCTCGTTACATGTGCCATCATGCTGACATGGATTGCTGGCACACTCGGGTATGTCTAAAGAAAACAGATATGTAAACCTTTTTCACTTTTGATATCTTTCAATAACGAACGGTTCCCTTGGCAATTGGGGCGTTTAATATGCATTCAGAAATGTTTAATACTATTGAATTAGGCGTGTATACATAGAGTAAGCGCAATCTTCAGTTGAGGTTCAGTGGCTAGAGTGGAGTCTAAATTCTTTCCAGCTGTAAGTTCGTTGTTAGTTAATTAATGAAAAAAAAGAATAAAAAAAGAAAAGAAAAAGAATTCAACCATTAAAACAATGACTCCGGATATATGTATTTTTAGATACTATAACTCGACGTTACTTCAGCTACTTACCGTCACAATTATCCTGTCGTGCCCGGGACACACTGGCACGAGTAACTGTTGATATGCTCCAAGCATGTCCCACCATTGAGACACGGGTTACTGTTGCACTCTAGAATATCTGAACAATAATGTAATGCTTGTGCTTACTGCTTAAACGACTATACTAAAAATGAATGTTTCGTTTAAAAAAAAAAGTATTTTTTTTTCGGGTAACAAATCAAGCGTCCGTAGTAGGGTATATGCCACAAATCAAGCGTCCGTAGCAGGGTATATGCCACAAATCAAGCGTCCGTAGTAGGGTATATGCCACATATCACTCATGGGCGTAATTAAACTCAGAAACAGTTGAAAATGTTTCTGCAAAATACATGCGAATTTGCTTGTTGCATATATATATATAAAAAAAAATAATGCAATAAGCAAATTCGCACATATTTTGCAGAAACACTATACAAATGTACTGCTTTGTACAAATGTAATGATTGGCATTGACATGAATTGCACATTCTGTCATTGTTTAAAACCACTAAAATGTGTTCACAGTACTGTTATTCTCAAACAAAAACGTTCCAAATATAGTAGACAAGACCACAGACAAACATCAAACGTCACTGTCCTTTTGGGCTGTAGGTAGACGTCATTATAGGGTCCACAGTCTTCCGGTCATCGTACAATTAAAGAGGAAAGCATAGTGGCGAACTGTAAATGGGTCCGCCACCAAGCATGCAGTACGTTGCAAAATGATAGAATCATAACCTCTTTTGATTAACCTTTTAACAAGTTTAACAAAGATAGTATGGAAGTGATCATGACCAAGTATCGTTCCAAATATAGTAGTTTTAAAATTACCTCCCTTTTACCTCCCTTTTACTTCCCTTTCACCTCCCTTTTCATTTAAATAAGAACTATTTTTGATAACCTATAAACGTATATTCTCAATATCATTTTCACCGGTTTTGTTTACAAATGACTTTGTAGCATTATTAATTGTCATATCTATGTAACTTTATTATTGACCACGAACATGCACGAACATACACGGCTTCGTATCTCGTCTATGCAATTCAGATACCTTTTACGTGCTAAATGTGTTCAGTATATGTGTGGCTGAATAACCGTTGGTACGATGTATATTGTAAAGATAGTAAGAACAACAATGACGATAAGTACTATTATTATACCTCTCGTAAAATCCCCTTACCCTGCCGGGTTGGTATTTTGCGCTATCACCCTAAACGCGACATAGCGGGTGATAGCGCAAAATATCAGCCCGCTAGCTTTTTGAAAACAATATGATAAATATGTTCAAAATGACTTGTGTTATTAATGCGATTTCCCATAGGAGTATTTGGTCGGTATAATAAAACAAATATCACATCCTCTTGAGGGTGCCAGTGGATCGCCTCGGTCAACATTACATTTTCGGGTTGATAATATCCACTGGCACCCTCAAGAGGATGTGATATTTACATAATGGCGTATTAAACATGTCAGCATGGGTGTAGTAATACCGTCACAGTTGGGCCCAGTTGTTCCAACGACACAGTCGTAGGTGTATCCGTTCATATGCTCGTGACAAGTCCCACCGTTTTGGCACGGATTACTGGCACACTCCAGAATGTCTGGATATAGATAGATACACCAGAATAGAATGTACAGTTGGAAAAGTGAAACTAAACACTTACAAATACTAAGAGGTAAGAAAGTAAATCACCACCCTCCCCGCCTCCGGTGTCACTATCCAGCAATAGGATTCAAATGTCAAACCAGACCCCAAATCACCTCACGTAAGTAGCTATCAAACGCCCCAGCTGAACAACTGAGACACCGAAAGGCATTTACGAGACACATTCAGAAACTTGCTGGAACAAGTGCGGTGTTTGACATTTCGATAAAATGCTTTAGAAACTAACCCTCCATTAATGGATACTAAAGTACTATTAATAACATTAGTGATATAACACGCTTAAGGTTTTATCTAACAGATTTAACCGTTATATTTGTTTTAGATATGTTACCTTCACAATGTGGTTGTGTTGTTCCAATAGGACAATTGCACGTGTAGTGATTGATTCCTTCAACACATATTCCTCCATTTGTGCACGGGTTACTGTTACACTCTAATACATCTGTAATGTAAAGACAACGCGCGTGGGTTTACACATATTCCTCCTGTGGTGTTGCTACTATTGCTAATATATGTGCTGCTACGACGACTGGTGTTTTTGTTTTACTGTTACTAATAATACAACTGCTGTTTCTACTACCGCTAATGTTGCTGTTGCTGTTGCTATTACGACTGGTGGTGGTACTGTAACTAGTGATAATACACATCTGTTTCTGGAGGTGGTTTTGCGGCTGATGTTGCTACGGCAGCTGGTGGTTCTATTGTTACATATGATACTTCGGCTGTTTCCACTACTATCTCTACTGGTGGTGATGATGCTGCTGCTGCTACGGCTGATGGTGGTACTACTGTTATTGATGATACTACACTGTTTCTGCTACATCTACTACGGCAGCTGATGGTTCTTACATACTGCTGTTTCTACCACTGCTACTGCTGTTATTATTACTGTTAGTAATAGTATTATACGTTAATACTGCTGCTTCTACCATTGTTACTTCCGATGCTGCTACTATGATTGCTTGTGAGACTACATCTGCTTCTGCTTCAGATAATTTTGGTGTTGTTGTTGCTGCTGTTACTATTGCTACTGTAAATGCTGTTGCTACTACGTCTACTGGTGGTACTACTGTTACTAATGATACCACTGCTGCTTCTTCTGCTGCGTTTAGTGTTGTTGTTGGTGCTGCTACTAAGGTTGTTTGTAGTTCTGCAGTAAATAGTGATACCACTATTTCTGTTGATGATGATTCTATTGATAATATCAATACTTTTATTATTGACAGCTTGTTGAGTTCATAAATGCGCTCATTAATTCTATTATTTAGCGCATTATTGTTTTCTTCTGAAATTTTGTTTATAAATAGATTATGGATATCAACAAATTATATTCTGCTTCCCTGTCCGTACTGAGGCACAATAGCGGAGGAACTAACATCGATATTTGGCAAAATAGTTCAAATTGTGATACAAGCATGGAAGTTGGCAGAATGATCCCCTAGGGTGTCCTGGTCATGGCAAAAACATGAACCACTTTATTTTCACCTTATTTCAAAATGGTCATCCGTTTTCAAAATGGCCACCAAAACGGTTTAAAAGTCAAGAAATGCTACCATGTCAAAGTATTTCGCAGAAACCGACAGTAAAAGTTATTGAATAGTATGATAAAGATAGACTATTATTGTTTCAAACAGTTTATTAATCAAACTATAATCATATATGTAATACACCGAAATGGTTTAAAAAACAACAAATGCTACCATATCAATGTATTTCGCAGAAACTGAAAGTAAAACGTTAACGTTTTTGTATAATGCGTTGTGTATATGATAAAGATATACTATTATTGTTTCAAACAGTTTATTATGATTGATGGTAACAACGCATACTCGTACACATTACGAAACTATTCTTTAATGAATTGTACTGCACTAATCACATTGTTCACTTTAGGAAATGTTATCAAATAACACAGTAGTATTTTGACGTTATTTCTTTTGAAAACGTTATTTTGGGGTCTCAATATGGTTCCTATGAAAATTGGCAGTAATGCGGTGTACAATGTCAGTACCAGATTTAGCCGAAATATACATACCCAAACAACATTATATACCTTATACTTAAGTATTCCCCTCCCTCCAAACCCAACCCCTCCCCCACCCCACCACACACACCCACCCACCCAACCCAACCCCTCCCCCATCCCACCACACACACACACATCTAAAATTCCAATTCCTCCAACTTTTGAATGTATTATTGTAAAATACATATCAAGTTTATCCTTGGTCATGATAACTTTCACACTAGCTTTGTTAAACTTGTTAAAATATTTATTAAAATAGGTTATGACCCTATCATTTTGCAACGCAATGCATGATTGGTGGTGCACCTACTTACAGTTCACTAATATGCTTTCCTCTTTAATTGTGCGATGACCGGACCGGCTGTTGACCCTATGGTGACGTCTACCTAAAGCCCAAAAGGACGGTGACGTTTGATGTTTGTCTGCAATCTTGTCTTGTCGTGCCATCAATGGTCTATTCCCTTATTGCTCTGGCTTCTGCCAATTCACTGAGTACATTTTTGTGCTTTCTTGGCTATTGGGTTTTGTGGCCGTTTCCAAAGGTCCATTATCATACTCTAACATATTGCCTATTAATGCGCCAGCCAAGACGAAAAGACGACAAAACGACGGATTTCACACTCCAAGACGAACTACTACAAAAACGAACTAGATTCGAGATTGAACGCTATATTGTTTTGAAAGGAAAGAAGAAGTGCATGCAAAAAATATTAAATTAATTAAATCAGTTTGCAAAGATGGATGGTATGAATTGAATATCAACTTTATTAGGTTTAGGCTTAGATAAGGAAGCATGGGGAACAACTGGTCGTTTGCAAAAATGATACATTGCTCTGTAAACCATCTCATCATATCATGTATGCCAACTAGTATAATAAATTCTGTGAAAGCTGCATTTCCTGTTCGACATTTATACTTACTTTTATATATATCTTCTTTAAACAGTGAAATGTATACTGACCTTAAATTATTCGCCTCCTTCATTACTGAGTGATTTTCAAAAACAATTCAATCAATTATACTGGAATTGTTAAAAAGAGACGACGTGTATGGTGTGTGATATGATAATCGCTTACCATGTAAAAGTAAAACTCTTAACAAGCATTACAGTAGTTAATTAATTATACATCACAAATAATACAAACACATTTTGATATTGCATCTTTCTATTATTCTGATTTAACTAAGTATGCTTTAAATATAAAAAAATATACGAGATCTATATATGTACATGTAAACAAAAAAAATGTATGGCACTGCCCCTGGAGGATTTACCTAAAAATTAATAAGAACATCAAGAAGATCACTGCCGCTGGAGAATTTACCTAAAAATTAATCAGAACATCAAGAAGATCTCTGCCGTTAGAGGATTTACCTAAAAATTAATCAGAACATCAAGAAGATCTCTGCCGCTGGAGGATTTACCTAAAAATTAATCAGAACATCAAGAAGATCTCTGCCGCTGGAGGATTTACCTAAAAATATATCAGAACATCAAGAAGATCACAAGATTAATTCATTTAAAATAAAGCTTAGAGCTTAAAGATGATTTCAGTTGTGTTGCATTGGTAATTTATTTTAGACCATATTTTGTTTAGCTTTCTTTGTGTTTATTCCGTATTTTCTTGCTAGATATAATATGTCCTTTACTTCAAACAATGGTAATAAGTAAATGAAGGAGTTCGCTTTAACGGTTCACCTTAGGTCATGTCATTAAGGGTGAAAGAATTATCAAAATCGGATGACAACCACAGAAGATCCCCGTGTGGTTGCCGGGGTAGAATACAACCACTGCAAACACACCGTCACATGCAGAGGGGTAGGACCCCCCCCCATTCATATTCATTTTGTCATTTTTTGTTCATGCTCATTAAAGGTCTTCATCATGACCCCTGCATTGTTTCAGGTGCCATCTCGCTCACATCACTAAGAGCAGTGGCAGAAAAACAATAAACGTGGCTCCAGCGTAAATGGAGTTTTTACGATAGAATTTGCAGCAACTCTGCAGCTCAGGGTGAGAAGGTTCTAGGCCCATTTTCCATATTTTATCTCGATGTACATGGAAGATGAGCCTGGCATGTTCATGCCTGTTAGGCGCCATATAACATGTAATGTGTTGGTGCGCCTTAAAACCCCAATTCAATTCAACCACAGAAGATATGATCATTTGAAGGTACTGTTGAAACAGATATGGAAGTCGGCATTTTGAGAGCTACGACCATATATGGAATATTCATAAATATGAAAATCTACTGATTTATAAGACAAAAATGTGTAAGTACTGGCAATAATTCTTTAGATGATCATTAAAGGATTTTGCATTCATTTGCAGTGAGTTTCTTTGCTTTAAATGATATTTATCAGTATTCGATATATGGAAATTTGGAACTATGACGTCATAGTTCTCAAAATGACGGCACTCACTATCCATTTTAGAACCACCTTCAAATGGTCATATCTGTTTTGTTTGTCTTCCGATTTTGATAATTAGTTCACAATTTCTCAAGTTTTTAAGAACTCTCAATAGCAGAGCTTGTTTGGATGAGTCGCTACATTCCCTTTAAAACCTATGTTGGATTAACATTACGAACACGTTTGGGTAGGATCAGATCTTAAATAATTAAAGGGACATTATTATGAGCTCTTATCCAAGCTCTTACTTATGTTTACATTGGAACAAGTTTGGTCAAGATCGGATGAAAATAGAATGAGCTAAATTGAAATAAAACCTTTTAAACAATTTAATGGCCATAACGATGCTGTTTCTAGTCCGACATGCTAGTTTTTAGTTGTCCAAGCTTTCTTTTGTGACCCAGACAACATCTTAAAATACACATTTAAAAACAAACGATGGATGGGGTGAAGTGGGGTCGGAGGATAGGGATGGTGTTGCGGGTGGGAGGTGGCATAGAGATTGTATAGAGATGGGTGTGATACAAATGTGACTACTTTTCGAACTTGTCTTATATTTTATCGATATTAACATTACAGTGTTACTCTTCATTCAATCTAGGGCCACAACTCTGTTAAAGATTGACTGGTTATTGAACTTGTTCGAGCTATCTCTGACCAAATTTTGAAAATATTAAAAGAAAATTGTATATTATTTATTTTATTTTTACTACGAACGAAGAAGCATTCCGCTAAAATAAATAACATGTTGAGTTTTCGGAAGAAGGTTGGCGTCGGCCACAGGGCGACTCCCTGCTCAGGTAGAAAATACTTGTTCTCTGGGTACTAGCATGGAGGCTTGCCTGGCTAAACTCTTGTATTGAGGTATCTGGGGATCAGAGGAGCAGTGGATCTCACTGTGGCCGACTTGGAATGTATCGGATGGCCAATGCACGACGCCTGGTGGACTACACAGTATCCAATCACATCAAAATCAGGACGATCCCACCCATATTGGGATGCAGAAACATTTCGGCAATGCAATTTCAGTGACTTCCGGGAATTGGTGAAAGTGATTGTCGTGCGTTCATAAACTAGTCATGAAACGGATCCGAATGAGTGATAACTAGGAGAATATCAATATAGAATTCCCTTCAAAATGATAACGAAAAGTATGATCAACAACTTCAAAGAAGCGAGGATTATGTAATTGTTCTTGTAGATTGGAAACGAAAAGTAGGTTCTATACAGTTAGCTTCAAAGTAATTAAAGTATTGACTTCACACGATCAGGAGTAGTTATCAAGTGGTCTTAAGACACATGGGTACAATTATGGTTGGGGAGAAGTCCGATGAGAAAGGCATTCCTGCGCCATTCGATTTGGAACACTCGTTGCCACTTCTTGGTATCTGCGACTCTGGAGACAACCAAATTTGGAGACCATCGCTAAAACTCGGATTGTTGTTTGGAAAACCACCGATAGTATAACTGCCGCATGTGTTGCCCCCAAGGGACAGCCAATTCTGAGGACAAACGCTTTCCCTCTAGCAGACCAAACATCGGAAAGCAGAATTGTTTCGCGTCTTTGCAGAGAATATGTCCCTTATGTTTCAATGCAATAAAGACTATATAAATGTTTGATTACTACTTTGAAAGTCAATGATTTCAGTGTATGATACCTCCTTTGAAGGTTTCCTTTCCAAAGTATTGCTGACTCTCACGCAAACACAATTTTGGCGGTTCCAATCCCTGTCGCCGACCCCTCCCTATCCCATATTATACGTTGGTGGCTATGACGCCTACACATAGGCGGCGATACCCAAAACCGAGAGGATAGGGGTCCAGGACCGAACGGGTTCCTGAAAGGGCGGGTTCCAGGTCAAGAAGAGTAGAGAATCAACCTTGAGCCTGTTAATCAACATATTGATAGCTATATTTCAAATAATTTCTGGCTACATATCAAATAATTGGAAAATGTTCACTCTATACACGAGTTCAAATTCGGGGAAGATTGTGGCAGACCGGGACATCGGACGGGTCGAGATTCGGGACCGAGGCGGTTTGGACCATGCGTCCAGTCCTTGGTCCAGTGCAACTGAGAGATGGAATGGGGGATACACGGAGTTAAAAGTTGGGAACATAGTCCCGAGTAATTTGGTCCACTCTAAACCCACTCAACAAATCATGATTGTCTTTGAGCTGCGCATCGGATGACTTATGACGACACTTCAGCCCCAAAGTTGGGTCCAGAGCGCTACTGCTCATCACAAAAATTGTTCTCTAACGAACAGTACAATAATGTGGTTGTTGGCATTAGTTCTGGGAAACTTCTCTCATTGTGGGTGCCTCAAGTTCAAATATCCCAGATCACTTGTTCGAATATATCAGTTGTTGGTATTACAAGGGCGTTGGTATTCCATTATCAGCCGAAATGTATTAATAAATATCGGTTGGAAACATATAATATTTATAGCATAATTTTTCGAGTATATGCGATTTATACTACTTCTCGAGGGTCACAGGCCCGAGAGTGCAGTATAAATACGAGAAAAATGAATGTTTTGTATCAGAGCCATTTATCCAACTACGCATGTGCAAGAAGTTTTAGGCCGTTGCAGTTTTCAGTAAAAACAACAGCTCGATCCAATCAAGAAATAGCATTATCACGCGGCATGAGCATGAATCATGCTTTGATTATTGCGGCCAATCACCTTTGTATATTATTGGGCAAATGCAATGTCAAGGAGTGCTGTTTTGGTAATGGTTTAGTCGTTTTGATTGACAGGTTGTGTAAATTACAACTGCGCGCGTAAAATTGGATAGACCATGGTATAACTTCCGAATCTGTCATTTATAGCACGGCTGAAATATACCGGCATTTATAGCACGGTTTAGGCTAATACTCCAGGTTTATGACAATTGTCTCATAAGCTAGAACAAAGGAAAACCATTCGAGCTATGGTAAAATATCAGTTATGTATAGGATAGAGCATGAGTTTTGCACGTGTACGGGGAGATAATGCACGAGCGTTATCGTCCGTACACGTGCAATACTCATGCTCTATTGTATTTATACCACAATAACTAACATATGCTGTGTATATCCTCGGGTATTACACGATGCATAGTGTGTATTTAGGCTATTGTGGTATAAGTTTGATTACAAGATCGGTTGATGTTACATTATAGGTATTTTATTACATTATCGGCCGTAACACGGTCACACAAAAGAGCGCATATACATGTATATGTTTGCGTGGTTAATGGTGCATTTGACCTTGGTCATGTATAAATGCTTCATAGTTGTAAACCACAAACGATTACTAAGAAATTAAGTTATCCCATTAATGTCTCGCCACTGAGCAAAACGGTCAGAAAATCATACTTTAAATTAATAACTCACCGACGCAGCATTCACCGATGGTTCCTGGCACGCAGTGACAAACGCCTCCGTAGAACTCGCCATCATGATAACAGGTCGGGTTACAGCATTTATTTTCGTACATGATGTCCTGGTAACAGTGACGTCGCCTAAACCCGACCCCGCACGACTTGGAGCACGCCTCCCATGCAGCCCATGTGCCATACGTGTAGCAGTAATTCGCATCAACTAAAATTTTAAAGAAAACATGGTAAGCGCAAAAGTACTACTATCCAGCCGTTTTATCAAAGCTGAATTGGTTTAAGACTTTCCCTGCCTTAGGCGAAAGCATAGATTTTTACGACCATTGTTAACACAGATAACATTAATATGTCGGATGATCAGGGTTTATACTGTTCGCCACCCAGAAATAATGTTTTGTATATATATATATATATATATATATATATGTATGCGTCTATATGTTAATTGTGCCTCCAGACGAGTGTATTATGATGTAGAGATACAGTTCATCAACGTGTGTTGCAGCTACCTTTTTTAAGGAGTGAATTCATACGCTTGATTTCTGTGTTTCTCGTCATAGCTAGGCGCCCTGCCGTAGTTCGTCCGAAGGTTGTCTCTCCTTGGTAGTTCACAAATATTTCTCCCTATATATATATGTATGTATATATATATATATATATACATCTATTGTTCTAAATTCAAATTTTAGCAGGAGAAACTTGAAATTTGGCGTCGAAACATATTTTATTTCAAATTAACCAATGCCACAATAATACATAGATTGCAGTACAATGCCACAATAATACATACATTGCAGTACAATGCCACAATAATACACAGATTGCAGTACAGTGCCACAATAATACACAGATTGCAGTATGCTTACAGAGATTCTTTCCACGAAGCTTATTTGATTGTCTTTATTGGAAATGAAATGAAATGGTTTGTTTCCGTCTCGTTCATAAATTATATTACGCTATATAAGGACAGCAACCACAGAGGGAGATGAGATGAAGGTTGCAGTTGCCCATTAGAAATTATTCCGCCAGGGATCGAATCCACGCGGGGCAGAGGTCTGTAGATATAAATACGGATATAAAAATTGAATAGGAAAAGCAGCATTCAAGACGACAGTCAACCACAAACACACACAGAAACAAAGAACACATTTAAAAATGAATAAAATGCCAAATAAGACATCGCAAACACAAAAGGCTTGACTATAGGGCTACCGCCTTGGAAAGGTCAGTGGCAAAAAAGGCTGCTGGGGGTTTAAACCAGGTTCTATGGTGCACCAAACCTCACACTTACCCTATTTAATTCGATTCAATATAACGGGACAGTGTAAATAAAGAAATCCCCGCCATGAACTATTCTCTAACCAAGCATTCACATTTTATATGTTTGGATGTTTTGGTTTACATGTTTGCTTTCCCACTGTTGAATCCACCACAGGCAAGTACTCCGCCATTTTCTCATCAGTGGTACATCAGAGAATCTAATTCTTGTTTATAAGTAATCGACTTTAAGACGAATTACCAGCATTCTCTTGTAGATTATTAATGCCCAGGGCAAGTATTAATAAAGCAGCTAGTTTCTTAAATACAACATATTACTTCAGTCATAACTTCAGATGTTTGCAGATTTTCAAATATCCTTATTAAACTCTCAGCGACATTATATATAGCATCTATTTTAAGATAAATATTGAGCTGTGGTGGGAATTAATAAACTAATAAAGAAGATGTCTTGAAACGACAGAAAACGATGTTTATAAAATCGATAAATTTGACTTAAGATAATGCTAAGAAGCTTTATGAATACGGATGAAAGTCTAGGTAATGCAAAGTTAAGTCATAAACAACCACAATCAAAGGAAAGCAGATATATTATTTTCTGGACGTAATTTATTTATATATTTTCTTTCTATAATTGTGAAATAATAGTACCTGTAATTGGTTAATTTAAATGTTTCTGTTGTTGGCGAAATGTATTTCATCTGTTATTGAGAATATGTATATCCTGTTATCTGTTATCCACACTCGGTATCGAGTGACGAGAAAAAGGTTGTTCCCCACCCCTTCCCACGTATGGTAAAAATTATGTTATTTAATGTTGTTGTTTTTTTAAAATCTTATTTGTCTGTTATCATCAAATTCAATTTGTTGTAATCCTGTTATGAGACACTCCGTTGACCTCCTCATTTTAAAAGATAGAAAATGTGAACATGTAAAACAGTTGAATAATAGTTGACTTAAAGAGTCATAAAATAGACCATTAAACTTCATATGTTTTAATACTTATCAATTTAGGAACGCAATACATTAACAAATTAGCGTTTATTGTCAAGGTACATTTACATAAATGCCAAACTCGATTTTCGCTAAAGTAACCCCACTTGACACCAAAAAACTCCATTTATATTTTGAACGCAGCAGACGTGAGCTGTTATTTACAGTAGTTTTCCGGTAAATTATGGTATTAAAAACCGTTTCACGATGAATAAATTGCATTGTTATGAACTAAGAATTTCACTTGAAGAAAAGTGATAAGTACTCGCTATAGGCTTGCATTTATCAGTTTCCTTACGCTCGCAAATATACAGCAAAAACTATTTCCGTGACATTTACGGAAATTGACGCGGCTGATCGGGTCGGCATGAATATGTGCGGTACAGCCTCGTCAATTTCCATTAGCGATAATCCGCGTTACCGCAATGTCGATTGTTGTAAATGTTTTTACCTGTGTGTATTTCGAGCTGCCATTGAAAATAAAAAAACCGTGATGTTTCTACACCTCTTAATATATTTTTCTTTGCATTTTATTTTTTTTATTTTATGCTATGTACATATTCACGACAATATACTACTTGTTTACGTCAATAGAATACTTCTTTTGTAATCGCATTAGTAGTTTTTTTTCAGATCGTCAATCTATTGAATTGATATATTGATTCATTCATTTTTGCTTGATTCTTTCATGTGATACTATAGGAGCATGTGATACTATAGGAGCTCGTTTGCGCTCGCTAAATTTATTAAACACATGAGTACCCTTTTCAATATTAAATTTATTAAACACATGAGTACACTTTTCAATATTAAATTTATTAAACGAGTTGGATACAATGCTTGATACCCGGAGTAGGTTTTCCTATTCATATAAATATAAGATGCATAATAGCGCACATGTTAAAAATCCTTTCTGAATCACGGGATAGTACTTATCAAGGTACCTATGACCAAATTACCAAACCAAACTTGCGACTTATAAAGTATTCATCAGTGAACAACACACACTGTGAAAAATCAAACAAAAACAACAACAAACAAGCAAAGGGAGGACAATAAAGAACTACAAGTTAAAGAGTTGCAAATAAATAGGGAACGTAGCCTTATTGATAATATTCAAGAGCCCTACATCAGGATTCGTATATTGTTTAAATTTGTTCAGATACATTATTTCTATATTAAAATTTATAAAAATAAAATTAAACAAATCGTACTTAAACCACCAGCATAAATTAGAACTGAAGATATAAAATAAAAGAACCGAAGAAGGTATTTCCTAACTATGGTTACGCGCCAGGGATAGTTTCTTTTTAAATTAGCGGTAAAACAATCAAATTGTAATTTGTCTTACATTTGTAGATATCGTTGAGGTGATCCGTTTGACAGCTATTTGCAACTTGGTGATTACTCTATGGCCTGATAAGTCTTGCTATAATTTAGAAATGTTGCGGTTTATTATTTAGAAATGTTGCGGTTTATTATTTAGAAATGTTGCGGTTTATCATTTAGAAATGTTGCGGTTTATTATTTAGAAATGTTAATATTCCATCTATAGCTTTGGGCGTAAAAAAGTGGGAAAGAATGGCAGACTAGCAGAACTTTTCATTCTGCCAGCAGAATGGCAGAACAGCAGAACGTTTCATTCTGCCAGCAGAATGGCAGAATGGGCCGAACAGCAGAACTTTTCATTCTGCCAGCAGAATGCAGAATGGGCCGAACAGCAGAACTTTTCATTCTGCCAGCAGAATGCAGAATGGGCAGAACAGCAGAACTTTTCATTCTGCCAGCAGAATGCAGAATGGGCATAACAGCAGAACTTTTCATTCTGCCAGCAGAATGCAGAATGGCAAACAGCAGAACGTTTCATTCTGCCAGCAGAATGGGCAGAACAGCAGAACATTTCATTCTGCCAGCAGAATGCAGAATGGGCAGAACAGCAGAACTTTTCATTCTGCCAGCAGAATGGCAGACCAGCAGAACATTTCATTCTGCCAGCAGAATGGCAGAATGGGCCGAACAGCAGAACTTTTCATTCTGCCAGCAGAATGCAGAATGGGCCGAAGGCAGAACAGCAGAACTTTTCATTCTGCCAGCAGAATGCAGAATGGGCATAACAGCAGAACTTTTCATTCTGCCAGCAGAATGCAGAATGGCAGACCAGCAGAACGTTTCATTCTGCCAGCAGAATGGGCAGAACAGCAGAACATTTCATTCTGCCAGCAGAATGCAGAATGGGCAGAACAGCAGAACTTTTCATTCTGCCAGCAGAATGGCAGAACAGCAGAACTTTTCATTTTCCCAGCAGAATGGCAGAACAGCAGAACTTTTCATTCTGCCTGCAGAATGGGCTTTTCATTCTGCCAGAAGAATGGGCAGAACAGCAGAATGGGCAGAACAGCAGAACTTTTCACGGCAGAACAGCAGATCTTTTCATTCTGCCAGCAGAATGGCAGAACAGCAGAACTTTTTATTCTGCCAGCAGAATGGCAGAACAGCAGAATGATCTTTGAATCATTTCATGTATAAAATTGGTAATTTCATAGCTTTTTTGCTTTTTTTTTATTAGTTATTACAAATTTAGTCCCAAAGCCTGTGAAGTGGCCAATATGTGTACCAGTATCTAAGGCATAATATCTAACCCAAACCGTAACTCTATCGATGCTGCTCAACCTATCTCACTACGTTTTACGCGAAATAAGCATGTAAACAAATAAGCATGTAAACTGTAACAACGCTATACAAATATGTGACGTCTTTTCTACACCACGCGGTGCATTTCCTTTCCTGTATTTTTATTTTATTTTTAAGTACTACAAAATATTGCATATTTAAAACAATTCAACTGGTTATAGGCTCTATTTAGTAAACAAATGAATACTCAGCAGAATGAGGCACTGCGTGATAACTCAGCTGAATGAGGCACTGTATGATAACACAGATGAATGAGGCATAGTGTGATAACTCAGTTGAATGAGGCACTGTATGATAACTCAGCTGAATGAGGCATAGTGTGATAACTCAGTTGAATGAGGCACTGTATGATAACTCAGCTGAATGAGGCACTGTATGATAACTAAGATAAATGAGGCATAGTGTGATAACTCAGTTGAATGTGGCATTGTATGATAACTCAGCTGAATGAGGCACTGTAAGATAACTCAGCAGAATGAGGCACTGTATGATAACTCAGCTGAATGAGGCATTGTATGATAACTCAGCTGAATGAGGCACTGCATGATAATTCAGCAGAATGAGGCACTGTATGATAACTCAGCTGAATGAGGTACTGCATGATAACTCAGCTGAATGATGCACTGCATGATAACTCAGCTCATTGAGGCACTGCATGATAACGCAGCTGAATGAGGCACTGTATGATAACTCAGCCGAATGAGGCACAGCTGAATGAGGCACTGTATGATAACTCAGCTGAATGAGGCACTGTATGATAACTCAGCTGAATGAGGCACTGTATGATAACTCATCTGACTGAGGCACTTTATGATAACTCAACTGAATGAGGCACAGTATGATAACTAAGCTGAATGAGGCACGGTATAGTAAATCAGCTGGCATTGTATGATAACTCAGCTTAATGAGGCACTGTATGATAACTCAGCTGAATGAGGTACTGCATGATAACTCAGCTGAATGAGGCACTGCATGATAACTCAGCTGATTGAGGACTGCATGATAACGCAGCTGCATGAGGCACTGTATGATAACTCAGCTGAATGAGGCACAGCTGAATGAGGCACTGTATGATAACTCAGCTGAATGAGGCACTGTATGATAACTCTGCTAAATGAGGCACTGTTTGATAACTCTGCTGAATGAGGCACTGTATGATAAATCAGCTGAATGAGGCACTGTATGATAACTCGGCGGAATGAGGCACAGTGTGATAACTCAGCTGAATGAGGCACTGTGTGATAACTCAACCGAATAAGGCACTGTGGGATAAATCAGCCGAATGAGGCAATGTATGATGACTAGATCGAATGAGGCACTGTATGATAATTCAGCCGAATGAGGCAATGTATGATAAATCAGCCGAATGAGGCACTGTAGGATAACTCAGTCGAATGAGGCACTGCATGATAACGCAGCTGAATGAGGCACTGTATGATAACTCAGCTGAATGAGGCACTGTATGATAACTCGGCAGATTGAGGCACTGTGTGATAACTCAGCTGAATGAGGCACTGTGTGATAACTCAACTGAATGAGGCACTGTGGGATAAATCAGCCGAATGAGGCAATGTATGATGACTAGACCGAATGAGGCACTGTATGATAATTCAGCCGAATGAGGCAATGTATGATAAATCAGCCGAATGATGCACTGTAGGATAACTCAGTCGAATGAGGCACTGTATGATAACTCAGCCGAATGAGGCACTGTATGATAACTCAGCTGAATGAGGCACTGTATGATAAATCAGCTGAATGAGACACTGTATGATAACTCAGCTGATTGAGGCAATGTATGATAAATCAGCTGAATGAGGCACTGTATGATAACTCAGCCGATTGAGGCAATGTATAATAAATCAGCCGAATGAGGCACTGTATGATAACTCAGCTGAATGAGGCATTGTGTGATAACTCAGATGAATGCGGCATTGTGTGATAAATCAGCTGAATGAAGCACTGTATATTAAATCAACTGATTGAGGCACTGTATGATAACTCAGTCGAATGAGGCACTGTATGATAACTCAGCTGAATGAGGCACTGTATGATAAATCAGATGAATGAGGCACTGTATGATAAATCAACTGAATGAAGCACTGTATGATAAGTCAGCTGAATGAGGCACTGTATGATAACTCAGCCGAATGAGGCACTGTATGATAATTCAGCCGAATGAAGCAATGTATGATAACTCAGCTGAATGAGGCACTGTATGATAACTCAGCTGCTGAATGAGGCACTGTATGATCACTAAGCTGAATGAGGCACTGTATGATAACTGAGCTGAATGAGGCACTGTATGATAACTCAGCTGAATGAGGCACTGTATGATAACTGAGCTGAATGAGGCACTGTATGATAACTTTTCTGACTGAGGCACTTTATGATAACTCACCTGAATGAGGCACTGTATGATAAATCAGATGAATGAGGCACTGTATGATAAATCAACTGAATGAAGCACTGTATGATAAGTCAGCTGAATGAGGCACTGTATGATAACTCAGCCGAATGAGACACTGTATGATAATTCAGCCGAATGAAGCAATGTATGATAACTCAGCTGAATGAGGCACTGTATGATAACTCAGCTGCTGAATGAGGCACTGTATGATCACTAAGCTGAATGAGGCACTGTATGATAACTGAGCTGAATGAGGCACTGTATGATAACTGAGCTGAATGAGGCACTGTATGATAACTGAGCTGAATGAGGCACTGTATGATAACTGAGCTGAATGAGGCACTGTATGATAACTGAGCTGAATGAGGCTCTGTATGATAACTTTTCTGACTGAGGCACTGTATGATAACTGAGCTGATTGAGGCACTGTATGATAACTCAGCTGAATGAGGCACCTGAATGAGGCACTGTATGATAACTCAGCTGAATGAGGCACTGTATGATAACTCAGCTGAATGAGGCACCTGAATGAGGCACTGTATGATAACTCAGCTGAATGAGGCACTGTATGATAAGCAAATGCAAAAATATTGAGTTGAAAACCACCAGACGACACTTATAAGTAACAGTTACATTTTATTTCATCTCTTTGAACTGGAATGTACACTTTTGGCAAAAAATCGCATTCAAACTCATCAACATATTTTTAACAGATAAAATCAAACTCGAAAAATTGAAAATAAATTCAATCATCCTTAAATTATCACATGATCTTTACGTCTATACACATGTACAAGCAGGAAGCGTTTAAGGAGTGGTAAACAATATTTCTGTCTCCCCGCAAGAAGTGGAGGAGACATATTGTTTTTGCTGTGTCTGTCCGTCCGCCTGCTGTCTATCTGTCCGTTTGTCACAAATGTTGTCCCCGCTACTCCTCCTAAGCGGCTTATTGGATTTTGAAGAAACTTTGCAGGAAGCATCGGTATGATGTCTAGTTTAGGCCGTGTGCTGCTCAATTTTTCGGTACCAACTCAACTGGCAAATTCTAGTTGCTATAACCTTTTAGATCTATCTAAATAAATAAGAAATAACCAGGATAGTTTTTCTGAAACGGTAGCTTAACACATTATTTTTGGGCAAAAACATCCAAATTTGAACAAAAATCGCTAAAAACTGCAATGATTTTTTAAATATTATTATCATTGCAATATTAGGGAGCTGAAGCTTCTGAAAGTTGCCTGTTATATTCCTGTAAATAAAAATAATATTTGAAATGAACAAAATGTAGACAGCTTGCCATTTTGGGGGAAATCTGCAAAAAAAAGCGTACAAATTGCTCATTTTTGGAATAATTTGTAAAAAAATATTGACACTTTCAATTAAACAAAATAGTAGGTTTTAAAGTGTTTTCATTTATCTAAAGATGTCCTGAGCTATAGGTAAAATACTAAAGGATCAGAGATTTGGAAAAACTGGGATATTTTGGGTCAAAAGTTGCAAATTTTAACCAAAATCACTAAAAACGGGATTACTTCTAAAAATAGAATTCTCATTACAATATAAGGAGATTGAAAGTCCTTAAAGTTATCTGTTATATACAAGCTCATGAAAACAAATATTTGGAATGAATAAAATATATAAATCTTAACATTTTGGGGTGAAATCAACACAAAATGAATTAAAATCGCTGATTTTCGGAATAGTTATGAAATTTTAAATTATGATTAAAATATAATAAAACAGAAGTCGTTATAGTATTTCTTTAATGTAAATGTGTCATGAGGTACAGAAGAGACAGTCCTAAAGGATCAGAGATTTGAAAATGCCATTACTTTTGGCCAAGAATATCGAAATTTAAACCAAAACCGCCGAAAACTGGACTATTTAAAATACAATTTTATTGCAATATAATGGAGTTGAATGTTCTTAAAATAAACATTATATTATATTAATGTGCATGGGAAAAAGGTTTGGAATAAACAAAGTTGATACATCTTGACTTTTTTGGAGAAAATCTACAAAAATAAAGCATAAAATAAAAGATTTTTGGATATTTATTTATAACGAAACAAAGTATTTTTCAAAAATGTAAATAAAGATGTATTAAGGTACAGATAAAATGTTCCTAAGTAACTTGAAAGCAGGCTGCAAATAAAATGTACGAAAATTTGAATATTTATTAAAAAATGATTTCTTTTAAAATGAAAGGGAGCTGAAGGACTTTACCATTTTCTTATTATGTAGATAAAGAGGCACCAATTACATTTTGAATTAAATATACGAGTTTTGAATTATATCTTTCCTCTTGTTTCGATTTCGCAGGGAAAGATATGATCGACAGACAGGTATCTAGAAGATACTTGACTCAAATAAGTCAATAATACGTTACCAATTAGAATCTTCGAAGAATGGTATTTTTGTCTTGAATGCTACTTTCCCTGTCCGATCTTTTTATATTTCTTTTTATTTTGCCTTTTATTCATTTTTATATATAGTTGTTTTTTGTTTCTGTGTGTTTGTGGTTGAATGTCGTCCTTGAATGCTACGTTTCCTGTTCGAATTGTATATCTATATTTAGTGTTTAGTTGCATGCGGATATTGCCATAAAGAGGACAGTTAAAGTAGAAGTGGTGTGTGTTTTCAATACTG